>CM051030.1:48308152-48703152 GCA_027627225.1 Congeria kusceri
CGATGTTTATAAGCGCAACACTAATTTTAGGCGCCCCGGATATGCTGAAGTTAAAATTTAAGCGCCCTGGCACCGGGGCGCTAAAACAGCCTGGGGAAGGCCCTGCAACTGTGCATGGAGGTTTACGCTTAGGTAAAACAAAAGTAAAACAAAGGAACATCAGCGATCTTTTAAGGGTCTTTATGGATTTTGTCTTACATTTGCGAATTTTTTAACTTCAATTTGGGAAAAATGGTCAGAAAATCGGATTGGGAATGGTACCGTTTTCCGTACCGACTATATAGAGGAAAAACGCTGTACGTAACTCGAGTTATATACTATAATAAGCTTCTTTTCTTGTGGATTCGGTAACCTTATTTTTTAATGGTCGCATGCGCATTGAATGTACTTAAAACATTATGTTTAAGCAGAAATAATGTATATAACTATCATTTGCAAAAATAAACATTTTTTTCATCATTAACAATTAGTAACGAAATGTTTAACTGCATAAAAACAGCCATTTAGAAATTAGGTCAAATGTAAAGTTCATGAAACTATAAGGTTGGCCAAATCGATAGTAAAGGATATATGTCGATTCACGCTTTGCTCCGTGGTTACGTCAAATTTATCATGCATTTCCCTGGACAGGTAATGTTGAAGTGTCCCAAACTGCGCAATAGGTCAGACTTTTGACATAATAATTATGTCAATTCAAAAATTAGATCAGTCGCACACGACTTCTTGTGTTTTTACTCGTCCCTGTTTATCAAACTAAGATGATTTATTTCTGAAATTTTATCATGAACATGACTAAAAGGCTTTTTGCTATTTCTTACGACTGGCATCTACCATGGGCGTTCTTTTACAAAGACTTTGCTTTAGTTTGTTTTTCTTATATACCTGTACGTCTTCATTTCTTAGTTCATCAATTAACACTGCAATTGGGTAAAGAGAATCGTCTCCGTGGTCGGCCATTTTTTACCAAAAAATCTAATTTGTGACTGGTTACATTTACTGTTATCCAACTGTCTCTTCACAGGCAAACAATACAGGAACCAGTCGCGGACAAGTTCATTTTACACGTTCAATAGTGTACATTTATACAGCATCATAGTACAAATTTCTGACTTTTCTTGAATTAATTATATTAAATATTTAAAAGTTATATCGTTTTATATTTAACACTGTCAATTTTTATGACGCCTCTTAATGACAAAAATAATGAACCAATCTAGAAATGGGGGTGTCAGCTATAAAATAAATGAGCCGAAAGATTCATGTAGTAGGTTTACGGACCAATCGTATTTGGAGGTGTGTGTAACGTGTGTTGTTTATTTTCTGGCTTTACAATCTGTGGTGGACAAGGTATAATATGATCATGCTTGTTTATTTAATTGTGTATAACATTCAAGAACATGTATTAAAATGTATTTAATTTAGTGTTTATAGTAAGAATAGTGTTATTTTTTCCCCCCCTTTCAAATAGCATTGTTGGCACCAACGACTTGATAATGATAGAACTCGGCAATAATTAAATGGGTCAATGTGACAATTCAATGAACTTGAAAGAGACTTATTAAGTTTTAGTCACTGTTGGGTTTAGCATATGTCATGAGACCTTCAGTCAGTGGATATATTTAGTGCTTGTTTTACTGATTTCAATGAGAAAATATTGTCTTGTAAAAAAGCCATGAGCAACTCTTTGGAACTGTTTCTTACATCAAGTCTTATATTAAATGGTAAAATGTTAGCAGTAGTTCATACATATATATCATTAAATAGTTTTTGAAGCCTGGACCAAGATATCATTAAGTTAGTGTCAGTTCCTCTACTTGTCTTAGATCTGGGACTTGTTTAAATATGGTTATCAGTCAGGGATTAGAACAGGTGTTCTGTTACCATCCAAGAAGCAAGGCAATGATGC
Organism: Congeria kusceri; assembly: GCA_027627225.1. Lineage (NCBI taxonomy): Eukaryota > Metazoa > Mollusca > Bivalvia > Myida > Dreissenidae > Congeria > Congeria kusceri. The sequence goes on from CM051030.1 coordinate 48,310,059, forward strand.
AATCCAAGGTCAGTGTGGACCTCCCATGTTGTATGTCACAATCACGTTTCATAAACAAACTTATCTCCAATGGTATGTATGTTTAACGGTTTCACTGTGTATTTTGAACAGTTTTAAATCATGTCCCATTTTCCACGTACGTATAAAAAGGACATTTTTGTACAAATATTTTCTATTCAAGCCTTGATTCTTCAAGTACAATGGACTTTTACCTTTTAAAATAGTTGAAATTTGTTTTATTTATTTATTGTTATTTATTTATTTATTTATTTATTTATTATTATCAGTGTTAATATTATTAATTATTGGTATATTAGTCATATTGTAATATAGAATGATAAAATTTAAATAGTTATAATAAAATATATCTACAGAACTATATGGGGTGACATTAAAGGAATTATATGGTTTGTAATATTAACGACAACATTGTACATTTTAAAACAAGTACAAGAGAAAAAAAAAATTTAATGACAGTAATACATGTATATGCTATAAAAAAAATTAAAGTTACACGGTTGATCATTTTTGCTCAAAGACATTATAATTGACTGAAAATAAGCAAATATCCATATTCTTTTCTTCTATAGCACCTAACCAGCAGTTGATTCAAAGTCGACCATGTCTGAAATTCCGATGCTCGAGGCTGTGGGTGCACGAGACAGTCCATTCAGAAAGTGGGAGCGACCTGACCGCCCCAGCAAGTGCACATACCATGAGGCCAGCTCACCAAAGGACTCCCCGCATTCACACATTCCAGTGTAAGTTAATCCTGATTGTTTGAAAACTTGTACACGTGTGTACTATAATTATTTTAAAAGATTTTTCATGGAACTGATTGTCCTCATTCTGATGCCAAACCAATAGTGTTTACCCTGCTTTGTCTGGAAAGAGTGTGGGTTTACCCCTTTAATGGGGTAGCCTTAGGGTTTGGATTCACCCCTTTAATGGGGTAGCCTTAGGGTTTGGATTCACCCCTTTAATGGCGTAGCCTTAGGATTTGGATTCACCCCTTTAATGGGGTAGCCTGAGGGTTTGGATTCACCCCTTTAATGGGGTAGCCTTAGGGTGTGGATTCACCCCTTTAATGGGGTAGCCTTAGGGTAGTCTGCTAGCCTCATCTCTTCAGATGTGATTGAAATCCTGTTTTGTTACACATTTTGCACACTTGATTTCAGTAAGTGTTCACATAGTAACTTTCTTCGGGCTAGATAAAGTGACTTGGGATATGCAATCTAAGTACTGGTACCATAAAAGACGTTTTTTTACACTACAATTCAGCTATAAAATTGGTATTGGTAAACCTATTTATTTAAGCTTGATTACACTTTCGACACTGGGTAGGACCAGTAATTTGTGTCTTTTGAGAAAGATCATTTGAACTCTCCCCAAGTAGGGGTCGAACTCAAGACCTCTTGATTGAAAGGCAGACATAATATCCATTACACCACTGCGACCTCTATTGCTAGACTTGTAAATTGGGCTCATATTCTAGCAGGTGATTGTATTCTTTTGCAGTAAACCCAAGCCTGCTATCATGTCGTCTGTGCTAGATAACATTGGGAACACACCCCTTATCCGACTGAACAGGATACCTGCAGCAGAAGGCGTGCAGTGCGATGTTTGTATGCAGATATCTGTTCTTATAAGTTATGTAATATTGTGTAATTAATTTATGTATTTATTGCACTGCTTTCTTTTGTACCTTTAAATGAATAATAAATTACTGTAAAAGTTGCATATACTTCATGCATGGATTTATAACTAACTGCATTATTTACAGAGTTATTCCTCTTTGTCAGTTTTATTTGCCTGGTCATTTTTTCAAAAACTACTGACGGGATTGACCTCAAACTTCAAACATGGATAGTTGTGTGTTCGGTGGAATGCAGTGCACAAGAATTATAACTCTCTGCATTATTTACAGAGTTATCCCCCTTTGTTGATTTCTTTTCCCGTTTAACTAATACATTTTTACACCTCAAAACTACATGTTGCTTGTATCAATATCCTTGTGACAAAACAGCATGTTGGGGGCATTTGCGCCATGACTGGCAGTTCTAGCTATTACTAGTACTGGATATACAACGGTAAAGACATTGAGAATAGCTAATATTATACTATGGTTGCTATGTTCTTTCGCATTGCATGTTCCAGTGGCGAAGTGTGAGTTCTTCAACGCTGGAGGCAGCGTCAAGGACCGTATAGGCCTGAGAATGGTGGAGGATGCAGAGAAGGCAGGCGTACTGAAACCTGGAGATGTGCTCATAGAACCTACCTCAGGGAACACTGGTAGGGTTCTCATGACATTCATGATTGTAACTGTTACCAACCAAAAATAAGTCAAGGTCTTTATTACAGAAACGTCTTAAGTTTATCTTAAAATAACATAAGTTTAAATTTTTTTGAAGTATTATTTACGTATAAATTTGCGAAACCCTCTACAATTAATTAAACAATAGTAAATAATTGAGTTAATAATTGATAAACATTAATGTTTTAGGTTTAATATTTGCATACATTATACATGCATATGTAAATGTAATGATAACTAAAGTCCAGCGGTGTGGAAATACCAAAATTGTTTTACTTGTCCATGGACAAGTTCATAGCAAAGATTTGCTTGTCCACATGCAACAGTCACTTGTCCAAATAAAATATTGTTTTCATCCCAGGCCTTCCTGATATATGTTTTCATTGAATGATAAATAAAACACAATTTGTTATTCAAATGCATTAGAGCATAATAATATGATAATTAACTTCCAACTCTTACATCATTTTCACACCCTGAAATTGTACTTGTCTGTCGACAAGTAGACAGAAAAAATGTACTTGTCTGACAGTAAAATTGCCCGCGTCGGACAATTCAGGCGAACAATTTCCACACCCCTGTACACTATCCTATTCTGCTTTTATTATTCAGTTAAATAAATTGTACATCTCATAAAGGTTAATGGAAATTATTTGTAACATATAATTTTATTCATTAACAGTATTCACTACTCAAATATTGTATCATATTTCAGTATTTAATTAAATGTATAAGAAATGTTAAAAATCAATATAAAAATATGTTCACATTTTCAAGTATTCGGTAGTTGTTTTCAGTTATATATCGATATACTTGATACTACTACAAAGTCTCAAAATAAAACTACATACTTTGTTATCTCGTGTAGCATTCTAACACTTAAACATCTTTCGCACTCTGTTTAGGTGTTAATATAGTGCTTAACCAAAACTTTGACATAATGAACCCTAAAACATCTTCATTTTAGAACAATCTCACTTTGACCTAATATCCTGGCATATATTATGAAGTTGTTAACTGGGGCTTTTTGTGCAAAATAAAAAGATGACAATATTAAACATCCATTATATACCGGTATTAATAATCTAAATACTTAAGATCACACTCCACCTTTAATGGGTACAATAACCTGCTGTACTGTGTTGTTTTTTTGCAGTACAATTGTATATATTTGTATGTGTTTGTTTATTTACTATTGTTTCTTTGTTATTTTCTGTTGGCATAGTATTGTAACCTTTATAGTAAAACATATAGTGCTATGTCTGTTTCAATATCTTCCTAGATGTAATCATTTTATTATAAATTTTTGTCATAACTGGTTTCACAGTAATTGTGCAATATTTTACAAACTGCTGTGTTTTATATTCAACATGTTAAAACAATATGGATACTGTTAAAATTGCTTCTCTGAACTGTCGCGCACTATACTGTAGTAAGAAACGAACTGATGTTTAAATGTTTTGAAAGAAAAAGATTGTAATATATTGTTTAGATACCCACTGGCCAAAATAATTGGAAAAAGACATTTATTTCTACCTGGGATGGGCAATGTTTTCTAAGTTACGGAAAATCAAATGCCAGAGGTTGTGCTGTTTTAGTAAAGAAAAACATTGATTTAAAAGTTAATAATGTTAAAAAATATTGTATTGGCAACATGCTGGCACTGGACATTTCTATTGTTTCATTAATTACAATTTATGGCCCAAACTCAGACTGTCCACAATTTTTTAAAGATATATTTAATATTATTGATGAATTTGGAAATGATCATTTCATTCTATGTGTCGATTTTAACCTTGATAGCAAGTTAGATTGTAGTAACTACAAGTCCTCAAATAATAATATTAATTCAAGAAATATTATCTTACAAGAACTTGCGAAAAGAAATCTAATTGACACTTTTAGAGAATAGAATGAAAATAAAATTCGATATACTTGGAGGCGCACCAAACCCTTACAGCAAGCCAGACTGGATTTCTTTTAAATTACTCAAAACTTGTTAAACTTTCTAAAAACCTCCAATATAAAGGCCAGTATCAAATCAGATCACTCGATTATAGATATAACACTTGAATTTAACAAAATTGATCATGGTAAGGGGTTGTGGAAATTTAATAACTCACTTTTGCAAGACATTGAATATTTAAATTGTATAAATAATAAAATTGAGGAAATTCAAACACAATATTGTTTGCCAGTGTATAATCTAGAAAATATTCATAACATAAATAACAATTAACTTATTTTTACAATTAATTATCAACTCTTTCTAGAAACCTTATAAATGGAAATAAGATGAAAAACCATTTCTTATTCAAGTTTTAAAAACTAATTAAATTCTTCAAATGAGCAAAGATTATTAATGGAAATTGAAAATATTGAACAGAATTTGAATGCATCTAACAAAGAAAATCTTGTCCAATTATATATTGAACTGAATAATATTAGAGACATAAAACTTAAAGGGCATATCATTCAGTCAAAAGGTCAGTGGATTGAACAAGGGGAATAAACAACCAGTTATTTTTGCTCATTAGAAAAACAACATTTTACGAATAAAAATATACCTTTTTATTGAAAAAGATGATGGAGTGTTAGTATACAATTGATTGGATATTCTGAAGGAAACTTCTGAATTTTATTTTTAAAAAATTATCAAAAGGTGGAAGCATCATCCAACAATACACTAAATAACTTACAGTATCTCAATTTTAATAAACTAAGTGCCACACAATCAACCGAAATTGAAGGTCTTCTAAATTTTGAAGAAATAACCCATACTCTCAAAATTATGAAAAAATGATAAAAGCCCTGGGTCAGATGGAGTTACAACCATTTTTTTTTAAGGTTTTCTGGCAAAAAATTGAACACTTTGTTTTGAAAAGTATTAGTTTTGCATATATTAATAATAATTTCTCTGTAACTCAAAAACAGGGAATTATTACCTGTATACCACAAGAAAACAAACCGAGACATTTCCTTAAAAACTGGAGGCCAATTACATTACTTAATACAGTTTATAAAATAGCATCTGGGTCAATTGCAAATAGACTGAAACCATATTTACAAACTCTGATTTCAAGGGATCAAACGGGACACGCTTACTATATGACATTATGAATTATACTGAAAAAAATTGTGACATTATGAATTATACTGATTAATTATGATGATTGATTTTGAAAAGCCTTTCATACCTTATCCTTTAATTGCATTGAACAAACGCTAAACGTATTCGATTTTGGACTGAGTTTCAAACTTTGGATTTCTATTTTTCTAAAAGATGCACAGACATCGGTTCAATTAAATGGATTTTTATCAGACAGCTTCTCAATAGGCCACGGCTGTAGACAGGGAGACCCCATTTCACCATATATCTTTATATTATGTGCAGAACTTTTATCAATCAAGATCAAACACTGTAAAAATATAAAAGGCATTTCTATAAATGGCATAGAATATAAAATATCTCAGTTTGCTGATGACACTACTTTGTTGCTGGACAGTTCGGAAAATTCTTTAAATTCTGCTCTACATATTATCCATGATTTTGCCTTGTTCTCTGGTCTTAAGGTAAATTTTGACAAAACTAACGTAATTTGGATAGGATCTTTAAAGTACAGTACCCGAGCCATTAAAACAAAATATAAACTAACATGGGGAACCACTAGATTCAAATTATTAGGAATCATGTTTGATGTTGACCTTAACATTTTGACTGATTAAAATTTTTCTGATAAATTTACTAAAACTATCAATACTATTAGTCATCGGAAAAAAGAAAACGAACACCCATTGGTAGAATAACTGTAATAAAATACTCCCTTTGTTTACTCACTGTTTATTCACTATCCCCACACCGAAGAGAGATATGCTTGATAAATTGAACAAATTATTCTTTGACTTTGTCTGGGAAGATGCACCTTATAAAATTAAAAAGTTCTACCCTTATTCAAAATTACAAGAATGGTGGGCTACAAATGATTTATATCTACGCCTACTGTAAAAAAAAACAAGCTTTCTTGGATAAGACAATTATACACGTGCTGCGATGCGATAGTAAATGGGCTGTACTTATAAGATCTATGTTTGACCTATGTACATTTTTTAACACTGGACAGCTATATATTTAAATTATAAAGACAAATGTTAAAAATGATTTTTGGTTTGAAGTATTTACATGCTATGAGCAATTGCTTGATGTGTTGAACATGTATCATGTTGACGATATATATTTAACATGCCTTTGTTTTATAACTGCAATTTTAAAATTGGTAATGAACTCTCTTTCTTTAAAGCACTGTATGAGAGAGGTATAAGATTTGTGCGAGATATAGTTGTCGACTCTAACACTTTTTTAACGAAAATGCAGATAGAAACTGTTACAGGAAAAGCTATGAACTTATTCCATTATGAAGGGCTTATTAAATCTGTAAAGACGTATATTAAGAACTTCAATATACAGTTTAGCATAAATGACATTTCATTTGCTATGAAAGAAAAGATAGGTCGATTTATAATTGCTTTAGACAAAAAGATATAGAACCAATATGTAAAACAAAATGGGACATGTTTGCTCTCTCTCGCGAGGAATGGAAATGTATTTTTAAAGCTACATTTAACATAACAAGAGATAGTTACATACAATGGTTCCAATATAGAGTTATTTACAATATACTTGGTACAAATTCTCTATTATACAAAATGAAATTGGTAAACAATAACTTGTGCTCTTGTTGCCACCAAAGTGAAGAAACAATTATGCATCTGGTCTGGAATTGCGAAAAAGTAGTGTTTAATAAAAAAAATTAATGAGACTCTAATGCATAATAGAAATATAAATTGTACGACGGAAATAGACTGCAAAACTGTTATATTAGGTAGCACCAGAAATGAAAGTCAAGATCGTAATGTTCTATGTTTGGAAGTCAAAAGATACATATTTGCATTTAGAAGAAATACTATAACACCAAATTTCAATGGTCTTATCAGTAGCCTATACTTTTCTTATACAGTATATAACTCTTTTAAACTTTCAGAAACAGAAGTTATAAGGTGGTCACTCTTATGGAAAATTTGTGAAGCAAACATGTAGTTACATTTATAGACATAATAACAAAAGCCAAATAAATGTGTAATGCATGTATTCAACAGTATATATACGTATGTACATTTTACATTTGCTGATTCTTAAACATGTGGGCTCGATGTACTATGCTTTTCCTTATTATGTTATAACTGTTATAGACCGTCTAACAGTTAAAACGAAACTGTTTTATGAATTATTTTATGTTTAATATCCGTATACCAATATGAATATGTTATAATGAAACAGATTTAGGCATTGTTATATCCATGTACCATTTGTATATGTTTATACATATGTATGTATGTATATTTGTATAATTTATATGACGAAAATAAAGGTTACGTATGGAAAAAAAACACAAGAAAAACAGTATTCAATGTAACAGATGGTTCACGTTTGGATTACTTTGAACATTTGCACAGCTGTGTCATGTCTGTATCACTGCTGTTTACCAAGCACTTATTGTGGCAATATGGCATGCATATCATGTGTTTTACTATAAGTATTATTGATAGTAAAACTACAAGTGGTGTTCCATGATAGGCAGGTATACTAGGCATGACACTTTTGGTAAAAGTACAAGTCATGTTCCATGGTTAAAAGGCAAAGGGATGGCACTAATGATAGTACTACAGGTGTTTGTCCAATGATTGACAGGTGTTGGTGATTGAGCATTGTTGATCAAATTAGTTATGTTGCATGTTTTACTGGTATAGGCATGTACTAATTGTAAAACTACAAGTTATGTTCTATACTTTTCAGGTATAGGCATGTAACTGATAGTAAAACTACAAATTATGTTCCATAGTTTACAGGTATCGGCATGACACCGACTGTAAAACTACAAATTATGTTTCATGATCTACAGGTATAGGTATGGCACTGATGGTAAAAGTTAAAACTACAAATTATGTTTCATGATCTACAGGTATAGTCATGGTACTGATGGTAAAACTACAAGTTCTGTTCCATGGTTTACAGGTATATGCATGTCACTTATTGTAAAACTACAAGCTCTGTTCCATGGTTTACAGGTATAGGCATGGCAGTGTTTATGGCAGTGTTTGTAAAACTACATTTTACATGTAGGTTCCATGGTTTACAGGTATAGTTATGGCACTGTTTGTAAAACTAAAAGTTCTGTTCCATGGTTTACAGGTATAGGTATGGCACTGATAATAAAACTACAAGTTCCGTTCCATCGTTTACAGGCATATGTATGTTACTTATTGTAAAACTACAAGTTATGTTCCATGTTTTACAGGTATAGGCATGGCACTAGCAGCTGCGGTGAAGGGCTACAGGTGCATCATTGTCATGCCAGAGAAAATGAGCATGGAAAAGGTGAGTGACTTTACGGAATGATGCATAAATAGAGAACTCTTACTCAGTGTTTGGATGAACCCTCAATCAAAACTTAATCTTACTAGGTATGTTACAAGTAGGTCATAATAATTGTAATACGTATGTACAATTCTTGTCATATATCACACATTGAATGAAAATGTACCCTATAAAAGTACACAGAGCAGCTCGATAAATTCTTCATAATTAATTATGTAAAAAATGTACAAATATGCAAAGAGGTATTTGTATGACCAATTAACTGGTACTTCAGCCCTCAAAGGCAGGATGCTAAGAAGCAGAAAGGAGCAGAGTGCAATGCCTTCTTGCTTTGTCAAAGTTCTTACCCTGTATCTGTATCATCTGATCATTACTTCCATTATGTTGTCATTCTGTACTAAGGTGGATGTTTTACGAGCCCTTGGTGCTGAGATAGTTCGAACTCCAACCAGCGCAGCCTTCGACTCACAGGAGTCGCACATCAGCGTTGCTAAGCGACTGATGGAGGAGATTCCTAATTCTCACATTCTTGACCAGTACCGCAATGCTAGCAACCCCCTGGCCCACTATGATGGCACTGCTGAAGAGATATTGCAGGCATGCGAAGGTAAACTGAATGGGAGTTGCTTTACCTACACGCCCTTCATTACATGTTAATAAGCATGGCTACAAACTACATCTAAATTTTGAAAATAATTCTTCGTGCACATAATTTTCATTGTGTGTCAGTGGGCTGGCAACATTGTGTTATGACACAAAGGCTTTGCAGAGTGATTACTCATGGACCTTGACATAATGTGAGCATTGACATTATAGAGTTTATAAACAGTTGCTTCATAAAGTCAATGTAATAATTGCTTTTCACTGGGGGTATCTATCACCTCAAGCAGTAGATGTAGAGTATAACCGATTGCATGACCACAGGTATATTTAAGTTCTTTAAAACTTAAATCTTCAAACATAGCATTGCCTTAAAATGTTGATAAAAATAAGATTGTGTTTTACGAAGCTTTGATTTATATTGGCTTGTATGAGATTAAGATCAAGTTTATGATTGAGAATTTTGGTCAGCACCAGCTGGAAATAAAAAGTACATTCAATGTCTTTCGGTAAAGAATGCTAAGGGTTGCATTCTAAAAAGAACCTGATACATTTCAGACCAAGTGGACATGGTGGTTGTCGGAGCAGGCACAGGAGGCACACTGACTGGCATAGCTAGGAAGTTTAAAGAGAGGTGCCCAAACTGCAAGGTACTGTTTCATCTTCATGCCAGTATTAAGATTTGATTTTCAATGAACCTTTTTACTTAGTCTATAATTGTTTATTATTTGTTATGTTTACCTCATCTTCGGTGATCTATTTGATTAAGTGTCACATAACTTAAATCAGTGATGAAATCTAGAAAAAAACAAGCATTCTTTCAACTGTAGTTACCAATGACCTCTGGTAGAATTCCATCAATTTATAATTCATTTAGAATTTTACAAAATGATTATTAATTAAAATCCCATATTATTTATTACATCAAGTTTCAAGCTTCATATCTCAATTGTGGGCTGTGTCCTTCAGATCATAGGTGTGGACCCTGCTGGCTCCATCCTAGCAGAGCCCAGTGAGCTCAACAAAACCACAATCACCGGTTATGAGGTGGAGGGAACCGGATATGACTTCCTGCCAACTGTATTGGACAGAAAGGTAAGGCGTAAAAAAAAATGTTTGTTTCAGGTAACCCGACCCTAGAACATTTTTATTGGGTTTGTCAGATTGATTTTTGTTTCATTTACCTTTTTCAATAATTAAATGTGTTTCGGATAAGTAAGTGTTTTGTTTCGATAGTATCCACTTATAAACAATGTTCAAGAATATTACTGATATGTTTTGAATATTTATTCAGTTTTAGAATCTTCAAGTTGACCATTTACCAAACAAACAAAAATTCCCGAACTACCTACCCTAATTGTTTTGGGCATGTTAAGGATTTTTGTCAAAAGGAGTTGCATACATCGTCCTGCATAAGTTATCTATAATTTTTTACATTATCACATGTTATTAAATCATTTATTTGTGTGCATTCCATTCATTCTCATCTACTTACATCATATTAAACAATTTTTCCATCATCTTTTCAATATTATTTTTGTCAATAACTAGTTACTTAAGCTGAAAAACTCCTTTCGTTATTATATAGTGCAGCTCTGATCTATGAGACCAAATGTTTCTTGTACAGTTAGTTGTTCTGCTTGTTTCCAGTTCGTGGACAAGTGGTACAAGTCCTACGACCAGCAATCATTCCAGATGGCACGACGTCTGATTCGTGAGGAGGGACTGCTCTGCGGTAGGTCCATAGTACCATAAACGACTTTGTATAATGTGACTTTTTCTGATACGCGTTATAAACAGCAATTTTTTTTTTCAGACATTTTTGTGTCGCCTAAAAAGGCGACATATAGGGGTTACTTTGGTGGCAACGGTGCCCTCAGCATCCCCTTTAGTTTGTGCAGACATTAACTTAAGAAGTTTGTGTGCAATAATTATGAACATTTAGGGAAGTGTTAGTAGGCATAAAAGGAAGGTTAGGTTCGGTTTTCGGCATAATTGCTCTTATCGTACTTTGTTTTTCCCCGTCAGACGACACATCCGACTTATGGAGTTCTTGTTTTTAGCTCACCTGAGCCCTTTTTCAACGTATAGACTTTATTTTCAATCCAATCTTAACCAAACTTTTACAGTTTGTGTATGACCATCAGATCTCAGCAGACGCCAAAAATGGGCCATATCGTGTTTCAAACACCAGAGTTATTGCCCTATGTTCATTAAAAAAATATACAAAAATGGTCATTATTCAAGATAGAGTCTTCATTTTTCATCCAAATTTCACCAATCTTGCACAGTTCATCTATTACCATGAGATTACAGTTGAAGTCGAATATAAGCAAGATCGGACCAGAAACACCAGAGTTATTGCCCTTTGTGAAAAAAAAGTAAAAATGGACATTATTCAGGATAGAGACATATTTTTTCATCCAATCTTCACCGATCTTGCACAGTTTGTCTATGACCATAAGAGTAAAGGGGAAGTCAAATGTAAGCAAGATCGGACCAGAAACACCAGAGTTATTGCCCTTTGTGAAAAAAATATGCAAAAATGGACATTATTCAGGATAGAGACTTCATTTTTCATCCAATCTTCACCAATCATGTACAGTTTGTCTATGAACATAAGACTACAGGTGATGTCGAATATAACCATGATCGAGCCAGAAAAACCAGAGTTATTGCCCCTTGTGTTTGGAAAAAAAAACATCAACAATAAATCATTGATTGGCTTGCACAAACGATTTTTGATTCAATGTTGACCAAACTTACACAGTTTGCGCATGACCATAAAAATTTATTGATAAAATTTGATTTCCAACAGTCCACAATCAGCAAACTTGTTTCAAACATAATACATGAAATTTAATAAATAATAAACATGCCTATAGTAGAAGAGTTCTTTTACATGGGTTCATATAAATTAAATGTAATCATTTAGAAGCTATGTTTATCTTAATTAATGCCATCAGGCATCACTCTGACAAACATGGATGGGATTCCATCAACACCAATATTATTAACATCTTTACTATGCATTAACAAATATAAATAAGAATAAATTTTGGGAAATTAAAACAGTTTTCAGTAATAATAGTAATTTGTATACTTATGAACTCGCAGTTCATTAGTCTAAATAAAGGTTCGCATCCTTAGTATTTAATGTTTTAAATGTCTATGTGACCTGTAGGTGGCAGCTGTGGAGCCACTGCGTACCTCGCCATGCAGGCATGTAAGGACTTTGGGCTCAAGAAGGGACAGAAATGCGTGATCATACTTGCCGACTCTGTCAGAAACTACATGTAAGTCTTCAGAGATGTGATCTGTAAATTAAAGTGTTACATGGGTGCTCAAAAGTTGTTAGAAATTTGTAGGGCTTGGACTGGGTATGGTATGGTCTTAAGCTATTCCATGTTGGTTTCTTGAATAAGGCGTAAAAAAAAATATGTTTGTTTCAGGTAACCCGACCTACCCTAAAAAAATGACCCGACCCTAGAACATTTTATTGGGTTTGATAGATTGATTTTTGTTTTATTTACCTTCTTCAATAATTAAATGTGTTTTGGATAAATAAGTGTTTTGTTTTGATAGTATCCACTTATAAACAATGTTTAAGGATATTACTGACATGTTTTGAATATTTATTTAGTATTAGAATCTTCAAGTTGACCATTTACCAAAAAAAAAAGAGAAAAAAGAACGACCTACCAACCCTTATTTGTTTGGGCATGTTACCTGAAACAAACATATTTCTTTTTTATGCCTAACTGATTTTCATGGTTGAGTCAGCCCACATTAGTAATTCTTAACCAGTTTGATTATTGAGCAAATGTAAACATGGGAAACAAACAAAAATATGTTTTGTTTGCCAGTATATAGGTATTTAAATTTTAATAATTAATGTTTATTATAATGATGGAGAGTGCTTTGTTATTCCAGTTACATTCTTGTATTACAGGGTTACTTAAGTTCCGTGGAATATTAAAGAATGATGCAAGAACGGATACTTGGAAGTTCTGCCCTTATATATTCAGGTCAAAGTTCCTGAGTGATGATTGGATGAGTCAGCGAAATTTCCTGAAACTGGACCAGCAGGTTGGGGACTCCGGCACTTGGTAAGGAGAGGTCATGACTTCTGATTGGCTGGGTTTTAATTTACATTCGAACGTTGAAATCCTAAACTGAATGCATCGAAATGTTCTGTTTTAATTCAATTGGCCAAAGTTAGATAAAGGATCCATGGCATTGTCGAAGCCCTTTGGAAAATCTTCAGTTGCACTTAAGTGGCATTTTCTGATTTTACATGTTAAATTTAGATTCAAAACTGAAAGGTAAAATAAGAAGCCACTTTTTTCTAGAATAAAAACTCTCAATGCAAATTGCACTGTAAAATAATAAATGAAACAGCCATTGATTTAAGGAATTTATTTATTTTATTTATTTTAAATTTATTTTTCCGGCCAAAATCTCAAGAGGTTACACTAATTGTATTGCAATAAGTTTTCATACATTTACCATTAATTTTTTAGTACTAAGTAACATATATTGCAAGTTTAAAATAATTTTTTGGGTTTATTTCCATACTAGATATACAGTGCATTAAAGAAGTTTAGTATTATTTTACTATAGCTATAATTTATTTTTAGCTCACCTGAGCACGAAGTTATCGCGATAAAGACTACATTTTTTATTCAATCTTGACCTAACTTGCACAGTTCGTGTAAGACCATAAAGTCTCAGATGGGATTGTTATTGGGTCAGATCACACGAGTAACACCAAAGTTATTGCCCCTTTTTCATGCAAAAAAAGTGCAAAAGTGCCCTTTTCCAACGTATAGACTTTATTTTCCATCCAATCTTAATCAAACTTTGACAGTTTGTGTATGACCATCAGATCTCAGCAGACGTCAAAAATGGGTCAGATCATGTTTCAAACACTGGAGTTATTGCCCTTTGTTTATTAAAAAAATATACAAAATCGACATTATTCAGGATAGAGAGAGACATGTTTAACCCAATCTTCACCAATCTTGCAAAGTTTGTCTATTATCATGAGATTACAGTTGAAGTCGAATATAAGCAAGATCGGACCAGAAACACCAGAGTAATTGCCCTTTGTTTGTGAAAAAAATATGCAAAAATGGACATTATACAGGATAGATACTTCATTTTTCATCCAATCTTTACCAATCGCACAGTTTGTCTGTGACCATAAGATTAAAGGTGAAGTCGAATATAAGCAAGATTGGACCAGAAATACCAGAGTTATTGCCCTTTGTTTGTGAAAAAAATAAGCAAATCTGGACATTATTCAGGTTAGAGACTTCATTTTTCATCCAATCTTCACTAATCATGTACAGTTTGTCTATGAACATAAGACTACAGGTGAAGTAGAATATAAGCATGATCGGGCTAGAAACACCAGAGTTATTGCCCCTTGTGTTTGCAAAAAAAAAACATCAACAAGTTATTAATGATTGGCTTGTACACACGATTTTTGATTCAATGTTGAACAAACTTACACAATTTGCGCATGACCATAAAAATTGATTAATAAAATTTGATTTCCAACTTTGATGTCTGCAGAGCCTGTATTAACATCATTTATCATCATTAGAAAGTAAATTATCAAAGAAAAAGCAAAACTTTACATTAGAGCACAGCCATCGCAATTATCGCATTGCAACTAGTTTTCCAAAACTGTTTGCGAAAAAGACATCAAAATCTACTGTTTGTGCATTTTCCAGAATTGTCAATGATTTGAGAACCATTACCATATAACGCACATCCACTACCCAACTCATACTTTAGTTAGCCCATTTCACTTACCGATGTTTTAAATCAAAATTGATCCTACCCCCACTGTGTATTGTTCAGATACCTTAATTTTCAAACCTGTCACAACAGTATGGTCTTCATCTGTGCCAGTTCTCAGGTGAGCGCTTTGGGCCATCATGGCCCTCTTGTTTATGATTATGCCCCCCCAATCGAAGATGGCGGGGTATGTTGGTTTGCTAATGTCAGTCAGTTCGTAGACAAGTTTTTATTTCCGCTCTCTAAGTCCAATTGTTTTCATCCAATCTTAACCAAACTTAATGAAAATGTTTATCGGCATATTTTCTCTGCCAAGTTTGATTATCAGCCAAATCGCTAAAGGAATTGTGGAGTTATGGCCCCGGAATTACTGTGGATTCATTGAATTCCGTTGACATTAAATTTCGTGGATTCGTAAAATCAGGCATATTCGTTGGATCTTAAATTCGTGGATTTTCTATTTTTTGTGTATTCTAACAACCCTTGCGCTCAGTTGACATCCGCTAAAACAACACCGTGTCAATTACCCGCATTGTCCGTATCTAGTCGTCTCAATCTCGCGATAACGTGGTCCCTAGTGTAACAACACCATACCAATTAGCGGGATTAAACATAGATGCAATTATACCAGTATCACAATAAATGGTCCAATTAATAATGGTACCCATAGTGTCTTGTATAATTGTAATAAAACAGTGGGTCCTATTAATGGCAGTTTGACACGAAGCCAGTTAAGCGCATGACAATTAACAAGTGACAAACTGCAAATATCGATACGTGCTTGACAATTGAGCAATCTGTACCTTTCAGTTATTCTGTCATTATCATCTGTTCTTTCAAGAAGGAAACATCATACAATTATTTATTTTTTCAAACATAGTTTAAGTATTATTTCACATTATGTCAGTATTCGCAGTAAATAATTATCAAGGGAGGTAACACAATCACCCAAACATGGGTCACAAGTAGTTTTGCCCCTTTAGTCTGACGTCACAGTAGTGCAGATACTAATAATTTCGGATATACGACTTCGGACATAAACGCTCATCGTGCATTTGAATTCGTGGTTGAGCTGACCCAAGAAAATCCACGAAAATTAGTGTCCGACGATTAATCATGGTTTTACAGTATCTAAAATTAGCCTTTTTAGCTGTTTCCTCTCTCGAAGTCAAACAGTTTTCTTCCAATTTTCACCAAACTTGCTGAAAATGTTTGTGAGCACAATACATGTATCTTGGCCAAGTTCGATAATCAGCCAAATTGCCCCAGGTATTGTGGAGCTATGGCCCTTGAATTATCTAAAATTGGCTGTTTTAGCGGTTTCCACTCTCTAAGTCTGACAGTTTTCATAAAATCTTCACCAAACTTGATGAAAATGTTTCAATATGTAATATCTCTGCCAAGTTTGAAGATCGACCAAAGCACCCCAGGAACTGCAAAGTTATGGCCCTTGATTTGTCTAAGATGGGCTTTTTAGCAGCTTCTTCTCCTATGTCAAACAGTTCTCTTCTGATCATCACCGAACTTGATATTTAAAGATTGCTTTTAACATAGTGGTGGCATTACTGTTTCTCAAACAGCTCCAGTTGCCATTTGCATTTTTATACAGTATGCATTTTGTTGTAATCAAATTGAGTATAAAATAAGGTATAGTGCTGAACTATTTAGTTTTTTATTTTATGTGCTGTATGTACGATTGTATTTTTTTGCACTTTTTGCGGTCAGTGATGCCAATTGGTAATATTAGTGGAGTGTAACCTCTTCTTTAGACATTTGAGTGGGGAGCTTGGTTGATGTGGTTTACCTTTCTTTGATTTTCATCTCTGCAAGACATCTTTATTAACTTCTTTGTTTGGGTTTCCAAATATTCTAATACATACCTGTAAGACCTCTATGAGAGTCAGAGTGAGAATTTAGTTAAATGGAGGAGGGAGGGATGTCAATGGAGCAAAACAGGATATTCTCTGTTTCTGTAGTTGATATCAGAAACTTTCGTTTCATATAGTTTAGTTTTTCTTTTGTAGGTATTCAAATAACTATCCATTTCTAAAATTAATCTCATTTTACAAATATTTATGAATGATAATGCATACATATTAATATTGTTTCATACCCATTGCTTACTAAAGATAGTGCGGCTCTTTGGGGCTGCACCTTGCTCATGACATTCACTCTTTATTTTTTTGTTAAAGCGTGTGATTTTTTTCACGTGAGCTTTGAGGGTATGATTTAAACTCTGAAAGCATGATTCTCACAGTGAAAGCGTGGGACTTGACAGGTATGCTAATAATATTTCAAACTGCTAACTCAGGTTTCAACCTTCTGCGAAAACTGTTTGTGGGGATTGAAATTCTGTAACTTCCAAATTTGTGGTAAATAGTAGAAAAGAAATGTAAAATTATATAATCGTGACATTCTAGCAGTTTTTAGAAAAATTATACTTTTGTATATATACGTTGTCATTTATGTATTAAGGTTGCACAAGGAATAAAATGTGCTTATGTTGGACAATTGTATTTGTAGATCAATGGCTAGATCATGGTAATATAAGTTCATGCCACTTCACAGAATTCCACAAAATATACTAGTCATGTAGATCATAGATGTACACTAACATAATTTAAGAAACTTCACATTGCTTATGCGACTATTACTATACATTGCCTGATAGTAACATTTATTACTCAATACCATTAACTGTAATCACTTGGTGGATCTTTAATAGTTAAAGGGTCCATTCAGAAAGTCAAAATTTGGTAGTTATAGAAGCAAGTTGTTAATTTTCATTTATTCAAGCCCTTCAGTGTCACATTGTCCCTGTCCCTCTAATAGACGTTCTAACACAGTCAGTTCTATCCCTTTAAAGTATTATAGTTAGATACGGTCGAAACGCGATACTGCCAACCGCGATACTACGAAATGACGGGATACTACGAATAAAGCTGCCGGTCTCGTCCGTTTTCCTTATGTTTCACTACAAAAAGATGCGATACTACGAATTCGCGATACTGCGAAAGATGCATTACTACAAACATATTTTCTGGTCCCATCATAATGTTTGTATTGAAATGTTAAAGCGATATTACGAATCATATTGTCAAGGAGACTTTTCACACCTTCTCAACAAAGATTTCACACCTCTGCCCAGTCAGACACCTAGCCAGTTTGTTTGCACAGTGGACAAAAATAGTCGTTTACAAATTTATTAACCAATTTAAGCCACTTAAATGATGCAGTGTGAGAGTTACGTTTGACTAAATGACTTTCCTATTCATGTATGTCACTGCGAATTCGATTAACGTGCGTTTATTGATTTTTTATACTTAATAATAATGCAATACATACACAATTGTAATGTCAAAGGCAATTACTTTAATTAGTATGCTAATGTTCATAAACGCTACGACATGACGCAGATTAACACGTAATGTAAGAAAAATTACATTAATACCGTAATTTCCAAAAGATGCCATGCTACGAAAAAAGCGATACTACGAACAAATCAGTGTCTCCCTTGACAATTTGTAGTATCGCGTTTAGACTGTATCTCGGAATATTTCCAGGAATGTACATTCTCTACCTCAAACACTCAACTCATCTGATTATTTGGCCTATTTTCCAAACCTTATAATATAGATTACTTGACAGTTTTACCTATTTTGTGCCTTAAAAACTGCTTACGGGAATAAAGCTGTTGTGTTTGATTGAAACATTTTTATATGATTAAAGTCTTTATAAGGTCTTGGCAGTGGCTTGTCTAAAACTGATTGGCTCTTAATAATAAATTATCCTCTGTTGGCAACACATTGTTGTGGGGTATGCTTAATTTCATTTATGTTGTTATTTTGTAGTTTAGTGTTAAAAATTGTTTGGCATTGGACTTTATTTTTTTTTTTAAACATACCTGGATTTAACTCAACATTTATGTCTTGAGCAGTACCAAATTTCCCTTTTATGAAGATTCAGTGCCATGTGAAGAAAAACAAAATTGTCTAAGTACTTGACTTGTATGCATCAGAGATAATGCTTTAAACAAAATTGTCTAAGTACTTGACTTGTATTCATCAGAGATAATTCTTTGATGGCTTGTAGTAGATTTTGAATCTAAATGTCTGAATATGCATGTACAAAGTATTTGGCCTTTAGTACCCTTAATATGACTTACTACCAATTTAAGTTAATAATTGGAGGATTGAGCATGAAACTATTGTATCTGATATAGAAATGTTGAGCAGATAAAGCATTGTCTCACTCAAGTCTCACCATATACTGGTACATAATTACGTAGCCTGAACAACACAGTTGTCTGTATACAGGTGGTGGAAGCTGTCAGTGAGTGCTCTTAAGCTACCGAGCCCCATCACAGTGACCCCTAATGTGACGATTAGTGAGACCCTGGAGCTGCTGAACCACGAGGGCTTCGACCAGGTGCCCGTCGTCGATAAAGACGGGTAGGTTATTGGGGGTCATGAGACTCAAGGCATGGTGTTCAGAAAATGGATATGTTTTCTTTGTTTTTCGATAGTTGTAACACAGCTGAGCTGATAATCTGTTTCATAATACCAGTAATTAGATTTGGTTTCAAAATTTTGGTGTTTTAAACATCCAAACTGGGTATCTTTTTATTTATTGAAGATGAATTTTCTTATTCTAGGTTTTTAAACAGCTCTTCACAAGTATTGCAAAATGACCATAATTATCCAAATCTTTACAGTGTTCACAGTGTAAAATAGGCAAATACAGAGCTAATAATTGTGGTAATTGTTTGCTTATCATCAAGAGTCGAGAATGAACGTATGGATACTGTTAATTTATCATGTATGTGTTGACAATCATATGTGTCTGCTTGTTTTCCAATTAGTTGTAATTGTATGATAGCATATGTTTCATATAGAATATTGTTTGAAACACATAGTCTCATTATAAATGTGAATATATAAAATGTGCAAGCTGTGGTGTGTTTGCAGGGCTGTTCAGGGCATGGTTACCGTGGGCAACATGATGTCCAAGGTCGTGCACGCCAAACTGCAGAAGTCTGACCCAGTTTCCAAGGCAATGTACAAGCAGTTTAAACAGGTATAACACAACATGGAACTTGTATGTTGAAGAAGCAGTACGAGTCTATACAGAAGAGGGTAACAAAACAATGGAATTTTTCAGTAAACATAAACAGAATCAATTAAATTGTAAAACTATTTTCAAACAAAATTGTTTGTTATTGAGATGTAGGGTGTGTTGTTCAGCAATTGGGCAGGTGGGTGGTTAGTTAAAAATACTGTTTCCTGTATTCTGCCTTTAATATACCAGTAATGAAACAAAATATTTGTTGGAGATTTCATATCCCTGAACAAACTGAACTGCTTGTGTTATCACATATTCTTTTAAAAGATCAATACTGGCAATGTCAAGCAGACTACAGCACAATTTTTAGAAAACCAAAGACATAAATAGTAAAAACAAATGAATAAAAACAAAAATAAATATGTACTGGTAGATAGGAAATTTGAGCATTTTTTCAACACAAATTAAAAAAAAACATCCTCATAATGTTATTTAGATAAATTTAGTCTGAGTGTAGTGCTGTGATATGTCTGTTATTTCTTGTTTTGACCAGGTCCAGATGGACACATCCCTGGGCCAGCTGTCCCGGATGCTGGACACAGACCACTACGTGCTGGTGGTGCATGGACAGAAGCAGTGTGAGTACATGATACCATTACTGTGCGATTTGTTTGTGTTGGCAAGTGTTGAAGGGAATTTCTGTGTACTGCATATTATAGGTTTGTATTTCCCTTTAATGGCGGGCTACGAATTGTTAAGCAGGAACTGTTATGCACTTGTCTACTGCTCATGCAGCTATTCTTGATGTTTGAAGTATATATTGCTATTGAAATTTCATTAGTTTAACAATACACCCCTGACTGTACTAGCACACTAGTGAGGTGTTACCCCCCCCCCCCCCCTATGTATTTGACACATTAATTTTTAAGTTGAAGCTGCACAATATTATTCTACTGATCCATGGGTAGCTATCAGTACCTTGTACAAACATTCTTAAGTTTGCTTTTACTTTGCTGTGATGGATTTTACTGATTTGCCAAATTTTGAAGAATTCATTTATGCTGCACTCATACATTTTAGCTCTTTCTGTAACTATGGTTTCTGAGTGAAAGCCATACCACATGCTTGTGTTTATGAAATTATTACTTTATGAATATGTTATGTTATATTGTAACGTACAGATGAAGGTAGCTCCAAGACGGTCCATAGGCAAATGATCTTTGGCATCGCAACCAGAATTGACCTGATCAACTTCATCACTGAGAACGCCCCGACAAACGCAGAAAATTAAACCTGCTGGCAAATGTACTATTGAATGGTCTCTACAGTATGTCGAGCAATCTTTGTTGTTCCAGCAATCTTTGTATTCCGTTGGTACTGTAGATGATCTTGATGACTTTTTTTTAAATGCTTATTGGCATTGTTCTATCAATAAATGAAATAATTCACTTTAGTATGATGATGTTAGTTGGAAATTGTTGGACAATATTTTTTTATCTATTTTTTCAACAGAAAATAAATTTACATAATGACAATTTTATTTTTGCCAAAAAAATATAGATTAAACAAAAGTGTTATATAGTGATGCCATTTAATGAATTTCTTGCTGACATGACACTTTCTATTTAAAAGGGTTAATAGAGCATTCTACTTGAATGTATAATTTATTTTATCAGTTTTTCTTGCAACATTCGGCATTCCTTTACACATAGAGGTACTATAATCACAAATGGTACCCATTCTTACTCCATGCATGAAAAGTGTACGAGTGGGCAACTGTAGATATTGAGTAGTTGAAAAGGATTTTTTGTAACTTTAAAATACTGATAGTTACCTACAGTGCAGGTTTGTAATAATGTTTAAACTAATCATCTCTTGGTTGATTTTTTTTTTATAGTGTACCAGTATATTTGCTTATTTCTACTATCACAAATAATATTTTGTTGTGAATTTATCTGTTTGTTTGTTTTAAGCTCACCTGAGCACAAAGTGCTCATGGTGAGCTTTTGTGATCACCCATTGTCCGTCGTCCGTGCGTGCGTGTGTCTGTCGTCAACTTTTCATTCCATCGACATCTCCTTAACCACTTGGCAGATTTTTACCAAACTTCATAGGAATGATCATTGGGTGACCTTCTTTCAAAGTTGTTAAAATTGTTACAGTCCGCTGCATATGTAGGTCACCAGAGCTAAAAATAGATTTTAAAAGTGTAAACTTAAAAAATCTCCTCTGAAACCGCAAGGCCCAGAGGTTTCATATTTGGTTTGTAACATCCTATAGTGATCCTCTACAAAGATTTTTCAAACTATGCACCTGGGGTCAAAACTGGCCACGCCCCGGGGGTCACATGGTTTATATAGACTTAAATAGCAAAATGTCTTTACAAATCTTTTTCTCTGAAACCGCAAGGTCAGAGGTTTCATATTTGGTATGTAACATCCTATAGTGGTCCTCTTCAAATATTGTTCAGTTTATGCCCCTAGGGTCAAAACTGGCCACGTCCCGGGGGCACATGATTTATATACACTTAAATAGCAAAATTACTTAAAAAATCTTCTCCTCAGAAACGCAAGGCCCAGAGGTTTCTTATTTGGTATGTAACATCATATAGTGGTCCTCTACAAAAATTGTTCAAATTATGCCCCTGGGGTCAAAACTGGCCACGCCCCGGGTGTCACATGGTTTATATAAACGTAAAAAGCAAAATGTCTTTAAAAATCTCCTGAAACCGCAAGGCCCAGAGGTTTCGTATTTGGTATGTAACATTCTATAGTTGTCCTCTACAAAGATTGTTCAAATTATGCCCCATGGGTCAAAACTGACCACAGCCCAGGGGTCACGTTGTTTATATAAACTTATATAGCAAAATTACTTTAGAATTCTTATCCTCTGAAACCGCAAGGCCTAGAGGTTTTATTTGCTATGTATATGTTGTCCTCTACAAATATTGTCCAAATTATGCCCCTGGGGTCAAAACTGGTCACGCCCCAGGGGTGACATGGTTTATATAGACTTAAATAGCAAAATGACTTTTAAAATCTTCTCCTCTGAAATAGCAAGACCCACAGCTTTCCTATATTTGGTATGTATCATTGCATAGTGGTCCTCTCCAAAGATTGTTCAAATTGTGCCCCTGGGGTCAAATCTGGCCACACCCGGAGGGGTCACGTGCTTTATGTAGACTTAACTTGCAAAGGTACTTTAAAAATCTTTACCTGAAACTGCAAGTCCCAGAGGTTTGTTCAAGATTATTCATATTATGCCCCTGGGATAAAAATAAGCCACGCCTCGGGGATGCAAATTCCAGTTGGGTTACAAGGTCTCAGGTGAGCATCCTGGGCCCTCAGGGCCCTCTTGTCTGTTTATCTTTATTTAGTGGTACATGTTAATGAATTGCTCGATTATTCTGTGATTTGAGGTACAATTCTTATCCCCAAGTTGTCTGTGTGTTTCTGGAGATGTTTGTAGGAATCTCACTCTTAGGAGATATTTGAGGCGTGTCGTGGGAAAACCAGGCTTAATGCGTGTGCGTAAAGTGTTGTCCGGGATTAGCCTGTGCAGTCCGCACAGGCTGATAGTCCGCACAGGCTGATCTGTGAAGATTTTTTCCGCTTTTATGGGATTTTTCTGTTTCGAGGTCGTCTATCCTTAACATAAATCCAAACAGGCAAATCCGGGATGACACTTTACGCACATGCATTAAGCCTGAGTTTTCTAGGACACGCCTCATATATATTTTTATTCTTCTCGGAATCTAAATTGTTTGTGTGTTTGTAGCTCACCTGAGCACAACCTGCTCATGGTGAGCTTTTGTGATCACCTTTTGTCCGTCATGCGTTGTGCGTCGTGTATCAACATTTTCATTCAAACAACATCTCCTAAACCGCTGGGCAGATATTCACCAAACTTCACAGGAATGATCCTTGGGTGACCCTCTTTCAAAATTGTTCAAATCGTTTCGGTCTACTGCATATGTAGGTCACCAGAGCTAAAAATAGATTTAAAAAGTGAAAACTTTAAAAAATCTTCTTCTCTGAAACTGCGTGGCTGAGAGCTTTTCATATTTGGTATTTGGCATCCTCTAGTGGTCCTCTACAAAGATTGTGCATATGATGCCCCTGGGGTCAAAACTTGCCACGCCCCGGGGGTCACATGGTATATAGACGAACATAGCAAAATGACTTTAAAAATCTCCTCTGAAACCGCGGGGCCCAGAGGTTTCATATTTGGTATGTAAAATTGAATAGTGGTCCTCTACAAAGATTGTTCAAATGATGCCCCTGGGGTCAAAACTGGCCACGTCCCGGGGGTCACATTGTTTATACTGACCTAAATAGCAAGATTACTTCAAAAATCTTCTTCTCTGAAACCGCAAGGCCCAGTGGTTTTATATTTGGTATGTGGAATCTTCTAGTGGTCCTCTGCAAAGATTGTTAAAATGATGCCCCTGGGGCCAAAACTGGCCACGCCCCGGGGGTCACATTGTTTATATAGACTTAAATACCAAGATGACTTTTAAAATCTTCTCCTCTAAAACCGCAATGCCCAGAGGTTTCATATTTGGTATGTAACATTGCATACTGGTCCTCTACATAGATTGTTCAAATGATGCCCCTGGGGTCAAAACTGGCCACGCCCCGGTGGTCACATGGTTTATATAGACTTAAATAGCAAAATGACTAAAAAAATCTTCTACTCTGAAACCGCAAGGCCCAGAGTATTCATATTTGTTATGTCATATTGCATAGTGGTCCTCTACAAAGATTGTTCAAATGATGCCCCTGGGGTTAAAACTGGAAACACACTGGTGGTAACATGGTTTATATAGACTTATATAGCTAAATGACTTTGAAAATCTTCTCTGAAACCGCAAGGCCCATAGGCTTGGTATTTGGTTGGTAACATTGCATACTGGTCCTCTACAAAGATTGTTCAAATGATACCCCTGGGGTCAAAACTGGCCATGCCCCAGGGGTGACATGGTTTATATAGACTTAAATAGCAAAATGACTTTAAAAATCTTCTCCTCTGAAATGGCAAGACCCACAGCTTTCCTATATTTGGTATGTATCATTGCATAGTGGTCCTCTCCAAAGATTGTTCAAATTGTGCCCCTGGGGTCAAATCTGGCCACACCCGGAGGGGTCACGTGCTTTATGTAGACTTAACTTGCAAAGGTACTTTAAAAATCTTTACCTGAAACTGCAAGTCCCAGAGGTTTGTTCAAGATTATTCATATTATGCCCCTGGGATAAAAATAAGCCACGCCTCGGGGATGCAAATTCCAGTTGGGTTACAAGGTCTCAGGTGAGCATCCTGGGCCCTCAGGGCCCTCTTGTCTGTTTATCTTTATTTAGTGGTACATGTTAATGAATTGCTCGATTATTCTGTGATTTGAGGTACAATTCTTATCCCCAAGTTGTCTGTGTGTTTCTGGAGATGTTTGTAGGAATCTCACTCTTAGGAGATATTTGAGGCGTGTCGTGGGAAAACCAGGCTTAATGCGTGTGCGTAAAGTGTTGTCCGGGATTAGCCTGTGCAGTCCGCACAGGCTGATAGTCCGCACAGGCTGATAGTCCGCACAGGCTGATCTGTGAAGATTTTTTCCGCTTTTATGGGATTTTTCTGTTTCGAGGTCGTCTATCCTTAACATAAATCCAAACAGGCAAATCTGGGATGACACTTTACGCACATGCATTAAGCCTGAGTTTTCTAGGACACGCCTCATATATATTTTTATTCTTCTCGAATCTAAATTGTTTGTGTGTTTTTAGCTCACCTGAGCACAACCTGCTCATGGTGAGCTTTTGTGATCACCTTTTGTCCGTCATGCGTTGTGCGTCGTGTATCAACATTTTCATTCAAACAACATCTCCTAAACCGCTGGGCAGATATTCACCAAACTTCACAGGAATGATCCTTGGGTGACCCTCTTTCAAAATTGTTCAAATCGTTTCGGTCTACTGCATATGTAGGTCACCAGAGCTAAAAATAGATTTAAAAAGTGAAAACTTTAAAAAATCTTCTTCTCTGAAACTGCGTGGCTGAGAGCTTTTCATATTTGGTATTTGGCATCCTCTAGTGGTCCTCTACAAAGATTGTGCATATGATGCCCCTGGGGTCAAAACTTGCCACGCCCCGGGGGTCACATGGTATATAGACGAACATAGCAAAATGACTTTAAAAATCTCCTCTGAAACCGCGGGGCCCAGAGGTTTCATATTTGGTATGTAAAATTGAATAATGGTCCTCTACAAAGATTGTTCAAATGATGCCCCTGGGGTCAAAACTGGCCACGTCCCGGGGGTCACATTGTTTATACTGACCTAAATAGCAAGATTACTTCAAAAATCTTCTTCTCTGAAACCGCAAGGCCCAGTGGTTTTATATTTGGTATGTGGAATCTTCTAGTGGTCCTCTGCAAAGATTGTTAAAATGATGCCCCTGGGGCCAAAACTGGCCACGCCCCGGGGGTCACATTGTTTATATAGACTTAAATACCAAGATGACTTTTAAAATCTTCTCCTCTAAAACCGCAATGCCCAGAGGTTTCATATTTGGTATGTAACATTGCATACTGGTCCTCTACATAGATTGTTCAAATGATGCCCCTGGGGTCAAAACTGGCCACGCCCCGGTGGTCACATGGTTTATATAGACTTAAATAGCAAAATGACTAAAAAAATCTTCTACTCTGAAACCGCAAGGCCCAGAGTATTCATATTTGTTATGTCATATTGCATAGTGGTCCTCTACAAAGATTGTTCAAATGATGCCCCTGGGGTTAAAACTGGAAACACACTGGTGGTAACATGGTTTATATAGACTTATATAGCTAAATGACTTTGAAAATCTTCTCTGAAACCGCAAGGCCCATAGGCTTGGTATTTGGTTGGTAACATTGCATACTGGTCCTCTACAAAGATTGTTCAAATGATACCCCTGGGGTCAAAACTGGCCATGCCCCAGGGGTGACATGGTTTATATAGACTTAAATAGCAAAATGACTTTAAAAATCTTCTCCTCTGAAATGGCAAGACCCACAGCTTTCCTATATTTGGTATGTATCATTGCATAGTGGTCCTCTCCAAAGATTGTTCAAATTGTGCCCCTGGGGTCAAATCTGGCCACACCCGGAGGGGTCACGTGCTTTATGTAGACTTAACTTGCAAAGGTACTTTAAAAATCTTTACCTGAAACTGCAAGTCCCAGAGGTTTGTTCAAGATTATTCATATTATGCCCCTGGGATAAAAATAAGCCACGCCTCGGGGATGCAAATTCCAGTTGGGTTACAAGGTCTCAGGTGAGCATCCTGGGCCCTCAGGGCCCTCTTGTCTGTTTATCTTTATTTAGTGGTACATGTTAATGAATTGCTCGATTATTCTGTGATTTGAGGTACAATTCTTATCCCCAAGTTGTCTGTGTGTTTCTGGAGATGTTTGTAGGAATCTCACTCTTAGGAGATATTTGAGGCGTGTCGTGGGAAAACCAGGCTTAATGCGTGTGCGTAAAGTGTTGTCCGGGATTAGCCTGTGCAGTCCGCACAGGCTGATAGTCCGCACAGGCTGATAGTCCGCACAGGCTGATCTGTGAAGATTTTTTCCGCTTTTATGGGATTTTTCTGTTTCGAGGTCGTCTATCCTTAACATAAATCCAAACAGGCAAATCTGGGATGACACTTTACGCACATGCATTAAGCCTGAGTTTTCTAGGACACGCCTCATATATATTTTTATTCTTCTCGAATCTAAATTGTTTGTGTGTTTTTAGCTCACCTGAGCACAACCTGCTCATGGTGAGCTTTTGTGATCACCTTTTGTCCGTCATGCGTTGTGCGTCGTGTATCAACATTTTCATTCAAACAACATCTCCTAAACCGCTGGGCAGATATTCACCAAACTTCACAGGAATGATCCTTGGGTGACCCTCTTTCAAAATTGTTCAAATCGTTTCGGTCTACTGCATATGTAGGTCACCAGAGCTAAAAATAGATTTAAAAAGTGAAAACTTTAAAAAATCTTCTTCTCTGAAACTGCGTGGCTGAGAGCTTTTCATATTTGGTATTTGGCATCCTCTAGTGGTCCTCTACAAAGATTGTGCATATGATGCCCCTGGGGTCAAAACTTGCCACGCCCCGGGGGTCACATGGTATATAGACGAACATAGCAAAATGACTTTAAAAATCTCCTCTGAAACCGCGGGGCCCAGAGGTTTCATATTTGGTATGTAAAATTGAATAGTGGTCCTCTACAAAGATTGTTCAAATGATGCCCCTGGGGTCAAAACTGGCCACGTCCCGGGGGTCACATTGTTTATACTGACCTAAATAGCAAGATTACTTCAAAAATCTTCTTCTCTGAAACCGCAAGGCCCAGTGGTTTTATATTTGGTATGTGGAATCTTCTAGTGGTCCTCTGCAAAGATTGTTAAAATGATGCCCCTGGGGCCAAAACTGGCCACGCCCCGGGGGTCACATTGTTTATATAGACTTAAATACCAAGATGACTTTTAAAATCTTCTCCTCTAAAACCGCAATGCCCAGAGGTTTCATATTTGGTATGTAACATTGCATACTGGTCCTCTACATAGATTGTTCAAATGATGCCCCTGGGGTCAAAACTGGCCACGCCCCGGTGGTCACATGGTTTATATAGACTTAACTAGCAAAATGACTAAAAAAATCTTCTACTCTGAAACCGCAAGGCCCAGAGTATTCATATTTGTTATGTCATATTGCATAGTGGTCCTCTACAAAGATTGTTCAAATGATGCCCCTGGGGTTAAAACTGGAAACACACTGGTGGTAACATGGTTTATATAGACTTATATAGCTAAATAACTTTGAAAATCTTCTCTGAAACCGCAAGGCCCATAGGCTTGGTATTTGGTTGGTAACATTGCATACTGGTCCTCTACAAAGATTGTTCAAATGATACCCCTGGGGTCAAAACTGGCCATGCCCCGGGGGTCACATTGTTTATATAGACTTAAATAGCAAAATTACTGCAAAAATCTCTTCTCTGAAACCGCAAAGCCTAGTGGTTTCATATTTAGTATGTGGCATCCTCTAGTGGTCCTCTACAAAGATTGTTCAAATGATGCCCCTGGGGTCACAACTGGCCACGCCCCGGGGGTCACATAGTTTATATAGACTTAAATAGCAAAATACTTTTACATTCTTCTCCTCAGAAAGGTTTCATATTTGGTATGTAACATTGCATAGTGGTCCTCTACAGAGATTGTTCAAATGATGCCCCTGGTGTTAAAACTGGCCACCCCCGGTGGTCACATGGTTTATATAGACTTAAATAGCTAAATTACTTTGAAAATCTTCTTCTCCGAAACCGCAAGTCCCAGAGGCTTGGTATTTGGTTGGTAACATTGTATAGGGGTCCTCTACAAAGATTGTTAAAATGATACCCCTTGGGTCAAAACCTTCCACGCCCCAGGGTCACATGGATTATATAGACTTAAACAGCAAAATTACTGAAAAAATCGTCTCCTGTGAAACTGCAAGGCCCAGAGCTTTTCATATTTGGTATGTAACATAGATAAGTAGTCCTCTACAAAGATTGTTCAAATGATGCCCCTGGGGTAAAAACTGGCCAGGGGTCACATGGTTTATATAGACTTAAATAGGTATACGTAAATTTTCTTCTCTGAAACCGCAAGGCCCAGAGGTTTGTTATTTGGTTGGTAACATTGTATAGGGGGCCTCTACAAAGATTGTTCACATGATGCCCTTGGGTCAAAACTGGCCATTCCCCGGGGGTCACATTGTTTTTATAGACTTAAATAGCAAAATTACTTCAAGAATCTTCTCTTCTGAAACCGCAAGGCCCAGAGGTTTCATATTTGGTATGTAACATTGTATACTGGTCTTTTACAAAGATTGTTCAAATGATGCCCCTGGGGTCAAAACCGGGATGCCTTAAACTCAGGTGAGCGACCTAGGGCCATCATGGCCCTCTTGTATTATTTTAGGTATGCTTCCTTACTAGTTAAATATTTCTGCTAAAATGGTTTGAGGGATCATGTTAAAGCAATTTGTTTTACTTTCATGTACATGTATTTGAAATAAAACTAATGGCTGATATACACGGATAGAATGTCTGTGTGTCTTTTATTCCCAACGTACACGTCAAAATACACCGAAATATTTGTTGTAATTTTATTAATATTTTTCGGAAATATTCATATATAAAGTGCATTGCTGGATGTTTTCTATTCAAACTAATTGTTATTCATATTGTATTCACAAAGTGCTGTTAAACAGGTATGCCCCTCTCTGCTATTTACTATTTGC
Source organism: Congeria kusceri (assembly GCA_027627225.1). Lineage (NCBI taxonomy): Eukaryota > Metazoa > Mollusca > Bivalvia > Myida > Dreissenidae > Congeria > Congeria kusceri. Next base: position 48,340,582 of record CM051030.1, read on the forward strand.
AACTTGTGGTCAGAATCACATCCACAGACGGATCTCGAGAGACTTTAGGGCAATGAACCGTATACTGTGATTCACATAACAAATACTAGCCAAATATTGTGGCGGCAGTCGCCGCCTCTGCCGCCCCATTGCCTATGCCCTTGTTATATTAAATTTTAATAATGGTGGCGATAAATAAATGCATGCTCCGTAGGCATGCACGAAGCCTATAGGGACAGATAAACGTATACTTGCGCTCAAGTTATGCAACTGTTGACCAACTAATTCCACCAAGATACTAATAGCACTGAAAAGACTTAAATGTTAAGCTAGTTTTAAAATGTACATTGTATATGTAAATCTGTGACACATTCCTGGTCAATGCTTATTTTCAAGACTGTACTACGATATGGTACGTTCTGCTACGTATATGGTACGGATTACTACCCTTGCCCTACGGTTCAGTTACGATTCCAGTAGGATCTTTAGCGGCAACTATACTGACTAATCACGAATATTATACACGATGGACCACGACAACGCGAAGATTGGGTCGCGTTGCCTCCAATGGTAGCGTTGCCTGTACGATTTATCGCACTGTTACTACGCACTCGCTACGTTTGCCTACGTTAGTGTCACGATTATACAAATCGCCTTGAAGCGTGAGAATTATCGGCTGCTCCTAGTTTCATCGTGATTAATCTTCTTTCATCTTACTACAATCTTAGGAGAAACGTTAACAATCGTCTGTTACCGTAGCGTATACCTGGCGCTAGCGTAGGCCTGTTACAACCATAACAGATCGTGTCATATCTTGGTGAAACCGTTGTGAATCGGCCGCAGTAATGTACAAGTGTCGTTGATATTTGTAGTCTCGTCCTACAACAACCGTAGGTATACGTAGGAAGATATAATCGGGACACTGTGCATCCAGGCTCATCACGATTAACACGTCCACGATCAATCGTGTGCTATCGTGGCCAAAACCGTGACAGTATGACCGAGGCTTACAAGACTGCTACGTTACAATACGTTTTGCTACGATTTATACGCTTTCCCTACAGTTCAGTTGAGCTTCCAGTCGGATATTTTGCTGCAAATATCATGACTACTTGCGAATATATACGATGGACCAGGACAACGCGACGATTGGTTACGCTGCCTGCATGTTTTGCAACGATGTTACTACGCACTCATTACGTTGCCTACGTTGGTGCCAAGATGCATCGTGGTGTAGGCCTACAAATCCCAATGAAGCGTAGTGAAGCGTGAGCATTGTTGGCTGCACGTAGGTGCATCGTGATAAATCCTCCTTACTCTGCCTACACTCTTAGGAGAAACGTTAACAACCGTATGTAACCGTAGCGTATACCTGGCGCTTGCGTATTAGAACCGTAGCAGATCGTAACATATCGTTGTGAAACCATGATGAATCGGATGCGGAATGCTACAAGTGTCGTTGATATTCGTAGTCTCGTCCTACAACAACCGCCAGTATACGTGGGATGATGCAATCGGGACACTGTGCATCCCGACTGATCACGATGATTAACACGTCCCCGATCGGACAATCGGAGCCAAAATCGTGACAATGTGACCTAGGCTTTACGCTGATCGGCGATTCATAAATAAGTCCTTTTTGACATACATACTGTAATTGCTTGGAAAAAAAAACAAGTGATAAAAATGTTGATTTTTGGTCTACAATGTCATACATATAAATACAATATGCTTATTATAAAGCCTTAATTCTAAACCTCTAATAGTTGGAAATGCTTTGAACACACCCATATATAACGCGGCTCCTAATCAGTGAATGAACCACTGTTCAGCGAAATTTATAACAGTGGTCACATTATACCTTGGTTGTGAATGTAATTGTTTTAATTTCTAATTAGATCTACTTCTTATTACATAAGGATGTCAGAGACAATAAAGAGATGTTAATGATAACAAAACCCGCTGTGCTTCTCGAACACATGCGGGTTTACGTCAAAATGCACGTTGAATCAATGCATATTTTTGAGTTTAAATATATATTTCTTAATAAATAGCTTAGTTGTCAAAAATCTAAATCGGTATACTTTTTATTCAATGGTTCGTTAGCTATCACTCCAAATTTCAGCTTGTTTTATGCATTGATAAGAAGATATATAATGTGATAAAGTGGGTCATGTAGGCCTACACATTCTGGCACCGATTCCCAGAGATTTCATATTTTGCCCGGCACCACTGGTCGGCGAAATTAAATTTTACGGTTTTACGGTGTGATATTCACTAAACTGTTTTATGCTGCTGTTAACACATTTTGCACGAGAAACTGTTGGGCCCGTTTAGGAGGCGCGGTTTAAATAATTGTGCCGTACATGTAACATGATTCAAGCGTCTCATGAACAGTAAACATAAAGCGTCGGGGTCATCGAGATGAATTTGCTCAGACGGGGAAGTTATATTTGCAAAGAAAGTTTTCTAAAGTAAGTAAGAACGACAGCTTAAACGTTTTGTGACGAGTGTAGACATTGTCTTAATTAGGAAAAACGGGCAGGTTATTGTAGTAGTCTTGTTTATAAGACGTGCAACGAATTTAGTGTTACTTTTTACATATCGATAGGGTGGAAACCTGAAAGTATAAATTTTCGTCAATTCCTATTATTTGCAACAATAAAGTTATCCATCGATGTAGTTTACATAGACAACAACTAAACTGCTTAACATATGCCAAAATTTACCTAGGAAGTGCATAAATTCCTATTAAAACCTGCACGTTCATCTACTACATTTATGTATAGACCGCCATTATTTTGCCATGTGTATACCTTCAACTTTATTAATAGAATCAAACTGACCAATAGAAATGATGCAATGCCCTGAGTTAGCAGATTTATCGATAAAATTAAACACAGTGGTACACAGCGGCAGTTATCGAGAGTTATTTGAAAATGCAAAGGTGTGTAGGTTTAAATTGTTTATGCATCCGGAATGAAAGTGTAATTATGCAAATATTTATTGAACATTAATTAGGAATGGATTATCTGCTCAGGTATGTAACTTTTATTGCAATCCGTTCACAATAACCATCAAATTTCGGGACGTGAAAGTTGTCGGAACAATATAGACAAAAGGAAAACTTTCCATTACAGAAATGGTCCTTCCCCGTTTATGCGCTCCAAAAATATTGCCGATATAAAAAGTAGCTCAATATTTGCCGAGCGCTAACAAGTTATGCTAGTTATTGTAGATCTATTTTTAAAACATTTATTTGCAGGGACAAGTCTATTTTTCTTTTAATATTTATAAGGCCAGGAAGGGCCAACTAGCTATAGTTCAGCCTATAGCCTAGGCTATACTTGTAAGCCCTGGCCTAGGAAAACATTGACATACTTTTTATATGGCATTGGCAGATTAAGAGGGGTGCGGAAACGGCGTACATCCCCCTAAACAATTGTCGAATATTAGATTTTTTAAACCTGTCAATAACATCGTGTGCATTTTGTTACCAAAAAAGTGTTCTTCAATTATTTAGTGCAATTATCAAACCCGTTTTGTGGTATTTTCATTAAATTGTTCCATTTTGACTATATTGCATTGTTTCAATACATGTATCCTAACATGTAAGAGACCAACAGCAGTTTTTTGGCAGTTATTTAATATTTCTGCTCCCTCTAACCCAAAATCCTGAATCCACGCCTGTATGGGCAATACAGAAAAAGGACCAATTTATATTTGAAAGGACCAATTCTGTTGTTGTTCTGAAAGGATTTTGATTGCTACTTTCACGCCCCGAAATTACATGGTTATTCTGAACAGATTGCAATAAAAGTTACATACCTGGACAGATAAACCATTCCTAATAAATGTTCCATGAATATTTGTATGATAACACTTTAATTTTGCATGCCTGAGCAATTTAAACCTACACACTATTGCAGGCCTTTTCCCCAGGATTTTGCTAAGGCACAGGGGCAAATAACTGTGGTTGAGGGTGGGTTTGGGAGGGGGGTACCCCCTTCCACGTTCGATTTTTTAAATACTTTTTATGTGTACTAAATCAAAATCTACAGTACTTGAGAGCTAACACAAACAGGGATCTCACTAGGATTTAAAGAATAGGAGTCCTGGGACTCCTTCCCCCTAAAAAGTAGGAGTCCCAAATAGAAACAAGAAATGTCTTTAAAAAAAGACAATCGGCGTTGAAATTAATATTGAGATGTCATTTAAAAATTACCTAAACAGACGGACAAAATGATCGGTTACGTGACTTCTCAGACCCCAGATATTTTGGTCCCCACCAGTATTAGGAGACTTATTGGACCCCAGATTTTTCGGACACTATAAGAAAACTTCTCGGACTCAAAAGTTATTTTGAGATAAAAATGTATTAATTTTAAAATTAAATAAAATTATAATTAATATCTATGCTGTGAATAAACCAATCATACAGCTCCATGTTTCCACCAGTAATATATGAACAACCAAAATAATTTAGGTTAACATAATTGTTATCTGAATTTGTCAAGCCGATTTAACAAATTAACAATGTAAGAAAATAATTTCGGGAATGAATTAAAATTATTATGTATGAGACGAGTCTGTATAGTTATTTATAGTACGGGTAATATACCATTCATGTAAGTTATCTGATAACGATTTGAAGTCAAATAAGCATTTATGTTGCGTATCCCAATAAAAAGTAATAGTCAGGGAACATTCAGTGATTTTTGAAATGTTAAGACTTTATTTTTGATAACGCAAACATAAAAATTCATAAGACTATGACGATTTTAAATTATATCAGTAGAAATATGATATTTCAAGGGTTCCTGTGTAAATTAGTACTGCAAATTGTGTATTCATGATATGCGAATAACAATTCGAGGTATTCCGAATCTTCTTTCATAACATTTTATGTATCGAAAATGTAGCATCTTTTTACAGATTAAATATTATCTACGGGAGAAGTTGATAGAAAGAAAAATGCAATTATAAATAATCCTTAATAAATCGTAATCACAATTTTAATTAAAATTAACAGTAAGTTTATAAATATAAATTTCCCATTTATTTAAATTTTGAGGTTTATGATTCTCTGAACGCTATTATTGATGCATGTACGAGTATATTAACACAGCTATACTCTGTTTCTAGCTTCGCACGCTATTTTTAGAATGACACTACTGTTTCTGGAATGTGAAGAACTCGCTAGAATCACTGGGCTACATGGAACGGCAACTGTGTGAATGAGATTTATGAATGGGAACATTGCATAATTGCTATTTATAGAGCGTAGCTAAACAAAATAGTTATTTCGTTACGTGAATGAATATAGCATTCTGTTTATGGCATACAATGAGAAAATACGTTTCATAATTAGCCTCAGTTCTTGAGTATATGTCGAGGATATGTTTATAACTTCATTTTAACCGCTTATGTAAACAATTATGTACATTTTTAATCCTCAAAAGTATGCAACAGTTATTGGTATACGTTAAACTATTGTTTGAAGTTTGCATTCCCTAAAATTAGAAAATTTGCCCAATTCTATTGGCATTCAATTTTCCCGCTGCATAATTATCGCAAGAAATCAAGGTCAAAAGTGATCTTTGACAGCTACGCCGAAAAAAAAGTTAAGCATGTGACGCGCGAGAGTGAATGGAATTTTTACAATTTATACAATATATGACAGTTATAAATAAAATAATAATATTAACGTTATTTTTATTATTATTATTATTTGGTTGTGTAATTAAAACAATATTTTTGTACCAATAATTAATTTTAAAACAGGTAAATTCCGGACAATAAGCAATTGATAGTCTAAACTTGTTGACTGATTATGCGTAGGCCTAGTAAAAAAGTTATGATGCGGTGATTACAGTACAACAGGCAGGTACCAAAGCATAAGTTACTGTCAAGTAGACTAATTGTGAAACAGGTTAACAAAAAAAAATAACAAGACAAAAATGTAAAAAAGGAGCAATTATTGGTGATATTAAACACCAAAATATGTGTTTGCATGTGTTTTAGAAATGTTTGTGATCGGAAAAAATTTTGCGAGGTCGCGAAAATGTGTGACATTGCAAAATTGTGTACTTAAATTACCACCAGTACAGTTAATTTATGTCTTGTCATATGTGTTATTTACTAGAAAGTTCCTTTATGTATGATTATTGATCGATGCTTTTATATTCCTGTCAAAATTCAGCCCTAGATTTTCGTATAAAATATCTGTCATAAAAAAATCTCCTATCACTGTATTACTGAGATTTAGTTGTTATTCATGAAATTTGATTGGCAGTATAAATTAATGAAATCAGCTGAAGCTGTTTCTCACTCATTTTAACAATGCTGTTTGTTTCAGTTTGTCAACTATGTTCTAATTGTTCTTAATTGAGGACGCCTTTTGTCACATTTCGGCGATTTAGCACATTCTGATTGACTTGTTGATTAAAGCACATCAATGAGTGACAAATGTAATTGACCAATGAAAATTAACAGTAACTGTCTAGAATGCTGTGGGCGGAGCTAAGGGACTGCTGTGGGCGGAGCTAAAGCACAAAGACTTTGACAGCTGCAGTGTGTACTGGGGCCAATATTGATTGCTATCACGACTACTGCCGTGTTTACTGCAGGCACTCATGTATGTGTTAAATAACAGGGTATACGCAGTAAGCGAAGCAGCTTATGTCTCAAGGACTCTTGGCATGGGTTTGACATGCGTCCTTTTGAAAAAAAAAGCGTCCAAATACGCTTGATTTTGCGTTTCCGAGATCCCTGACAATATAAAAATAAACAGCCTTTGAAAAGCGTTTTCTCTCTGTTGTTTCCCAATGACAGAACATTATCATAACTACACACACTATACAATTTTATCAAAGAAACACAAAAACACAAGAGGCAAAAGTAATGTAACCTGGAAATATATAATGTACCCTGGAAATATATAATAACACTGTTTACCTAAATATATACCTCTTTCAATGAAGTAATTGGCATATTATCACAGAATTATCAGAAATGACCTTCAACAAAAGTTTATTTATACTTCATTTCATGTCTGAAATGTTCAAGTCTTCCACTATCCAACACTTATATCCAACACAAACATTTCATTTTAGTGCAAGCTGTGTACACACATTTAGAAAGCTGTTCTTCATGGTTTCTGCTGGTGCCGTGTGTCCACCAATATCTCCAATATCTGGTACTAAAAAGTTGTTCTTCTGAGAAGAGGTCCTTCTGTGGAGACTGTTAACAAAGCATTCAGAACTTTGTTGGAGAGACATGATCTGTGTGTAGTTTTCACCTTGTATGGTTGAGAATCCCCAGTCACAATCTGCAAAAAAAGTATTAAACATTTTTTGTGTGCTGCACACATTTAATTACACTGAACACATTTTGAAGAAGACTTAGGCTTTATGTTACATTTTTCTGTACATGCTGGGAAACAGACTGCAGTGACAGAGCCACAGACTAAATTACTGCATCATTTTGTCTTTCCACTTAAGTTAGACTAGATGTAGATGTAGATCTACTGTTATTATTTCATTATAAAATTAGAATGATACACTTTGCCTGTAAGCCAATTCAATGCAGTAGCTCTAAAGTCAAAATTCCATTATATAAGACGGTCTTATATACTAAGACTGATTGACTCTATATTTCAAACACATTGCTTCAACATTACATCATGCCAATTTACTTACACAACAACGTTCTGGTGGGGAACATTTTCCATGTCAGTTGTCGTCCCCAAGGACCCTAAAGCACCCTTGAGTGGTTGAACATTTATTAACAGGTACTTCCAACTCTAAAAGAACTTGAAGTCATTAATCTGCTGTTGACTACGGCCATTAATCAAAACACACAGAAGCCGAAAATGACAACATGGTGTTCATCACCCAGCTCGAACACTCTGACACTGAGGTCACAACACTGTGTAACTTGCTAGCTGCTTTCATAAGGTCTAAAAATAGCATGCTGTATACACCTCTTTCTGTGCTGAGAACTACCTGGCTGAAATGTAGTCTGCAATTATTGATTTTTGAGTGAGCTGCTGTTAGATGCTTATTGAAATTATACTGTGCTGCAGACTGATTTTGGGATTTTAAGCATTGCGGTGAGATGGATTTGGAAATTAAGGCACAGCGGTACCGCTGTTCTTAAAGCGCCAGGGGAAAGGCCTGCTATTGCATTTTTAAACACATCTCCCTGTCCTCCACTGTGTAAACTTGAAGCGACATTCAGCTACACTAAAACGATTGTGTCATTTCGATTGGTCAATCAATTCTGTACATACAATCGTCATCTGATTGGTTGAAGCATACTTGAAGGGTTACACAAGGCAAGGTAAACATGGCGGTCTGTACATAAATGTAAATTTATACAAAACTTTGAATCAGAATTAAATGCATGTTCTAGGTAAATTTCGGCACATGTTAAGCAGTCTAGGTGTTGTTTAAGTAAAAGACATCGATGGATAACTTTATTTTTGCGAATAATGGAAATTTATTAAAATTTAAACTTTCAGTTTTCCACCAATTTAAAATGTCTTTCGGCGATGAGACATTAAAGCGAATTTAGCCCAATCTAAAAAAGTAGGGTGGAGGACAGTGAGATGTGTTAAAAAATGCAATAGTGTTTAGGTTTAAATTGGTGTTACATCCAAAATGGAAGTGTTATTGTACAAATATTTATGAAACATTATTGAGGAATAAATTCTCTGCGTGTATGTAAATTTATTAAGAAATATTAATGCTATTTCAGCGCACTAAAGTAGCGACAAAAATTTGGTCGCGGCAGTATGTGTTATATAGGAGAAATTTCAACCACAGAAATGGTCCTTCAGCCGTTAGGCACTCTGGGCGAATATTGCCCATATAAAAGTAGCTCAATATTCGCCCCAGCACCTAACAAGTTATGCTTATCATACGCCAACAATTAAACTCCATTAGGGTCTGTGTCTTGGCAATTATGACCACAAGCGGGACTGGGGATTAACGGTCGCAGAAAATCTGACATGTAACACCCTTTAGCACAGCCCCGTAGGAGCAGTTTGAACTACCAGAAAATCAATATTAACCAATGAAAATGCAGTTATTTATCCTTTGCAATGCCGTGAGCCAACGGGCAATCAATGTTGTATACATGCATTAACACATTAGTAAGCTTATACGCATCTTTGCTACAGCATATCAAATAAAATAACATAAATGACACTATAAAGCAAATGAGATTTATGCACAGGTTTGGTTGTCAATAATATCCTCATTGATTCAACAACAAAGCAGTGTTTTTAAAAACATTAAATTCAATTTGGAAAATATCAGTTTCCAAATCCTCAGTGAATATTCAACTGAATACGCAAAGAAGATAATGTAATTTGAAATGCTGATTCAATTTTACTCTTCAAAAGTCAGACAGACAAATTTTGTGTAAAAGTCTATATATGTATGCATATGATATCTATGTTTTGCCAGAAAAGAGCGGGAAATTTCTGCTGACATTGACAATGTCATGTGGCAGGCATGGAAAGCGTGTGTGCTTGTATAGACCATGTGCTTTATTAAATATAGACAAGCCATCTGGGACATAAGAACTTCTTAGTGAAAGGAATAATTCCTCTTGTATACAACGTTTGAAGTGCAAAAAACACACCATATTAACTGATAATAAACAATATATAATAGATTGATGTATTTCAAATCATATTATCTTGAGCACAACAAAGTTGTAAGGGGGGTATACTTGAATCAGCTTGTCTGTCCGTCCATCTGTCGGGTTGTTTTGTCCGGAGCATAACTTTCGAACCCTTATTAATATCAACTTCAAACTTCATACCTGGATAGATGGTTGTTAGTGGGAGTGCAGTGCACAAGATAAATAACTCTAGCAGCATTATTTATGGAGTTATTCCCCTTTGTCAGGTTTCCTGTCCGGCCATTTTCTCAAAAACTACTGAAGGGATTCATGGCCTCAAACTTCATACATGGATAGATATTTGTTAGGTGGAGTGCATTGCACAAGAATTATAACTCTAGATGCATTATTAATGGAGTTACTTCCCTTTGTCAATTTAGCTGCATAATTTACAGAGTTATTCCCCTTTGTCAGTTTTCCTTGTCCGGCCATTTTCACAAAAACTACTGAAGGGATTGACCTCAAATTTTATATGTTTATAGATGTTTGTTAGGTGGAGTGCAGTGCACAAGAATTATAACTCTAGCTGCATTTATTTACAGAGTTATTCCGCTTTGTCAATTTTCCTTGTCCAGCCATTTTCACAAAAACTATGGAAGGGATGGTAACTCAAACTTCTTTCCCCAGTTTACCTAATACATGTTTACACTTCAAAACCAACTGCTGCTTATATCAATGTTATTGTGACAAAGCTGAATGGGGGGGTTTTTAGAGCCATGACAGTGGCAGTTCTAGTACTACTTGGGTAATTTTGGTAAAAATCCAAATATGAAGATACATGTATATTCCTATTTGTGTTTCTTTAACTATTATTCCAGAAATTGTTTTAAAGTCCTTGTTAAACTGCTGCTGCTGCTTATGTTATTAATAATAAAATAAATAAATAATAATAATAATAATCTGAAACCCCACTCCTGTTTATTTTCTGTACATGTAAGGACTTTATTCTGATGATCATTTTTATGTACCTCTGTGTCAGTTGTTGGTAAAGAACACTTAACAGTTACATAAAAATGTTACACTAGATAATGAGTAAACCATTTATGACTAAGCCGTCCTGAAATTCTATCTATATCAAAATTGTACATCGAGGGCTGAGTGTGAAAGTTTTGCATCTGCTTTAAATGGTTCTGTATCAGATACGATAGTTTCCAACTTAACTCTCGACATACTGTTGGTGTAAACTCTGCCATTATTTGTTACCACTGTTATTTGTTTTTGGAATGTGAAATGATGTGAAGAGATTGGAGGGTAAATTAAAGGTTTATTTTAACTGAAACTGGCATGTATAGAATATTACCATGATAGCGATCCTATATATACATATGAATGGTAAATCCAGTTATTTAACCATTGAATTGAGATCATGTACATTTTCAGTCCTGTATTTGTAATATTTATTATATATCACTTGAAAGCGTGTCACATGATTTAGCTAAGGTAATATAAATTATAAACCTGACTATTAACTTTACTTCCTACTGACATCACACATTTGGCTCATTCCCAAATTCAAATTCTAGCTAATGAAGTGAGAGGGCTTACAAACCATCACACTGCCTCTTTTCCTTATTCGCTAGCCGTGCACATGTCATACAGTGAACACTGATTGAAGTTGGGTTAACAGGATACACTTAACATTGTTTATTTAGTGTCTTGGTTCCTGTTGGAGACTGACATATCACATGTTCATCCATTGCTTTCGTCAAACCACTACTGGTGTTTTGTGAATTGGACCTTGGATTATTGATGCTGACAGTTTCTGGTCTGCTGTGATTGGATGTGTTTCACTATTCTGTGGTTGAATTGTTAGACTTGTTATTTTTACCAGGTAAAATGTTGTTTGTTTTACATAATAATGTATTTTTGAGACTGCTTGTCAAGACAAATTAATGTATTAACTTCTATTATGTACTTACTAGAACCAAACACATTTGAATTTTCCTACAAGTGTTTACTAAAATGTTACTTTAGTGATTTTTAAAAAATGTTCTCTCTTTTTAAGGGAATCTCGTATTTGTGATATTTTCTTTTTCCGGGCAAGACAGTCAACTGAATTATTCTAAACTGTAGAAATTAACTGAGGCGTGTCGCGGGAAATCCTGGCTTAATGCATGTGCGTAAAGTGTCTTCCCGGATTAGCCTGGGCAGTCCACATAGGCTAATCCGGGATGACACTTTCCACCTAGAGTGGCTTTATGTTTAGAAGAGATTACATCAAAACAAAAATAACCTTAAAAGCGGAAAGTATCGTCGTAAAGTAGGCTAATCCGGGACGACACTTTATGTACATTAAGTCAGGATTTCCCACAACACGCCTCAGTAGCTCGACTCATCGTCTGTGTCAGCGTTAGTTAAGTTTTTTGGTTAATTTTTTTTTTGTCAGAGTCCATTTCTCAAAAACTATCAAAGGTATCCATTTGAAATTTTCAATACTTGTTCACTATCAAAATGGTTCTCAGTTATGTTCACTATCAAAATGGTTCTCCATTACAACAAGGCAGGTAACCCTGTGCTCTGTATTTCCAGAGTTATCTGCCCTTATTTGGACTTACAACTTAGCATATTTTGACAATTTTTTGGTAAATATAAAATTTCTCAATAACTATAAAAGACAATAAATTTAAACTCAAGGTACTTGTTTATGGTGCTGACACCATTCTGCAGACAAGAGGAGGTAACTCTTTTAAGGATTTTGTTGGAGTTACTACCCAAAATAATGAATTCTTTGTAAAAAGAGTGTGTAAGTTTCAGTGACAATATGATTCTTAGTATTGTATTATTAACGTTTGGATGGTTCAATTTAATGGGGCCAGGAAAATTGTTTGTAGGAACGTATCTTTTATTAAATTGCAAATTCCTAGCATCACATCTGTCACATTTTTTCTAGTTCAACATACAAGGAAACATATGGCACCGGCCTCCTTATTTGTAGTTATTTTTTATACATTTTAGTAAAACCTTTCGAATGAAGATCATTTATTTTAATTCCCTTTATTGTTTCAGATGAGAGAATCATATCTGAAACCAATCTCGTGATTTATATAATAATTTTCCTTCCATGAGATTACAGTTTCCTCTTATGATGGCTATTGCGTAATTCAAACTAGTTTCTGTCCATTATGCCAGTTTTCGACATACTTCTAAGTTTTAACAGCAAAGCTAGGTGATTGTGTATACCCCTAAGTATATCAGTCTAGGTGAATCAATACAGGGGTGTAACATTTCCAAAAAATGCTACTGACCCAGTAGGACTACTGTCTGCAAATCCTTACTCACCCTTACTAGATCTATGCTCGTGCTTACAAAATACATGATATATTGATTAGAAACATTGCTAAAAATGTAAATAAATCTTATTATGCTCCCCGAAAAATTTCGGGGGAGCATATAGTCACCGCCTTGTCCATCCGTCTGTCCGTCCTTCCTGCTGTCCCACTTTCTTGTCCAGGCTATTTCTCAGCAACTAATAGCTGGAATTCAACGAAACTTTATGGGAAGCTTCATTACCAAAAGGAGGTATGCATATTACCAGGACGTTCCGCTTCATTGATTTTTCCTAGAGTTATGGGACTTTGAAGATTTCTGAAATATGTATATACTGAACAATTCTTGACTTTCTTGTTTGGGCTATTTCTCAGCAACTACAGGCCGAAATTCAACGAAACTTTATGGGAAGCTTTATTACTAAGAGGAGGTGTGCATATTACCAGGATGTTCCACTTCAGTGATTTTTCTCTGAGTTATGGGGCTTTGAAGATTTCTTAAATTAGTATATAGTGCACAATTCTTGTCCGGGCTTTTTCTCATGAACTACAAGACAGATTTCATTGAAACTTAATGGAACTCTTCATTACCAAGACGAGTTGTGCTGCAAATTAGTTTCTGACCAAATTCTGAAATTAGTTTATAGTGCACAATTCTTGTTTGGGCTTTTTCTCAGCAACTACTGGCCAGATTTCAATAAAACGGGCAAGCTCTCGAACTCAAGAACTGTTTGTTATTGTAATAAAACTTCCTACATAGATACCTTATAGCGAGACCTCTGTTGGGATTGCATATGGGGTGGGTGGGGTCAAGGTCACTGTTTATAAAAATAGGAAAATGTTTTCCGCTCAATAAGTTTTTGAGAACACATTGAAATATTTTAATGAAACTTAATACATATATACCTTATATCAAGACCTCACTTGGGATTGCTTATTGGGTGGGTGGGGTCAAGGTATACATTAAAACCACTGTTGTAAGTATTTAATGACAAGACAGTGAGATAGGCAATTATGCACAAACAGTTATTACCATGGTCTTTCATGATATCTCTTGAATGTTGCGCTAGCCTGGGAATGAAATCTTGCAAGGAAAATACCAGTAGTTGTTGCTATCATGTTATAGATAGATGAACATCACCCCCTGTAACCAATTTGCAGATGATAAAGCAAATTTCAGAGAAAACATGTCGGACAAATTACTTATTACCATAATTTATTTACAAAAACTCATATCTTTAAGATAAGTTTCAACATTTAAAATATCGCACAAGATACAATGATATTTTGTTCGTATAATGCGCTGTTACAAACGATTCCTAATGGCAATTATTTGGCCAAATCAGTATGAATTTGGTTAAGAATGTAGAAAAAATCAGTAAAGTTGGCAATATTTTATGTAAAAAAGTACCGATCAATTAATGTGTTTGCAATTATTAATGTACGACCTTACGTATCAGCCATTCTTCTTTGTATATCTGCTTCATGTGTTGTTTAAATGCACCAAACATGCGTTATATTGTTATTTTCGTGGGATAATATATTGTAAAATTGATAAAGCCCTAACTTTTAGGTGATAAACTCCGAACTATTTTTTAAAATGGAATGGATAATAATCAAACTTGTACAAGAGTGCTTTATGTAAATGCGATAAATGTATGCATTTAAACCATTTTGAGGGAGATTTTAACATTGTTGACCACAAAAGTTCACTAAAGCATTGTGCAGCAATTTTATGAAAGTAAACATTGTTAAGGTTCTTACCACAGTAATACTTTACTGCTGAAGAAATTTTCAAAGGGACTGCCGATATAAAAACTGGAAAAGGTGCGGGGCCAGAACTGATCTTAAATGTATTTATAATAAATGGCAGAGATGAACTTCCTCCGTATTTGCTTAAATTGTTTAACAAAATATTATGTCTTGGATATTTTCCAGATAAATGGACCGAATGTTTTATTATACCTATACCTAAGAAAGGAGATTTCAATGACCCAAATAATTTTAGAGTGATAACTGTGTTAAGTGTCATAGGTAAATTGTTTACAAATTTGATTAAAAATAGGCTATCAAACTGGGCTGAAAATTACCATGTTTTGCTGGAAGCACAAGCTGAATGTCTAACATGCCTATATCAATAAACTTGCACCTTTTGAGTACAATATATCCCCCATGTCATTGATATACAAAGAAAAAAGAATCAGGAAGAAAACACTCGCCTTGTCTTAGACCTAAATGACTCTCAAATGCAGTTCCGATATCATTATGATGTCTTACTTTTGTGTACACATGAGTACCGGTATACATTGCTTTTATAGCTGTAAAACGTGGCCCTCGAATACCAAGTCTGTATATTCTGTACCAAAGATATCCCTTACAATGTAATCAAATGCCTTTGTAATGTCAATAAAACAACAATAAAATTGCTTATTTTAATTAAAAATATGTTATTAAATGGTGAAAGACAAATAGGTGTCAAAATCAGCACACATAATGACTATATTATCGGAGACAGGGATACTTGACTTTTTAACTATGAGTAAAATGAATATGATAAAATACTGGTTTAAGGTGATCTGTGATCCAAAACATAAATTCATTAAAATGATATAGAAAATTATGCTAGATGATATTGAAAGTAATCCCCTAAAAACAAACTGGGCAATTCAAGTGAAATGTATTCTAAGGTAATTGGGATTCTATCATGTCTGCTTGGCACAAGGTGTTGGTAATCTCATTGGTTTCTTTTCTGTGGTTAAGCAAAGAATTACTGACACTTTTATCGAAGGTGTAGAAGGACACATAAATGGCTATTCAAGGGCATTATTTTATAGAAATATCTTCTGTTTTGAACTTCAGTTTTACCTTAAATGGGTTAACATCAAGAAGGGAAGGTGGAATAATACCGATATTAGTAATATAGTGTTTGCCCTGTTATCAAAGATGCATATCATGTTATTTTTGAATGTAACATCTACTCACAAACGAGACAAAAATACAATACATATATCAGTATAGTATATAGGTCACCTGAGCTTGTTAAATGCCACAGAGTTATTTTCCTCACAGAATCCAAATACTATCAAGTTAATAGCTGTTTATGCATGCAGAGCTTTTGAAATGACAAATACTGTCAGTACATGGTGATTAATGCTATTTTATTAAGTTACATGCAGTACAGATCACTTTTATGAATACTGTGCATAATATAATAAAAATATGTATATGTACATGTAATGAAAATATGTAAATTAAATGAAAAATAGCACAAAACAAACCTTCCTTTGCAAAAAAATAATCATTTTATCGTGCAGTTTGAGCTTTATCCAGTTTAAGTTTGGACGTTATTTACACATTTTCTTCAAACAGTTCGGCTTTATCCATAAATGAGCATACCATTCCAAGATATAATTGATTTTAACCCAGAAACCACTACGGTATCAACTAATAAACGTTTGAATGCCCTTCTAGATAGATTATATCATTATTCTGTAACGGTTTAGTTCACCAATTAGTCGATTTAGATGCCAAAAAGTAAATAAATACGTACATTTTTGGAATATTTTGTATTTCCCCCAGAAAATAAATATAATTTTTCTTAGAAAAACGTAGATTTCTGGCAATACACTTAATACATAATGGCGTTGGACATAACTTTATACACGTGTACAATAATTTTGTATATATACTGACTAAAACCGCTAAAAAATTCAAAATATGTACCTACCTATTCTATTGCGGACGATATGTTTTCTCTGAAATTTGATTTATCATCTGCAAATTTGTTTACCGATGTACAGGGGGTGAACATTCCTTTGAAGAAATGATTGCAAGTGGTATTAGGAACAAGGAAATAGGAAAGATGTTCGCTTTCAAGTAATTTAAGTGTTGAAATGCATGTTCACAGCACAGACCTATATAATTGAAATGAATGGTGATGATATTTTTTTGTTTTTTAAATTTTACACAGATTTTTGTTGTCTTCGTTGTCTTCACATTTGTTTAATAAAATGGAATTTATCCCAAGTTTTGAAATCTTGTTGTTTGCTCATTAAGTCATTTAACATTAATTTGAAGCCAGTCATGGCAGCATACTTTTGTCATTTTCTACTTGTTTTTGTGAAAAACTACATACAGCTAGAAATTATGTGGAACTTAAAATAATTATTATGAAACAAAATAAAAGGATCATAATTTTTTAAGAAATTTATTTTTCAGATGTTGTAAATGACATTTTAATGGTTTGCTCAATTAAAAAGTGATCATAATTGTTATGTGCTTGAACTATTAAGTCTGTTTCTATATTTACCAGTCTTTTATACATTATATGACGCTTGTCATGGGAAAACCGGGCTTAATGCAAGTGTGTAAGTGTTGTCCCAGATCAGCCTGTGCAGACTGCATTAAGCCCGGTTTTCCCACGCCACACCACATATGTGTGTATGTTCTCAGAACGCTATCATTTCCTGGTCTCGTGATATGGTTAATGTGCTTAATTGAATGAAATTTCCCTTGGGAGTGGAGATGAATGTAAATACATTTTGCAGATGTTGCAGCTTGGGAAAAAAAACACAATTTATTTTAATCTTGGAAACTCAAATAGCTTGGGCTGTTATACACATCATGCTCTTCTACCTGGGTTGAAATCTTTGATGCACTTCTGATTAATTAAAAAAACAGGGTTCGCGCTGGCGATCGCCACTGTCGCCAAATGCGACAAAATCGCAAAAGTGGCGACAAATTTTCAAGTTTGGCGATTTTTCTGGCGACAGCGTTCTTTGTCCGAATTATTTACTATTGAAATGATGTAAGCGCCATTTTAGCCTAGCGGTCTTGCTGACTTGGTTAACCTCGACAGCTATCGTGCATGTATTGATTTTTAGTGATGCAAGTGTTACGAATGAATTATCTGAAGCGTGAAAGTGAATGCATATTGATAAGGTGATAACATGCGACTGATTATATGGCCCAAGGCAATTAGATTGGCATTTTAATTGCTTTTGCTTTAATCGTCGATACCAGCAATTAATAGAATAGTCACTATAGTATAATAGTGCAATGTTTGTAACAGATTAAGGACGAGATCAAACGGTAATTAGAAATCAAAACATGAGTATGCAGTGTTTTCATCACGTTGACGTTCATGACTAAACAGGGACCTATAAAAACAAATAGGCCCCTGGATTAAATAAGCAAAAGTCCATAATTAAACAGTTTGTTAAAACAATTGGTATGAAATGTTGAATTTGAAAATGTAAATTCACTTGTCAAAATGGCCAATTCAGACATAAATACTCCTTGTAAAAAACGTTTGTTTGATTATGATGACGTCTCATCTCCATCTAACATGCTCAAACTTCAAAATTCTCCAGTGAACAGAAAATTTAAAGACTGTTGGAAGTTGGAATTCTTTTAGTCTATGATCATAATATATATAGAATTGCTGATAATTGATGCATTCTGTATATTTTCAGTTACCTTTCCAGTGTACCTTGCCTTGCCTAATTTGTGCCATTGTATTAATATGTGTATATTTATATATTGGTAAAATAGTAGCATTTATGCATTGTTAAATGTCTATTTTAATTGGCTACAACTTTTCAAAAGCCAGAGCGAACCCTGAAAAAATATAGAAAAACACCTATTGCGGTAAAAACCTGAGTATACATTATAAATGTTCCAGGAATTAACTTTGCAAAGTATAAACTGTGACTAAGTCCAAGACGAGTGTCATCAATGAAAAGGTACATACCATAGGTTCGTCACATGACTTTGGACAACATCTGCATTGACACGTGTGTTGAGTCGTACATTATCGTGCCACAATTCATGTTTGTTCCACATTACAAACCTGAACACTTCTTTTCTCATAATTTCGTGATGAAGCATGCAATCTTATGGAGTAATTTGATTCACAGTTCATTTGTAGTGTTTCACCCCACCCTCTTCTTAAACTTAAAATTACTCTATTTCCAAAAATATGTTCCTTCATCAATTTATTATAAAGGATCATCACACATGTTTTTTTAATTTTATACCCCCACAAACGAAGTTTAATGGAGGTATATAGAAGTGAGCTTTTCTGTCGGTCTGTTGGTTTTCATGGTTTCCGGATGATAACTCAAGAAGGGCTTGACATATTCAAATAATTCTTGGTACACGTGTGTAGCATCATAAAATACACGTCAAGTTCGACTTTGGTAACAAACCACTATATTTTGACAGAATTATGGCCCCTTTTTGACTTAAAATTTCCTTAAAACATGGTTTCTGGACGATACCTATCAGTATTGTTGAAAACATATCTAATAGATATCGGACCAATGTAGGCTTGCTAGCTGGAATTATATTGACCCGATGTCTATCCGATATACGTCAGATAAACAATGCTCTGATATCTATCCAATCAAATGCCAATGGGCAAAACGTTTATCGGATAGATATCGCTCACAATATCTATCCAATATTGTTGAAAACATATCTAATAGATAACAGACCAATGTAGACTTGCTAGCTGGAACGATATTGGCCCGATGTCTGTCCGATATACGTCCTCTAAACAATGCTCTGATATCTAGTGGATAAAATGCCGATGGGCAAAACGTTGGTCAAATAGATATCACTCACAATATCTGTCCGATATTCACAACATATAGGATAGATAACGGACCAATGTAGGCTTGCTGGCTGGGAAAGGCTTCACATATTCAAATAATTTTTGTATACATGACTGTGTAGCATCATAAAATACAGGTCAAGTTCTACTTTGGTTACAAACCACTAAATTTTGACAGAGTTATGGCCCCATTTTTACTTAAATTCCCTAAAAACACGGTTTCAGGACAATAACTCATGAAAGGCTCCATATTTAAATAATTTTTGGTGCATAGGTGTAACACCATTAAATACTGGTCAGGTTCAACTTTGGTTATAAACCACTAAATATTGACAGAGTTATGGCTCCTATTGAAATTAATTTTTTTCAAATACCAGGGCTCGAATTTAGCACTCACAAACTCCAAAATGCAAGAAAAAAAATTAGTTTTGCGAGTACTTTTTTCTGCTGCTTGGAAAAAAGTCTGAGTGAAAAAATAATTATATGAATGCAACAATAAGAATCTCATAATACATTGTAACCCGACTTTTACACAATTCTCGCACCTGTTGCGAAGGACGATAACTATGAAGGGAGCAGCAAAAACAGCCCCAAGTCAATCTGGTCAGATGGTAATCTGTCCCCAAAACGTCCAACAGGACACACATTTGGTTAAACCAGTCACAACATTTTTTCACAAATAGTTTGATTTTTGTGTGTGTGTTGTTATATTTTAATTTTAAGTTAAATAACTGAACAAAGTGTAACAGTTGTTTATCGCATAAATGTTTACCATGACATATTTTTGGTCATCAACACAAGTCATATTTTAACACTGGCATGAACATATCGTGAACACAATTATAAAACTCAAAAACTGAACCAACAACTCATTTGAATCTATAAATTTGAATTTTGACATGGGCCATATATGACTTGGTCCGTCATAGAATTTTGCTGTCCTGACTCTACACGGCGGAGACTGGTACATATTTCATAAGTCAAGTTTATGATGACATTAAGCAAAAAAAACGTTACAGTCTTCCGAAGGTAAAATGTGCAGCTCGAGTTTGAATAAATATTTTGAATTGTTTTTGAATGCCTTTAAACTCAGTTAAAAGTTAATAATACACATTTGAACCAAAAAACGCATTTAGTTGATGTTGCTATTACTAAATGAAATTGCGAGAAGAAACAAATTTTTACCAGTTGAAATATAAGTCACTCGCAAAAATCTGCAAGGGGCAAAAAAAGTTAAATTCGAGCCCAGAAATACACTGTTAAACATTCACAAATTAAAGCATTCTCATTGAGTCTATTTCTTTCGAATGGATGCTATAGTTTTGTGACAAGGCCATAGTTTGGGGGTATATTCGTCATTCATGTGACAATTCTAGTTTTGTTTTCTTCGCCAAATTGTTCCTTTTTGTCATTTCTGTAATTTTCTAATATCTTATCCATCATTAACATTGTTTTAAGAACAACAGAAAAGTGTCATATGTCTGAAAGCATAAAAAGCTTTGATTAAATTGAATAAAAAAGATACTTCCTTTACGAATTTGTCGAACTGCACTAAGGAAAACCATGGATAAAATGTGGCGCGTCGTGAGAAAACCGGTGCATGTGCGAAAAGTGTCGTCCCCGATTAGCCTGTGCAGTCCGCACGGGCTAATCCAGGACGGCACTTTCCACTTTTATGGTATTTTCTGATTCAAGGAAGTCTCTTCTAACATAAATACACTGTAGGCGGAAAGTGCCGTCCCGGATAAGCCAGTGCGGACTGCACAGGCTAATCCGGGACGACACTTTACACACATGCATTAAGTCGGGTTTTCCAACGACGCGCCTCAAGTGTAATGCTTTGGCGGTCATTTGCCTTAGGAACAAGGATACTGCCACTGCTGTCACATCCAAAATATGTCTCTAGGCCCCACCAAAACGGTAAACAAATGAGGCTAATCCAAGACTGCACTTTCCGCTTACAGTAGATTTATATTTAGAAGAGACTTCCTTGAAACAGAAAATACCATAAAAGTGGAAAGTGCCATCCTAGATTAGCCCGAGCGGACTGCGTTACACAAGTCAAATAAAACTACTCATTGTTATACTCCCTACTTTCAACATCTTGGTAGATATGTTTGTATGCAAACTACTTAATACAAACGCTAAATATATGCATAACAGTCAGCATGTCAACTAGTTCTGAATGGGACAAAATAGCTGATAAAGTGTAAATGTTTAGGGGGTATCGATTGTTAGTGCTTTGTAGCCTGCAAAGTAAAAAGTAGGTCATGTGATTCAATCTCTTGAAATTGCCATGCTAAAGACAGTTGGCTTCTGCAAACAGTCTAAAAACGAAAAACTTATAAACCAAATGGATATACATACAATCTTAAAGGCATGTGTAATTGAAGTGTCTTGCTAATGCATCTTGTTGAAAGTAAGACAGAAATTACGATTAGAATATCTCTGAATTGATTGCCTGCTATTTATCTGCTAGTTAAAAAGCTATTTATTTTATATTTAATGCATGATGTTGTCTGCATTACATATTTGGTTTGTATTTATGTCTGAATGAAACTTTTTTGATATCATAGTTTCAAGGGTAATATTAAGTAATTTTGCAACACATTATTTTTAGCTTTTAATAGACTTATGGGCTGTCATATTACACACTGATATACCTGTACATCTGTTGGTTTGATAAATCGATCATGATGATTATGTCAGCACATCAAACCACACTCAAGAGTTACACTGCATGATTTCATGGTTGGTATCACCCACCACTGCATGCATATAGACATGCAAAGTAATTTTGCAAATCAAACATTCTGGTGTGAAGTAAAATTGGTTTTGCTTGGACTGTACTGTACATATATTTGGTACTAATACCATCACACACTTTCTGATACTCATTTGTGGTTATGTTATTTTCTTGTCTCTGTATACTGGAACCACCAATGAGTTTCTGAGAAAATATTATCTGTGGTATTTAACTAGTACGAGATTAATACTGCAAAACCATTTATATTCGTCAGCGTAAAATTTCGTGTTGTTTTTTTTCGAAAAAAATACAATTTCGTGGGCACTTAAATTCCTGGCTTTCCAATTTCATTAAAAAAAATAAAAATGTAGAAATGTGTGGGTCGGATTACAGATTTGATTTGCATTGTCTGTATAGAATTAAATTGAAAAAAAAATGTATAAAAGCGAAAAATTGGAAGGAAAAATAGCTTGCTGAATAATAATTTGTTCAGAACTTAAATTTTGTGGTTCGTTCCACCTACGAAATCCACAAAAATTAGTGCCACTTGAATACTAATGGTTTTGCAGTATACAGAATCATACATGTATTAAATCATAGGGTGTGAGCAATATTAACAGTTCGTGCACTTTTGATTTTTATATAAAGAACAAGGACACTATTTTCTATTATGTGGCTGAAGACTCTTCAGCTAGCCTATTGAAATGTGCAACATGGATGTAATATGGTTTCACTATGGCATTGTCGTAATAGTGGCAACCATTTCTAAACAATACCAGTGGGACAATATATGTGGCGCGTCGTGAGAAAACCGGTCTTAATGCATGTGCGTAAAGTGTCATCACGGATTAGCCTCTGCAGTCCGCACAGGCTAATCGGGGACGACACTTTCCGCCTAAAGTGGATTTATGGTTAGAAGACACTTCATTGAAACAGAAAATACCACAAAAGCGGAAGTGCCGTCCCGGATTAGCCTGTGCGGACTGCACAGGCTAATCCAGTACGACACTTTACGCACATGCATTAAGTCAGGTTTTCCCACGACGCCCCTCATATGAATCTCTGTTTTCAAACTTGAAGTATGTATTTAGTTTCCAGTAGTAGTACATGGTCCCTTGGTGTGGAAGCGCCCTAGTACCACAGTCCGGGCCCAGCTAGCCCGGTTGGTAGAACGCTGGACTGTCAATCTGGGGATCGGGAGTTCGAACCCCAGCCCGGCCACATAACTTGTGTGGGGATTGGTCATGAAATTATTCTACGGCCATTCTCCCCCTACCTCTGATTCAAGTAGGGCAGTTGTCAGTTACTGGCATAGGTATGTGCACATAGTACTGGTAAACCGCTTAGGTCGGCTAAACTTGCCCAGGAAAAGTGTGAGTAGGTTAACTGACCGCCGTGATTTGACTGAAATACTGTTCAAAACGGCGAAAAATCCAAACAAACAAACAAAACAGAACCACAGTCTAAATTATTTTTGTATTCCATTATCTCATAATTAGGAGATACTAAGTCCTAATTAGGAGATACTAATTAGGACTTAGTATCTCATACTTTGGACTTAGTATCTCCTAAGTAGCAGACACTATTATAGGACTTAATATCTCGTAATTAGGACTTGGTATCTCCAAACAAGGACTTAGTATCTTCTTATTAGGACTAATTATCTCCTAATTATGAAATACTATCTTCTAATGAGGAGTTAATATCTCCTAATTAGGAGCTTGTTTCTCCAAATGAGGACTTACTATCTCCTAATTAGGACATAGTATCTCCTAATAACAGTGATTGTTTTTCCTTATTGAACAGGGTCTGGTAAAAGGACCCATTCCAAATGCCAAATGAGGGGCGTCGTGGGAAAACTGGACTTAATGCATGTGCGTAAAGTGTCGTCCCGGATTAGCCTGTGCAGTCCGCACAGGCTAATCCGGGACGGCACTTTCCGCTTTTATGGTATTTTCTGTTTCAAGGAAGTCTCTTCTAAACATAAATTCACTGTAGGCGGAAAGTGCCGTCCTGGATTATTCTGTGCAGACTGCACATGCTAATCCGGGACGACACTTTACGCACATGCATTAAGACCGGTTTTCCCACGACGCGCCACAAATATAGTTTATTTTTCCCAATTGGAATGAAAAAATTGCCAAAATCTTAAATTACAAATTCCTCAATTCATAGGAAATGTGAATCTAAGTTGTAAATCATGGAATTACTTGCATGGTTATAGATAAACACCATTAAAATACCAAATTCAACCAATATACCCCAGGTTTAGTAATTTATAAATAAAATAACTTAAATGTTTTCCAATTAGCAAGATTTCACGGCACGAAATTCCCAGTTTGATAGGTACCAAAGCAGTGGAAAAAAAAATCGCTGCTAATTAGGACTTTGTATCTCCTAATTAGGACTTTGTAACTCCTAATTAGGACTTTGTATCTCCTAATTAGGACTTTGTAACTCCTAATTAGGACTTTGTATCTCCTAATTAGGACTTTGTATCTCCTAATTAGGACTTTGTATCTCGTAGGACTTTGTAACTCCTAATTAGGACTTTGTATCTCCTAATTAGGACTTTGTATCTCCTAATTATGAGATAATAGAATACAAAAATCATATAGACTGTGGCACTTCCATACTTTTGACACATTCAATCAACAAATTACATGTATTAGTACTGGATGTGTATTTTTATAGCAAACACATTTATCTCAATGTATGCCAGGTTATCTAGGAAGCCACCAAGATTACCTGTTTTATCGCCGGCTAGCTCAGTTGGTAGAGCGCTGGACTACAAATCCGAGAATCGCGGGTTCGATTCCCAGCCCGGCCACATAACTTGTGTGGGGATTGGTCATGAAATTAGTTCTACGGCCATTCTCCCCCTACCTCTGATTCAAGTAGGGCAGTTGTCAGTTACTGGCATAAGTATGTGCACTTAGTACTGGTAAACCAGCTTACCCATGAAAAGTGTGAGTAGGTTAGGTTAACTGACCGCCATTATATGACTGAAATACTGGTAAAAATCTAAACAAACAAACAAACAAAACCTGTTTTATCAATTAGACAGCTCCGGAATATGCATGGAAAAAAGTTAATTACCTTATAAATCTCCACATATACAAGACTATCAGTTGTTTCTATAAAGTCAGATGTCACCACTCATCGATTACTTAATCGCATACTTGTTAGTAACCCCCACAAACGAAGTTTAAGGGGGGGTATATAAGTGTGAGCTTGTCGGTACGTCGGTCTGATGGTTTGTTGGTTTTTCGTTTCCGGATGATAACTCAAGAAAGGCTTGACATATTCAAATAATTTTTGGTACACATGTGTAACATCATAGAATACAGGTCTAGTTCGATGTTGGTTACAAACCACTAAATTTTGACAGAGTTATGGCCCCTATTCGACTTAAAATTCCCTAAAAACATGGTTTCCGGATGATAACTCAAGAAAGGCTTGACATATTCAAATAATTTTTGGTACACATGTGTAACATCATAGAATACAGGTCAAGTTCGATTTTGGTTACAAACCACTAAATTTTGACAGAGTTATGGCCCGTTTTCAACTTTAAATTCCCTAAAAACATGATTTCTGGACGATAACTCAAGAATGGCTTGACATATTCAAATAATTCTTGGTATACATGTGTAGCATCATAAAGTATGGGTCAAGTTCGATTTTGGTTACAAACCACTAAATTTTGACAGAGTTATGGCCCTTTATTTGACTTAAAATTCCCTAAAAACATAGTTTCCTGACGATAACTCAACAATGGCTTGACATATTTAAATAATTATTGGTACACATGTGTAGCATCATAAAATACAGGTCAAGTTCAACTTTGGTTACAAACCACTAAATTTTGACACAGTTATGGCCCCTTTTGGACTTAAATTCTCCAAAAACATGGACAATAACTCATGAAAGGCTTCACATATTTAAATTATTTTTGGTACATAGGTGTATCATCATAAAATACAGATCAAGTTCAACTGTGGTTACATGTTACAAATGTTGACAGATTTATGGTTTGTATTGAATTAAATTTTTCCAAATACACTGTTGGCCATTCACAAATCTAAGCATTCTCTCTCTGTCCATTTCTTTCGTTTGAAAACCATAGTTTTGTGACAAGGCCATATTGTGGGTGTAGATCCGTCACTCGTGACAATTCTAGTTGTTGCTATCATATACCAGGTGCCGTATTTTCACATACCAGAAATTGCTGTATTATGGTGCCACAGTAACATTTTCGGGTAGTTATTGTTGTCATGACCAATACACTTTGATGTTAATTAACGAGCAGAAATAAGTGTCAAACTACATGTTAGGATAGGGAATTAACTTGGTCTTCTGAAAATTTGAGCTGAAAGTTTGTTATTACCAGCAACACTTTATATGAGTAAAGTTCTTAGTTATTTGAAAGCCCTGCTTATTTAAACCCTTGAAAAAATTAATTTAATGGTAGTGAAGTTCAGCTGTACCGGTTTTTGCAACAGGTATTCAGGCAATGTTTACTCAGCAACAAGTTATTGCAATGTATTGTGTTATACAGTAATGCACACTTTGTCGGTCAAGATCATGTTTTAGCTATCACATAATACCAGCTGAGCAGTTTTTATTGTTAATAGGAATAATTAAATGCATCATATAAAAACTGAAATAAAGGGCGTCTATCATTGTACTATTGGACTGCAATTTATTGGAATGTGAGTTTTTTTATACAAAATTTGGTGCTTATTTGCAGATGCGTAATGTTAACAACATTTCAATGTGAAATTATCCTGGTAGGCAGTCAAAACGATGATAAAGTTGATAATTTGCATAGTTTTTGAAATAGTTTTGTCATTTGTGCCATTGTTAATGAAACTCAGATATTCAGTGCCAGAGAATTTACACTGTTAAATGCTTGTTAGTGTATATTTCCCATTTAACCCTGCCAGAGAATTTACACTGTTAAATGCTTGTTAGTGTATATTTCCCATTTAACCCTGCCAGAGAATTTACACTGTTAAATGCTTGTTAGTGTATAGTTCCCATTTAACCCTGCCAGAGAATTTACACTGTTAAGTGCTTGTTAGTGTATATTTCCCATTTAACCCTGCCAGAGAATTTACACTGTTAAATGCTTGTTCGTGTATATTTCCCATTTAACCCTGCCAGAGAATTTACACTGTTAAATGCTTGTTCGTGTATATTTCCCATTTAACCCTGCCAGAGAATTTACACTGTTAAATGCTTGTTCGTGTATATTTCCCATTTAACCCTGCCAGAGAATTTACACTGTTAAATGCTTGTTCGTGTATATTTCCCATTTAACCCTGCCAGAGAATTTACACCGTTAAATGCTTGTTCGTGTATATTTCCCATTTAACCCAATACTACTACTCGTGTGTTGCATTTCGTAATATAAGGCACAACATAATCCATCATAATATATTCAGACTGGATTATCAAGTACAAAAAGTAGGTTAAAAGTGAGACAACTGTGTGAAAGAAAACATCGAAAGAAACTGAAGATTTCATGTGAAGCAACGCTAACTATTTTTACAGCAACTCTGTGCATTTCTTCCAGGCCCAACTAGTCCAGTTGGTAGAGCACTGGACTGTCAAATCGGGGTCCGTGAGTTACACATAACTTGTGTGGGGAGCAGTCATGAAATAATTTCTATGGCCATTCTCCCCATGCCTCTCAAATAGGGCAGTTGTCAGTTATTGGCATAGGTATGTGCACTAGTACTGGTAAACCGCTTAGATTGGCTAGGCTTGCCCAGGAAAAGTGTGCGTAGGTTAACTGACCACCGTTATGTGACTGAAATACTGTTAAAAGCCAAACAAGCAAACTGTATTTCTGTATTTGTTTTTCATTTGTGTGTTTCAGGATTCAACCCTAGATGATGTCGCAGCCGTGATGTAGAGGGGTCTGAAATGGCCCCAACTATTGTATGTCTCCCAGACATCTCGGCACAGGTAATCTGCTTGAATTAGACTATTTGAAACAACAATATGGTGAGATGCAGTTCCCAAGACTACATACATTTTTAATCTTAAGCTTACTGGTAGTCTTATACTAAAATATTAACCAATGATAATGGAGGTTTATATGTAACAAGCTTTTTCATTGGTCATGATTTTCACCTGAGACTAAGACTGAGAACTTTCTTAGTCATAGGCCCAGGATCACATTGAAATAATTGCAATTAACCAAATAAGCCAATAGTACAAATCCAAATATATGCAATTAACCAAATATTACAAATCCAAATATATGCAATTAACCAAATTAACCAATAGTACAAATCCAAATATATGCAATTAACCAAATTAGCCAACAGTACAAATCCAAATATGCAATTAACCAAATAAGCCAATAGTACAAGTCCAAATATATGCAATTAACCAAATAAGCCAATAGTACAAATCCAAATATATGCAATTAACCAAATAAGCCAACAGTACAAATCCAAATATTTGCAATTAACCAAATAAGCCAATAGTACAAATCCAAATATTTGCAATTAACCAAATAAGCCAATAGTACAAATCCAAATATTTGCAATTAACCAAATAAGCCAATAGTACAAATCCAAATATTTGCAATTAACCAAATTAGTCAATAGTACAAATCCAAATATTTGCAATTAACCAAATTAGCCAACAGTACAAATCCAAATATTTGCAATTAACCAAATAAGCCAATAGTACAAATCCAAATATTTGCAATTAACCAAATTAGCCAACAGTACAAATCCAAATATTTGCAATTAACCTAGTTAGCCTACAGCTACAAATCCAAGTTTTGACTCAAGACAATTCTGGTTATCTATACTTGTTTTCTACATACAATGATATAAATTTATTAGGAATTGATAGTAATTAGTTGTTAATAAGGTCATTTTGGCTAGGGCAAATTTTCCTTAAAGTGAGCCCTTGCTATGATTGTAAGAAAAATCTATACATTACATATAAATACAAAGATCAAATTAAAAAAAGAACAAAGATAATTTTACAAATAGTTTTTAAATTCAGTTTTTATACTCCTCAAAAAATTTTGGGGGAGCATATAGTAACCGCTTTGTCCGTCCGTCCTTCCAACTTTCCTGTCCGGGCTATTTCTTAGCAACTATTAGCCGAAATTGAACAAAACTTTATGGGAAGCTTCATTACCAAGAGGAGGTGTGCATATTACCAGGATGTTCCGCATCAATGATTTTTCTCAGAGTTATGGGACTTTGAATATTTTTGAAATAAGTATTAATATTGCACAATTCTTAACATTCCTGTCTGGGCTATATATCATCAACTACTGGCCAGATTTCAATGAAACTTTATGGAACACTTCATTACCAAGAGGAGTTGTGCATATTACCAGGATGTTCCGTTGCAATAATTTTTCTTTGAGTTATGGGACTTTGAAGATTTGTGAAATTATTTCATAATTCTTGCCCTGGCTAGTTCTCAGCAAATACTGGCCAGATTTAAATAAAACTTTATGGAACGATTCATTTCCAAGAGGAGGTATGCATATTACCAGGTTGTTCCGCTTCAATGATTTTTCTTGGAGTTATGGGACTTTGAAGATTGCAATTAAGAATTGTCTTTTTCTCTGGAACTGCTATATGAAATTCAATGATACATGATGGAATGTTAAATAAATAGGATGAAATAACCATATTTCTGTATTGAGCCATTACTTTGATTTTATTTATTTATTGCAATTTTTATTCATCTGCATGTTCATAATTATGGTATTTGTGTGGTAAGATAAAATACAGTTTTGATGTCAGATTTGGTCCTGCAGTTCTAGTGATTTTTAGTCATTTTACTATCTCTGCCTTACTCATTGCATTTATATTGCTTGACAAAGCACATTGGGTAGCATCTATCAGTTTTACTGATATCCTTGTTCCTGTAAAGTCATTGCAAGCTCTGAGTTTCTGTGTTGCTGTGTTGAAGGTGTCTGAAGGCAAAGTACAGATTGACTTCCTGCTACCGAATGGAATGTTCATACCGCTGAGTGTGGACTTCAACAAGCCACTAGACCTTATAAAACAGGTTTGTACACTACAGTCAGGACTTCAGTCAAGATCAGAGTCCACTGCTTCGAAAGTCCTCCACCTCAAACTTAGTCCTTATTTAAAAAATAGACCAATGAATTCAAAGCTTATATGTAATAACCGATTTTATTGGTTAATAATTTAAATAAAGACTTGAGATTGAGAACTGTTGTAGTCATGGGGCCTAACGGTCCAGCTGCTCAAAAATATTAACCCCCAATTAAGCTTACAGCCAGGCCAAAATTACAATTAACTTTCTTTGCTAGTGCCTACCTACCTGACAAAAAAGTCCCTACTCAAAAGTTTTTTCTTTGGTAATCAAACCAGTTTTTTTTTTTATTCCAAATATTCTTTTATTTCTTTGGGTTAAATAAAAGCTCACTCTTCTTTCATTTCGGCCATTTTCCATTGGGTTAATAAATTAACTGTATCAGCTAGACCCTTGCTTATAATAGGCCATATCAAAATGCAATTCTAGTCATGTTTTATCAAACTTGTGAAAACAAAGGGCTCTTTGTCCCGCATTCATTGCATAATTAAAGATGATTGCCAGCAAGCTCTTGTTAAATCAACAGACACTTTATTATATTATCAAAAGTAATGTCTGTGTGATATGCGCTATATTTGACACTAAATGGATCATTCATAAATTTGCATAAAAAAAATTGCCTACCTACCTACCCATTACCAGCAACCTTGGGTAGGCAATGGCAAACAAACAATTTGTTAAGGTTTGCCCCATTAAAATTCTGACAAAGTTGTTTTTAAAATGCACAAAATATTGACTAAAATTTAGGGTGATGTAAATAATTGATACTTAATTTATAACACAATTTTGGTGGAAAACTTCCTGGTGGGGTTATTTACTTTTGAAAACATGTTGTTAGCTTAACTTTTGAAGGGTTTTACAGTCTTGAGCGACAGGACCATGTAATAGCTTATAGCATGTTTAAAGCCCCTTAATTGAGTGGTCCCTAGTTTGAATCTCAACATTTCAAAATTATGTTGTTGTTTTTTGTGTTGTGCAATTTTGTTTGCAAAAGTAAATGCATTTGCTTTGTTTTTGTATGGTTAAAACAAACTATAAAGCACTTGTAGAGCGCAGACCTATGCCAAGGTAACTCGTGCTGTGTGACTTATCAGTTACACAGCATGTGGCAAATTGCCTTATCTCACAAAAATAAAGAGTCCTTTAAAAGAAATTCTTGGATCCAGACAGATTTGTTCATAACATTTTGCGTGAAGTTTCCTACATGAAAACCAACGCCAGTAAAAACATAACCTCCTTGATGGAGGTAAAAAAACACCAAGTTCTGGATGCTAGTCTAAACATGTACTATGTCTTTTCGGGACTATCTCAACGAAAAATTGGCTTCCTATTGCACTAAAAATTATATAATTTGATAGATTTGCGCTTTACTAAGACGTGCATTAAATAAATAAAAATAATATAATACACAATAAGATGTTTGATAAAAACAAATTAACAAAAGAGCCTGAAAAAAAATAAAACCCCAAGCGGGTATCGAACTCACTACTTAGGAGCCATACGAAAAAATTACAGTAGACAGCGCTTTAACCAACTGCGCTATCATGCTTGGTAAGGAGTCGTTTGTAAACAATGGTTATACAAAATGCTCACAATTCTGATGTCAAAAATGTAAAGAGAAAAAGGGCCAAACAAACACAACCCATATTATAAATGGATTTTTATCTCGGAATGCCTACACTCTTTTTCCATTATATATTTAACCATTATTATATGCCAGAATTAATATCTAAATTACAGATTTTCAAAAAAAATTGCTCCCTTGAGGCCCTTTTCGATGACATAGTCCCTTTAAAGATATGAAAAACACACATTGATACTTTCTATTTTCAAATTAAATTCATATTTTATACATTATGACAATGATTGTTACTTTTTTTTTCATTTTCTGATCAAATGAATCAATTAAAACAAGCTTGTTTACTTGTTTTGAGATTGTTTAAAGGCCAGTCCATATGTTAGATTGTTTAAAGGCCAGTCCATATGTTAGATTGTTTAAAGGCCAGTCCATATGTTAGATTGTTTAAAGGCCAGTCCATATGTTAGATTGTTTAAAGGCCAGTCCATATGTTAGAAACCATTATCAGCAAGAGATGAACACAATTTTATAATCATGCGGAGAATTTCAAGTACTTGATCATTAATGAAACTGTAAGTTTATATGTAGAGTTCAACTAGCACGTCCATCCATTTATGACTAGACTATTCACACGTCAAGTATCGCTGCTAACTTCTCCCTTCCTGTTGCAGTTGTCCCACTTGGAAAGTATCTTGACTAATTGAAGTTGAAACATTTCTTAAGCGATTTGATTTTGTTTATTGGGTTGTGAAACTTTATTTCAGTTAAGAGGAACTTATTTTATATTTGGCTCGACTATTCAAAGAATAGGTGAGCTATCCTACTACCGGCATCCGCG
This sequence comes from Congeria kusceri, assembly GCA_027627225.1. NCBI lineage: Eukaryota > Metazoa > Mollusca > Bivalvia > Myida > Dreissenidae > Congeria > Congeria kusceri. Next base: position 48,373,411 of record CM051030.1, read on the forward strand.
CCTGAATTGGTTCAAGTTTTTCTTCAAAAGTCTTGTAACTTAAAAAACTACATAAGTTATTCACTTGAAACTTTCAATATACCTTTGACATCAACTCCAGTATCAAGGAAAATATTCCCCATAAATCTGTTTTGTATTTTGACAGAGTTATGCCCCTTTTTTCACTTTGATTTTCTGGTTGAAGTTTATATTCAAAAGTTTTGTAACTTAAAACTACATAAGTTATTCACTTGAAACTTGGAACTAACCTTTGTCATCAACTCCAGTATCAGGGGCAACATTCCCCATAACTCATTTAGTATTTTGACAGAGTTATTCACCTTTTTCACATAGATATTCTGTTTAAAGTTTATATTCAAAAGTAAGGTAACTTCAAAACTACGTAAATTATTCACCTGAAACTTGGAACCATCCTTTGTCATCAATTCTAGTATCAGGGTAACATTACCCATAAATCTATTTTGACAGAGTTATGCCCCTTTTTCACATAGATTTTCTGGTTAAAGTTTATATTCAAAAGTGTTGTAACTTCAAAGCTACATAAGTTATTCACTTGAAACTTGGAACTAACCTTTGTCATCAACTCTAGTACCAGGGGAAACATTACCCATAACTCTGTTTTTGTGTTTTGACAGAGTTATGCACACTTTTTGCATATATTTTGTGGTTAAAGTTTTTGTTTCAAAAATGTATAAACTCGGCAAGGCTTCATTTAAAAGTTTTGTATTTTAACAAATTTATGCTCCTTCCACTATCTAAAATATGTACCAACTGAAATACTTCGAAACGTGAAGCACGCTGTCGTCTGACAGCTCTTGTTGCTTTAATTCATATAAGAAAGAAATGTATAGTCTTGATGCAGTCTTCATTTTTGAAGAGCAAATGCAATATGGTGTCGCTTTGTGGATGACATGAATTAATATGAAATTACATTCCTTTATGGGCTTGATTAATAAAAGAAAAGTGTGCGCCCCTGTGCATTTCTCTTAATGATATTGCTCTTTTTGTTCTGATAACTGTTTGGATATGTCATATTTCAAATTTTTGGCAACTTAACAAGATAACAATTTCAGTCTTAAATGATTTGTTATACAGAGCAACAAGAATGCCATTTTAAAATGTTTCAACCTGGTTATTGTTTCAGACACTATGGGAGTCAGCCAGAAACCTGCCTCTATACCAGAAACTGAAGGAAAAGGACCGTTATTTCTTTGAATATCTGAATAGGCTTGGCGAGAGGGTAAGTTGAATTGCTTATAAGCCTCCAAGATAGGTTAAGTTGAATATCTTAATAGTCATGGCAAGAGGGTACTTTGAATATCTGAATAGGCTGGGAGAGGGTAAGTTGAATATCTGTACAGGCTGGGAGATGGTAAGTTGAATATTTGAATAGGCTGAGATAGGGTAAGTTAAATATCTGAACAGGTTTGAAGAGAGAGTAAGTTGAATATCTGAATAGGCTTGGAGAGAGGGTAAGTAGCAATGTCCAAACAGGCTGGGATAGAAGGTAAGTTGAATATCTAAACAGGCTTGGAGAGGTGGTTACTGGAATATCTGATTAGGCTTGGCAAGAGGGGAAGTTTAATATTTGAATAGGCAGAGAGAGGGTAAGTTGAATATCTGAACAGACTGGGAGAGAGGGTAAGTAGAATATCTAAACAGGCTGAGAGAGAGGGTATGTTGAATATCTTAACAGGCTGAGAGAGGGTAAGAGGTATATCTGAACAGGCTTGGAGAGAAGGTAAGTGGAATATCTGATTAGGCTTGGCAAGACGGTAATTTAATGTTTGAATACCATGAGAGAGGGTAAGTTGAAAATCTAAACAGGCTGAGACATGAGTCTGACATGTTTGAATTATTTTGCTCTGTTTTTCAGGAGGAGGTTACAGATGAAAGTCTACGACTAAGTGAGATTAGACCTATTGGCCGGTTTCTAAGGCTACAGGAACGTAAAGATGACACCGAAAAGAACACTCTTCATAAACAGATTGCTGCTCTTTTGGGCAACAAAAGTAGGTCATATTTGTTAGAAAAAATCAGTCACGTTTGTCAATTACAGTATTACGCTGGTTGATGTAACATTTCTTTGGTTGTATAATTTATTTATCAGTACCATCTTGTTCAAGATCAGGTCTTTGTAACTTATACACATAATGTTCTGTAGCAACTTGTTAAACAAAAAATCCAAATGTGATGTCAACTTTTGGGCAAATGTGCATGCTTTTAATGAAACTTTCTAGGGGAAGACACTAATAAGTTCCATTCTATAAAAGGTGACTGGGAACCTTGTTGACCTTCTTTCTAACTAACGCCCCTTTTTCAACCTTAAACAGCCACCAGGGCAGATCAACTAATGCTACTTTGGCTAGGAAGGACCTGAAAATAAACTTCAAACTATAACCTCATGTCATAATCTTGTATGTGTGTGTGTTTCAGACCTGATGGAGATGCACAGTATACCTCGCCCGGAGGTGGACGACTTCAAAATGAAGATGATGCAGTTTGCCAACAACATCTCTCAGAACCGGGTATGTTACCATGACGACAGTTCCTTCATGCCCTCTGATTCTCTAGGATATTAATAGCATTGAGAATCTTTTATTGTAAAAAAAGAAGTTCTGATACAGAAGTTAATGTGACCTGTGAAATAACTTCCTAAAATGAGTATTAAAAAATAGAAGCGTTTCATCCGTCCATTTTGTATGTACCAATATTTACTTTTTACTGGTCCTATTTTTGACATTAATTTGACATACAGCTTCAGTTATTAGTTACATGGGTAAAGTACTTTTGTGTTTGTTGTACATTGAGTATAATTGAGAATAAGTGTAAATGCAAAACTCTTCCTTCTAAGATTAAATATATTAGTTAGTAAATAGTTCATACATGTCGATTGTTTATCTATATTTAATACTGTCTAACTACTTTATCCATATAATTTCAAGATCACATAGCCAGTAAATGTACAGAGGTACAAAACGTCTGAAGGCTATTCTAACAAACCTTTGTTTAATTATAATCTGTAAACACTTCAGTCTGCATTTGAGAAGAGATTTCCCCTGCAGCTGCGAAGTTCGGACACATTACCAGAAGACATCAGAAACCGTCTGAACAATGGCTACCTTGTGGTTGTTGTGAGAATCGAGGAAACCAAGGTAGGAAAATGGCTAACAGAATGAAAACACATCTCACTGTTGCCATCTACGTTTCACATTCAATGCCATATCTCACTGTTCCAGTCTACATTTCACATTCAATGCCACATTGCCTCACTGTTACTGTCTACATTTCACATTCACTGTCATATCTCACTGTTCCATTTTATATTCCACATTCACTGTCACATCTCACTTTTGCAGTCTACAGTTCACATTCAATGCCACATCACAATGTACCAGTCTGCATTTCACATTCATTGTCACATCTCACTGTTCCAGTCTACATTTCACATTCACACTGTCACATCTCCTGTTTCAGTCTACATTTCACAGTCAATGCCACATCTCAATATTGCTGTCTATATTTCACACTCAATGCCACATCTCACTTTTGCAGTCTACATTTCACATTCAATGCCACACCTCACTGCTCCAGTATACATTCACATTCACACTGTCACATCTTCAGTTTCAGTCTTAATTTCACATTCAATGCCACATCTCACTGTTTCTGTCTATATTTCACATTCAATGCCGAATCTCACTGTTGCAGTCTACATGTCACATTAAATGCCACATCTCACTGTTCCAGTCTACATTTCACATTCACACTGTCACATCTCCTGTTTCAGTCTACATTTCACATTCAATGCCACATCTCACTGTCACTGTCTATATTTCACATTCAATGCCAAATCTCATGGTTGCAGTATATATTTTACAATGCCAAATCTCACTGTTCCAGTCTACATTTCACATTCAATGCCACATCTCACTGTCGCAGTCTATATTTCACATTCAATGCCACATCTCACTGTTGCAGTCTATATTTCACAGTCAATGCCTCATTTCACTGTTGCTGTCTATATTTCACATTCAATGCCACATCTCACTTTTGCAGTCTATATTTCACATTCAATGCCACATCTCACTGTTGCAGTCTATATTTCACAGTCAATGCCTCATTTCACTGTTGCAGTCTATATTTCACATTCAATGCCACATCTCACTTTTGCAGTCTATATTTCACATTCAATGCCACATCTCACTTTTGCAGTCTATATTTCACATTCAATGCCACATCTCACTGTTGCTGTCTAAATTTCACATTCAATGCCACATCTCACTGTTGCAGTCTACATTTCACATTAAATGCCACATCTCACTATTGCTGTCTACATTTCACAGTCAATGCCACATCTCACTGTTTTAGTCTATATTTCACATTCAATGCCACATCTCTTTGTTGCAGTCTACATTTCACATTCAATGCCACATCTCACTGTTCCAGTCTATATCACATTCAATGCCACATCTTACTTTTCCAGTCTACATTCTCATTCAGTGCCCCATCGCATTGTTCCATTCTACATTTCACATTTAATGCCACATTGCCTCACTGTTGCAGTCTTCATTTCACATTCAATGCCACATTGAGGAAAGTCCAGAGCTGATAGTGGACAATGCGATGAGGAAATGGCACAACAAACCGATGCGGAACTCCTACGACTATATTCTCAAGGTTGTTGGACAGGAAGACTACCTCTATGGAAAAACTGCCATTCACAATTTTAAGGTAAAAATCAATGTGTGTTAGGTAAAGTAAAAAAAAGTAATGTAATTGGTATGAAACCTATTAATTTTATATAAATACTTCTCGAGTGCATATGCTATGATGTGTATTTGAAGAGTGCTTACTTGTCTTGCATTTTCTGTATTGTTTCATGTGTATTGGTTTGATAAAGAAATGCTCACATTGTACATTTGTTTGCTGTGTAAACAAATGGACAAATGCAGTACATGTGTATTTTGCTTTAGAAAATAATGTACAGCAGATGCTAGTTATTTTAAGCTCATTTGCCACTAAACAAAATATATATATTTTTTGGTTACTATCTTTGCATTGTGCCATATTTCAGTACATCTACACTTGCATACAGAAGAACCAGGCACCCCAGTTTTGGCTTGTGTTAAAGATATCAATATGGCCAGGTGGTGAGTATGCATAACAAAACGATGAACATACGCGCAGCAATATGCCCTATCTTAGTGAAATAGTAGTGGTTTCTACTCTGTGATGGAGCTGCATTATATGTGCACCAAAAGCCTATTTGATATGGGTAATTTAGCAGATGTTATAAGGGACCTTAATATAAAGAGTGTGTACAAAATTGGGAAGATACAAGAGGCAGCATATGGAAGTAAGTAACTAACTTGAGGATAATTTAATGATGTAAGAAAACTGTATGTATGTACGGTTCAAATGAAAACGTGTTGTATACATGTACCGGTATGTTTATCAGATTTACTGTCAGAAGCTTTTAAGCACTGTCATATTTCTTTACAAATTTTCCATCTTAAGCGTTTTCTTGTTGTTTTGTATATTTTCTGTGTTTTTGTTCAGACCCCCCAGGCAGACCGCCTAAGAGTAACCGCGTCACTCCAACAGCAGTCCGCTACACAGACGTGCTGGTGTGGGACATAAAGTCCAACTTCGAGGTTACTGTCAACTGTATCAACAGCATTGAGATCATGTCAGACCAGGTGAAGGATAACATTGACAAGGTAGGTGGTACATCATCTAGCAGACTTTAGAAGTCTTGTACTTCATGTCATAGTGCAGGGATTTGATCTCCTCCTATAAGAATATATTTAAACTTTTATCCCATAGGACATGGGTCCATATTCCCATATTAATATTCCCATAAAAGCTCTTTGGTAAAAACTAGGGATGGCATCGAATACCAAAATCGCTTTTCGAATATTCGCTTTTTCATTTAATCCAAGATTTGAATATTCGCATAGATTCGTATATGCTATATTGAACTTTATGGCCTAACTGCCAATGACAAAATCATCAGTCTTGTATGACATTGTTGTACTGATTAGTCAGTATTGTCATTTTTTTATTAACAAATTGCTCTTCCTATTTAATGCACAGCATGCACAGTATAAAAGCATAAACAACAACAGAACCCATTTTCATTGTTCTTTTAATCAAAAACGTTTTTATAACACTACACATTTTTATCAGTATGGAAACGCTCCGATAAGCATAGTTTATCAGCAAATTTGAGCAATGTTTCTCAACTAAAATGACTGCTAAATGTGTGATCACTTTTGTAATTTATTTGTTGTTACTCCTTTCACAAGTCTTAACGCAAGTTGCAGTTATCAATTAACAGCTATAGTTTCCTACTGTCTTATGTAATTGTGTATTTCTGGCGACCAGGTGCGAGTGGCGACTGAAACTGTCCCGTGTATTCATTATCCATCGGTCTGACACGTGACACGGGGCCATAATATTGAACACACGGTATTAGGTATCTACTGGTGAAATACTACATTTAAGTTGACAAAAAATACTTCTTACAATCAGGAAATTATTGGTTTTTTAAACGCAATACAAATTTGCGATAATTCGAATGGAGTTTTTTACTCTTCGAATGGCTATAATTCAATCGAATATTTGAATAGTTTTGCAGTCCCTAGTAAAAACTAAAGATACTTAGCAGAACTAAAGCTCCGAGTTAAAAACTAAAGTTAATTAGGAGAACTTAACCTCCTTGGTAAAAACTGAAGTAACTTATTAGAACTAAAGCTTCTTGGTAAAAACTAAAGTTACATAGGAGAACTAAAGCTCCTTGGTAAAAACTTAAGTAACTTAGTAGAACTAAAGCTCCTTGGTAAAAACTGAAGTAACTTAGTAGAACTAAATCTTTCTTGGAAAAAAAGTGAAGTTACTTAGTAGAACTAAAGCTTCTTGGTAAAAACTAAAGTTACATAGGAGAACTAAAGCTCCTTGGTAAAAACTAAAGTTAATTAGGAGAACTAAAGCTCCTTGGTAAAAACTAAAGTTAATTAGGAGAAATAACGCTCCTTGGTAAAAACTGAAGTAACTTAGTAGAACTAAAGCTCCTTGGTAAAAACTAAAGTTAATTAGGAGAACTAATGCTCCTTGGTAAAAACTGAAATAACTTAGTAGAACTAAAGCTTCTTGGTAAAAACTAAAGTTAACTTGGAGGACTAAAGCTCCTTGGTAAAAACTAAAGTTAATTAGGAGAACTAAAGCTCCTTGGTAAAAACTAAAGTTACTTAGTAGAACTAAAGCTTCTTTGTAAAAACTAAAGTTACTTAGTAGAACTAAAGCTTCTTGCTAAAAACTAAAGTTACTTAGTAGAACTAAAGCTCCTTGGTAAAAATTAAAGTTACTTAGTAGAACTAAAGCTCCTTGGTAAAAAATTAAAGTTAATAAGGAGAACTAAAGCTCCTTGGTAAAAACTGAAGTAACTTAGTAGAACTAAAGCTTCTTGGTAAAAACTAAAGTTGCGTTGGAGGACTAAAGCTCCTTGGGAGAAACTAAAGTTAATTAGGAGAACTAGAGCTCCTTGGTAAAAACTGAAGTAACTTAGTAGAACTAAAGCTTCTTAGTAAAAACTTAAGTTACGTAGGAGAACTAAATCTCCTTGATAAAAACTAAAGTTGATTAGGAGAACTAAAGCTCCTTGGTAAAAACTAAATTTACTTAGTAGAACTAAAGCTTCTTGGTAAAAACTACAGTTACTTGGTAGAACTAAAGCTTCTTGGTAAAAACTACAGTTACTTAGTAGAACTAAAGCTTCTTGGTAAAAACTAAAGTTACTTAGTTGAACTAAAGCTTCTTGGTAAAAACTAAAGTTACTTAGTAGAACTAAAGCTCCTTGGTAAAAATTAAAGTTAATTAGGAGAACTAAAGCTCCTTGGTAAAAACTGAAGTAACTTAGTAGAACTAAAGCTTCTTGGTAAAAATAAAGTTACGTAGGAGAACTAAAGCCTCTTGGTAAAAGCTAAAGTTAATTAGGAGAACTAAAGCTCCTTGGTAAAAACTGAAGTTACGTAGGAGAACTAATGCTCCTTGGTAAAAACTGAAGTTAATTAGGAGAACTAAAGCTCCTTGGTAAAAACTGGATTAACTTAGTAAAACTAAAGCTTCTTGGTAAAAACTAAAGTTACGTAGGAGAACTAAAGCTCCTTGGTAAAAACTAAAGTAACTTAGTAGAACTAAAGCTCCTTGGTAAAAACTAAAGTTACTTAGTGGAAATAAAGCTTCTTGCTAAAAACTAACATCACTTAGTAGAACTAAAGCTCTATGGGTAAAAACTAAAGAGCCATAGTACTGTGGAATCACTTGAATTCAGGGGGTGTAAATTTCGCGCAATTTCAATCACCAACAAATTCACGCACAAAAAATGTATTTATTTATCCATGTAATGCTCGACTGGGCAGAACTAGTGATCGAAATCAGTCCTAAAAATATTTGTTGATTAATCAGAGCCAAAAATCACTGATTAATAAAAAATAATCATGACTAAATATGTGTAGTTTTATTCTTAAACAGAAATATTTCATGCAATCATTTGTTACCAATTTAAATGTTTGTCAATTTATTTTGTTATATTTGGTTTTAGTTTTAACAATAATGGGTTGAATTTGCAGATGTGCTGTTGTTAAAACAAAAAAGTAATATTGGAATTTTAACAGCTTGACTTTATTTGACTACGAAAGTTAATCATTTATTAATATTTACATATATCTACAAATGCATTTTATAAAGAATATGTAGGGTACAACGCCCAACCCCCCCCCCCCCCCAACCCCTTTGACATTGTGGTGATTTGTCGGTTATACATGTAATGTAAAAGACATAACATCTTGACACTAAACTAAGTACAAGCTCTTTATAAGGAAGTACATGTACATATGAGCAGAATACATATTGTACTATTTTAAAAAAAACACAGGCAAGCATTTAATTTCACAATGTATATTACGTAAATGATCAATAATGAAGTATTTACCCATCCGTGCTAAAATGCATATGAATTTATGAAAATCCTTTATGGACACACTGACAACAGAAGAACAAATGTTTAATAGCATTGTACAATTATATTGCATGGAATGTTCAATGTATTTATTTATAATACCAGTATATTTAGCAGTTTAGAACTACAAAACACTATTTTTGAAAAAATAGTACCAGTGACATGTACACATTTCGTTGATTAATTTATCCCATCGTCATTGGCACGTCATGGCTCTGTTCGTCATGATTATTTGACAAAATGATTAATCAGCCGATCACTAGGCAGAACGCAACTTGACATATCAATAAACATATGGGCTGGTACTGGATTAGGTTCTTAATTAATAGGGATCCATTTCTCCACTATGGATTCTAGGGGCCGCATCATTATACGAGACAACAGACAAATTTATATCATGTCTTGTTAAACTTGTCAAACTGACACCTTTTTTGTTAATTAAAAGACGACTTAAATATTGGCTCCACATCGGGAGCGCTAATTCTTTACACAATATGTCACCATGTGAAAACAAACTGTCAACTTGTACACATTACTAGTACCTGTTTTATACCAAATAAAATGTTTGATAAACTGCATTTGCAATCTTACTTTCAGAGCTTACGGTCCTATTATTACATTTACATATACATTAAAAACACTACCATCATGGCTTCACATATACCTGAGTATGTTTATGAACGAATAACTACAAACATATGAACAAACGTGTAATCTCTGGAGGTTATATTATTAAATCTGTAAATATTTGCGGTGGTCCTCAATTCTCGCAATGGCGGGAGCGTGAAAAGCGCATAAATTTGACCTCCGCGCAAATTAGTGATTCCACAATAAAACTAAAAATATGTTGTAAAACTAAAGCTCCATGGTAAAAACTAATGATACTTAATAAAAAAATTAAGTAAAGGTAAAACAATGTTGTAATTAAAAACAAAAGCTTCCTATGTAAAAACAATTCTTGCTGGTTTTAAATCTTCTGTTTACATCACAGGTGAAACTGTTTGTTGGATTGTACCATGGGTGTGAGGTGCTGGGGAATGTTAGGTCTACAACCGAGATGCCTGTTGTCAATGGCAACTGTAACATCAGCTTGACCTTGACCTTTGACCTGGAGGTCAGAGACATGCAGACAGCCAGTCGGCTGTGCTTTACACTGCATGGCAGGATGAAGGGATCAAAAGTTAGTGTTTCTTTTCTGTCTACTTAATAACTATATTCCATCATTCCTTATACATGTATATTGTTATATCATTTGCATTACTTTACCGGTTTCATAGTCCATAAAAACTAACTTCATTTAATATACCCGGTAATGATTGCTCAGATGTTATTTGAACAAAATATAAAATGTATAAATTATCAAAAGTATTTCTTGTTCATTGATTTGGTTTCCAGTGTTTTATCAACAGTAACTTGTAGCAAACAATATTGTCTTAAACTAAATATTCCCCATTTCTAGCAGTTGACTTTTTTGATGTGCACTAAAATGGTAAACAATATAAATAAAACAGTGAACAAGGGTAGCACTGTGAGGTCGCAGTGCTATGATGGATATAGTATTAACTATGGTATTGGAATATTACAAGATTGATTCTTACTGAAGTAGTATATAATTATGTAATCTCCACAACAGACACGAAGTACACCAAGTACAGGTGCTATGATGGACAATGTTTGGGACCACATCAGAGATGCATTATAAAGCTTTAAGGGGCTTGTCATAGATTACAATTAGATTTTAAAACAAATGGACATTTATTGCATCTCTCTTTCCTCATTCCATTTGTTCCATTCCAGTGTTTGAACCCGATTGCCTGGGTGAACCTGCCAGTGTTTGATTTCCGTTCGCGCCTCCTGGTGGGAGAGCAGACCTACTACATGTGGCCGGTCACTGCAGAGTTGCAACTGGAGGAGACTGGCTGCTATCCACTGGGTACAAAGCAATGCCGTGCTCCATATTGATTCTTAGAAATAAGTTTTCAGAGGACATGTCCATAAATCGAGGGTTGAGCATGAAACAGTTGTATCTGATATTATAACAGCAGTTTCTAGCTCAACCTTTGAAATGTTGAATTGTATTCCATGGTGTACACTCTGATAAAAAATTAACCTGCGTATGATTGCGCAAAGTATTTGAGGGAATTAAACTACTTTCATATTGGTTCCCTAACAATATAAGGGACAATATTAAGCCAACAGTAAACCAAGGCTGATACAATGTGGTCCTCGGAAATTTGTTGTCATTGGACATTTCTACAATTGCGATTTTAATGTGCTCGAATTAATTGAGTGGTTTGTCCAAACCTGTATCCACAGTGTATCCTAGAATTTAGTTTTTAATAGACAAATATTGATCATGGTCTAATTAATTGAGTTATTTGTCTGATCATTGTACTTGTTTATCACCCAATTTACTGGTAACCATAATTACACAGACAAGTACCTGGTAATGCTTGGGATGCACTTGTCTTGGCAATTTATGAAAATAAATCCCATAGGTGTTGAGTTTAAAGTTGAAATTATTAGTGGCAAAAAGTGTCAAGATCATTAGTTCTAAGTGAATGTTAATAGATTTACAATAGATTTGATGTTTGTTATGTGTATTCAATTTAAATTGTCTTTTTTTGCCAGGGGGTGTAAATATAAGCCTAGGAACCAACCCAAGTTTTATCTTAAGAAATCAAACCATTCAATGTTTGATGTGTTAGGTTTGATTTTTCAGGTAGCGTATCCCTGAATCCCCATGGAACGATTGCAATAACTGTGATATTCTCAGACTATGGGACCAATCCACCCATATTCTTCCCTTCAGATGATAAGGTATCACAGCTAATTTTGGATACACTATTAGACATTACATTTTCAGTGTAAGTCAGATACTGGTGATTGTTGTAAACTAGAGACTGGATTTTCCCAATACTGGGATATATATACAGTACTGGTATACCATATTTTCCATCTTATGGAATGTACATTCAGTACATGTACAGTTTACTCCCATTGGCCTGAAGTCTAAAGAAGGAAGGAAACTTCGAGCCGTCGAAACTTTGAGCTTAATGATGTTCTAGAATGTATACTTATAAGGGCGAACATTCTTCTGGCTTATTTTCACATATCTAATCGAGAGTATTTAGATAGATATATAATAGTAATTATCGTACATCAAACATTCATTTATACATTTTATTAATGTTATGTAGTACATGAAAGCTGTGAAACCAATTATTGCACTTGATACTTATTAAGCGCATCTAATCAATTAACGACTCAATGCAACTGAAACTTGTTCTAGCCAGACAAACAATTAAATGTGTAAAAACTGTTACTGAAACTGTGACAAGCTGTTCGAGCCATCAAAAAATTCCACCATCACAATTTTGAGCTAAATGACAGAAATTAATATGTGTAAATATAGCAATAAAATATCAGTCCCACGAAAAAACTTCGAGCCAACGAGAAATTCGAGACAAGCAAGTTCGGAGATCAGGAGTCGACTGTACATCATATTTTCCAGATTTGTCCAGTTATAAGAATGTGCATTCAGTACATGTTTATCAATATTTCCAGATAATGGAGTGTGCAGCGGACTGCATGGAGCCACCAGGCACCCAGGGGTCACCTGTATGTATTGATCTATCCAAGAATGTTGAATTATACATATGTGGCGAGTCGTGGGAAAACTGGACTTAATGCATGTGCGTTAAGTGTCGTCCCGGATTAGCCTGTGCAGTCCGCACAGGTTAATCCAGGACGGCACTTTCCGCCTACAGTGGATATATGTTTAGAAGAGATTTCCTTGGGACAGAAAATACCATAAAAGCGGAAAGTGCCGTCCCGGATTAGCCTGACTGCACAGGCTAATCCGGGATGACACTTTACGAACATGCATTAAGTCGGGGGTTCCCACGACGCCACTCATATTATAATCATGTACAGTTGAATTTTGTAATCTGGAATTCTTTGGGAAATCAAAATGACTTTAACATAGCTGAAGTTCGATTTGGCTGAAGTACGAAATTGTTCATTATAGACTGTTAACAGAGTAAACACAAAATGACAATTAATCGTAACATACAGAAGCGAGGCTGTACTAAAAATATTATCAATTAAAGACCACACTGTAATATATATAACGAAGACTTAAAGACAGAAGTGCTAACATGTTTGCAATTTTTGGAACAATGTTAGCAGTTCCATGTTATTAAAGGTGAACGGCCATACATACTTTTGGTATTTTGTAGATAAAAGTCAGTAGATTACAATGTTGCTTATGTTAAATTTGAAAATTATTAGTTTGATGCTTATCTTGATGACGTAGTTAAACCCAAACGCTCCATTAATAAGATAGGTCGCCATTATTACTTACTAAATTCCGTTAACAAAATTGATATTTGAACAATTCTTTTATGACAATATTTTGATTTTAGGTATTGTTAGTAGTTGTGCTTGCTTTTAACATGTCACAACAGCTATTTAAAATGAATTTTATCGTATTTAAACAACGTCTTGCGGGACGAGTAAATGACAATTAGCACATGCATCATTTATCAGTAGATTATGCCAATTTTTATTACTTACCTTTTCGTTGATCGTCAATCTAGCTTCTCCATAATTATTTTGATTCTTTTATATTTCCATACAAGTATGATAATAAAGAAGTACGATTTATAATAGAAAACTCCCATCACTTTTCAGACAGATCACAATCGTATGTTTGGTAGTTAATCCTCTTAATTGTTTATGTTGCTCATTTATATGAATTTTTTATAACCGATTGTTATTTAACTGTTGTATTTTTCACTTTCAACTATATTCAAGTTTTCACAGTAGATGTGTCATCATGCCTTGAATAAATGGCAGTTTGTATACGACCCCTTATTATGCCATGTGACAAACAGGATGTTGTTTTGATAATTGGATACCTCTCTTAAAAATGTGCGAGAACACTTTTACAGTTTGCTAGGTGTAAGGACTATAATTATTAGCATCTACAAAATAAATATGTTCGTGCAGTGAAAGTTTATGAATGTGAAGTATTTCATGTGTCTTTTTTAATTTATCATGCACTTTAACTAAAAAACATATCCATTTCATGATGTTTCACATAGAAAAAGCATATGCATGTGATATGCTAACGCACATACATGCCGACAATTTATGTATTGTTTTATTTTTACGCGTTACTCTACTTTAAAAAAATACTTGCATGCTGCAGGTTATCATAATATTGCTTACAATATATGTTCAGTATATCTATAATCGGGATAGTGAAATATTTTTTGGATATACTATTTTCTCATATTTAATAAAGTCATTGTTTCAGCAACAGGCTGTATATCATTATATTTACATCGTCCTTTACAATCGTGTACAATTTTATTAGACGGGCTTCTTATATAGCCATAAATCTGAATTATCTACAACATTTGTATTGAAATTATTCAGTAATAGGGCTTGGAAAAACATTAAAACACTACATGACAAATGCTGTTGTTTTTATTTTCTTTTGACTACGTATACAACAAACCGCTGCATTAAAAAAAAAAAATCTTTCTGTTTGATTCTAAAGATAGTTGAATTTAAATTGCCAATGCATAAGGCTGAACTACTACAACAAATCAGAATACGTCTAAGTCAAGTATAATTTTGATTCGTAAACCTATCAACCAATCAGCAATCAGGATTTGCCATGCCCACAACTTGTCAAACCTTCATATTACTTTTGACACGTTATTGTGTAGGAATACACAGGATATTGTCATCGTTGTTTGTCGGGCCATAAAGTTTATGATCTCGGTCGTGGTGACAGCAGGAAGCCCAGACTACTTTCCATTGATCTCAAAGATAACATATTTTTATCATTTGTCTAGTACTGATAAGTTGATAACACAAAGTGGTACTAAGTAAACGATCCCTATAGCAGATGTCTAAGACGAAGAAAGTAAGGACTATGTGTAGTCTATTTGTATCAAATGTTGCCAAATACTTACATTAGAATATGTTTTTATAACCTACATTTATCTGACACATCCTACTTAATATAAATTATGTCTTAGGTTATTGTAACTTAATGAAAATAACGCGAGTTTTGAAGTAATTTTTACAGTCTATTTATAAAACAACGCGTTGGGAAGAATATACGTCACTTCCAGTTTGAAACAAAATGGCGTATCGATAGAAATATGTGCAAAATCATGTTGTCTTTTATGCTATACTCGCTTATAAAAGCGTTATTTATGAAAACTGCTACGAGAAGTTGGTTTGTGATGGCTAAAACTATGTTTCTAAAGAATAAATATAATGTGTTAGAAGCTTGGCCTTTCACCTTTAAGTCACCATGGTTGTCAATAATTCCATATGAATAAACAATACATGTTGGAATAAAAAATCAGTTGGCCATATCAGAAATTTATAGTTCAAAGTTTCCAGATAATCTATAATTATTTACAAAAGGTGCAAAGGAAAACAGTCAGAAATAGTTTTCTAATATATAAAATGAAATATGTTTCCAAAACTTCTACTTGAGTGACCTCGATATAACAAAGTTCAGCTGTATATTTACTAGAAATAACTGATGCTTGATGGACGTATTGAAATATGTGATGTAACTGGCTTGTGAATGCACTGGTCATAGCATGGCCTCTGTGCATGCAATACACTGCATGTTTTATGTTCCAAAAACCATTCATTTAATTGAAGAATAAACTTTCAGTAAACATTTTTGAGGGTTAATATTTGCATGAACCTAGGAATAAAAGGAAAATAAATAGAGAATACTAGTCTAGTGTTGAATGAAGATAAGTTTATTTAGCGAGGCTTATAAAACCTGGACCATGAGCCTTGGCGAGTGTTTAATGTTTTCTTGCCAAGCAAATAAATTTATATGAGGTGCGTCGTGAGAAAACCGGGCTTAATGCATGTGCGTAAAGTGTCGTCCCAGATTAGCCTGTGCAGACCCCACAGGCTAATCCAGGACTGCACTTTCCGCCTGCAGTGGATTTATGTTTAGTAGAGACTTCCTTGAAACAGAAAATACCATAAAAGCTGAAAGTGCTGTCCTGGATTAGCCTGTGCGGACTGCACAGGCTAATCTGGGACGACACTTAACGGCCCGGTTTTCCCACAACGCTCCTCATCTGTATTCAACACTTGCCTAGTATTCTATTTATCCCATCATTTTCTGTCTTTATTTTGAAAATAAAGGAAAGAAAACACACCAACTATTACAAAAACATAAAATGATGTCACAAAAATCAACATGATGACGTGATTATATTGCTCATGGTTGCTTTATCACCACAGTGTTGAAATAAAGCAAAGTTTATTCCATGGGGGTTCATTTCGTCAATGCACGCACGATGATGGGATAAATGATCATACCTTTAGGTAATACGTTACATGCACTTTGCACACATATTCAGTAGACGATGGGATACATGATCATACCTTTAGGTAATACTTTACATGCACTTTGCACACATATTCAGTATTAAGAACATTAAGTTTACTGTAAACCAACATGTGTAGACAACATATTGTATTTGTTTTTACTCAAAACGAAATTTCTATACTAACTTACTTTATTGTTCTCTATATTCATATAAATATGCTGGTTTGATATTATAAGCCAAGTGCAAGTCTCAGTTTGCTCTGCATCTAATTACCCAGTCTCTTTATATGTATAAAAAAAAACAAGATTTGGCTACAATTTTTTCTTTCTGCAATTTAACTAAAACGCAACTCAAAATATGGTTAAACATATTTGGTTTGGCTACAATGTTTACTTTTATACAATTGGAAGAAAATTTGAAAAACAAGCTCTGAAGTGAGTAGTATTTCACCATAGTAAAGTAAAACCGACTTACTCAAGGCAAATTTTAGCCAGGGTGGGCATCACAACTGCATTACCTACAAACCTTCACTCACAGTCCATGACACCTCTTGCAACTGTGAGAAGAAAGGAGCTTTGTTTTGTGAAAAATATTTTTTAGCTGTACAAATGTTGTTGTCAACTATTGTGCTTTTCTCTGGTGTAGCCGTTGTCAGGCCTGCCCTGGGTGTTTAGGACAGATATTTTGGAGTTTTTCACAGCACTTGGTTAGCCATGGATATTCGTAATGTAAGATAAATCCTATTGTTTTTAATCTGATTATTATATTGTGTTTACAGTGTACTGGCAGAAAGGTTTGTTTGTAGGCTAATATACACTCCAAGATAGCTGTATTTGTACTTGGGCAGTGTCACCATTTAACAATATAGAAATTTACTGTGGAATCACTATTTTTTTGTGGTGGTTTAATTTTCACGCTTTTCGTGCTCCCGCCATTGCGGGAATTTATGTCCACCGCGAATATTTGCCAATTTTGTAGTGTAGCTTAAACGTTCATTCAAATTTACGTCGGTAATCGTTCGAAAATATATGCAGATAGACCTATATGTTACGATGCAAATGTTTTTAATGAACATTTTTTAATGTTTGCTTCATCGGCTTCATTCTGATTAATGAATGCATATATTTTTCTTTTAAATTAAATTGTGGGTGTTTTTGTACATTTAAATGCGGTCACACACTGCAGATCCGCTGTATCGCGATTCGCGGGGACCATATATATATACATATAGATGTATACACTATAGCCCATTTTCGTGACCTCAAAACATGAACGTAATTAACTTGCCTTTTACATTGTTGTTAACAACCTTTATGTGTTATATCCATACGTAAAATATTCCATTGGTATATAAAAATATAGAGATCTAATATTATTCCTTGAAATTAATTTCAAATCGCGTATAATCAATTTGAAAACCAAAACACCTTTCCGAATATTATTGTTCATGTGATGTTAACACGAATTCTATTTTACAAATAAACTGCGCATGTATTTTATGTTAATCCTTGGTTCTGCTAAAAAAGCGCGTGAAAATTATGCCGACATGTACAACGTCACATCATCCGCATGGAAAGCGTGGGTGCATTGATAGCCATAAAAACACTTTGTAGCGCAGAGTACATTGAGATCTTTACTTTTGTATAAAAATTTGTAACGCATAACAACAAAATTGTTTTTCTATAACATAGTTACGCAAAGGCATGATTTTGAACACTCTTTATACAATGAGTAAAAGCAACATGAAGATGTTACTTTTCATAATTTGATCTTTTGAGTAAAGATTTAGCTCCCGCGACGTGGAGCCGTAAAGAGTATTTAAATCGGCACTTAACTAACAACAAGGTGTCAGTTTGACACCATGTGATATATTTTATCTATTGTCTCGCCTAAATCTGCGACCACTGTTGTCAATTAAGAACGTAATCTGCTACTAATATGCGTTTTTATTGCAACAAACAAGCTGCCACAATAGGACCCTTCATTGGCGTTCTGTCTGGTTGGTCGTTTTATTGCTTAATTGAGACATTTTTTACACATATTTTGTGTAAAAAAAACAATTCTCGTTTGTTTTTTCAAACTCGTAGTTGCGCGAATTTAAGACCACCCAAAATATGTCCGCGATTGCAAGTGCGCGAAATTTGTACCCCGCACATTCAAGTGATTCCACAGTATTCATTTTCAAATGAAGCTTCTGCTACATATTTTTATGCCAGATAATTGTTCCTCTGTGTGCTAATTTATTCTACCAGAAGCATTCTATTAACAATGTTTTCCCATGCTAGAAAACCTTATACAGTCAAACATCAGTAATTTGTACGATTTACGGTAATTCGTTCAGTCCTCTTTTTATGTTCATTTGTTGTAATGGACTACATGTCTTTGAAATCTGTCATTCTTATTAAGGAATGACTAATTAAAGTGACATCAGTTAATTATTTTCTGCATTATTATTCATTACAATGATTTGGCACGAACTGTATATTGCTGATATCCATTTGTTCCAAACTCATTCAAATCAAATCCTTATGCTTGCTTCAAAACCTTTTGCTGTTAGGACCTGAAGGCATCGTTTAACAGGTCACATTCAAATGGCAGTATTTTGAAGGCAGCAATTTGATTGGCTCTTGGCTCTGGTAATGTCATGTGAATGTGACTCTTAATGAAAGTCATCAGATCCAGTCAGTGGAAAACACAGTTGCGTAAGATTGGAGATCATTTTAATGTGATAACAAAATATGTCTACATGTCGGGCTTAATAAGTGGGTAAGTTAGGGAATTAGTTAATGGAGTGTAACCTCAGTTGTTTTGTAACCTGTGTTCCTCCTCTTGTAAGCAGTAATATTTCCTAAACTTCATTTCAGAGGTCAGCTAATTGGGGGCTTTTTCAGAGGCTGGGAATGAGAACTGGAGCCATATACCAGAAACATCTTAAGTGTATATTAAAATATTTTCACTTAAGTTACAATTTTTGTAAGGTAATATTTTTAAAACTAGATATAAATTAATGATTCCAATTACAGTTGTAAATAAATAGTAGTTGATAAGTTGATAATTAGTGAACATTTGGCAGAATTTCACGCAAACATGGATTAAAATGCTTAAGAAAAATGACGATTTTAAGGCAAAGGTTAAGATTTCACTTAAGTTGTTTCTGGAATCCGACCACTGGTCCCATATTTACCAACCCATTCTTAGACGCAAACATGGATTAAAATGCTTAAGAAAAATGACGATTTTAAGGCAAAGGTTAAGATTTCACTTAAGTTGTTTCTGAAATCCGATCCACTGGTCCCATATTTACCAACCCATTCTTAGACCTAAGACTAAGAATAAAGAATATTCATAAAACTGTTACCTTCGAAGTCGTTAATTTGGATCTTACTTGGTATTCACCCACTCTAATTACATCATTATTTGTTAAGAATGATTTGTTAATGACATAAGCAACATTGATACGCTGAAGATTTAAAAAGCAGAAGTATATTTTCTTGAATCTAAGTCTACGGGTCCGGGTTTTGTGGGAAATGATCACAGTGGGATATGGGAGCAAAAATCCAGGTGTAAAGTCAACTTGGGGAAAGTGTATGATATACAAAACGATATGCTAGGAGATCATGCATTCAAATGACCCCTGCTATATGAAATGCCTTAGCTAAGATAGGCTAGAATTACCCGTGCTTACAAGATCCCGAATCAGTTTTGAGTGACCAGACTTTTACTTTTGTCGTTGTAGAAGTGGTGGTCCAGCTTATGTACTACACACACGCATCCGTGTCTGTGGACACATTTCTAGTCCTTCTTATGTTATGATGTGCTGCCACTTCCTAGGATTTATCTTTAGTAAACTGTTTATGAATATGCCAAACATGCTCAAGCATCATAAAATGCAAACAGTTATGTCAGATATAATATCGGACAATCACAACCAAAAACTGTGTAATTGTGGCAGCAACTTTTGTTAAAAAACCATCACTGGGGAACAGCAAATGTTACCGCATGAAAATTAGGGTCATAGGAAAATATTTTTCACTGATAAACTGGACATACCCGGTAATTTCTAAAATGCATTGTTTATGTTTTAAAATGCATGTCATCATTTGCTATTGTTAGCTGTGCGAGGCTCAATTGTTAATTCTTGAAATGATGATAGAATGTTTACAAGTAACATGACAACATGAAAGTTTGTTTCAACATGATGCATGTTATGGTTACCCAAGATAATCTGGCTGCCTTTCCTTTCTTGCCCTTTAAGTATTTAGATAACCGATAGTGTCTACCCAGTAATTTGATTTTAACGATATGGAATAATTCTTTCAATTCACAATATGCTTGTTACTACAATTATTAAAATAAAGCACTTCAATGTCATAATGATTTTAATAAAAACGGTATATTTATATTTTGTGTTGATTTTTTTTTTATATACAAAAATTATGTGTTGTTTATGTAACTCTGTAAAGCATATATAATATGTATTTAGTGTATTCTTTTGATGAGCTGCCATGTACAATATGGTATGTAGCCATGTTTTTCAATAATGTAAAAAAATGTTTATTCATATTCTTCTTCTTATTATTATTTTCATTATTACTGGTATTATTATTATTATTGTTATTATTATTATTATATTTTGTTGTTGTAATGTTATTGTAAACCACTGTTTCCATAATGTGCTTAAATGAATTACAATGCTTTGGTGTTGGTGTTGCTTAATGTATTATTTAATTTTTATTATACCTCACTTCGTTTTCCCATTGTAAAATCCCATATACCCATCCCTGCATAATTTTAATATGTCATGGCGCTGTAAAGTAATATACACCGAGAGGGGTATAATTTTTAATATACCCCGTGCGTGACTTAAATATACCCCGCGCGTGGGCTTACAAATAGATATTCAGGTTTTCCGAGAAATCTGTATTAGCTAATGATCAGTAGGCACTTATTAAAATGTTTTTTTTTTAAATCAATGTCGATGAGTGCTTGATTTTCCAACAATAGACTATTGTTAACAATGTACGACTAGTTTGTTCTTTGAATTACAGTATTTGTGTTCGGTGTTATAAAATAAATATCACAGGCATGTTGAGGGGTATAGTAAATATTGCCCCCCCTCGAAGAGGGATGTCCACCTCGGCCTTCGGCCTTGGTTGACATCACTCTCCTCGGGGGTGCAATATTTACTATACCCCTCAAGTGCCTATGATATTTATATAATATACACTGTTGTGCCATTCACATAAACGTTGTTTTTTTTTTTAAAGATCTTTTTGTCGCAATATTACTCACAGCTTTACACACAGTTTTCTAGATGAAATTGAGAAAACTTTATTGAGCTTTTACACGAAATTCAAACTTTACTTTTGGAATTCTTATAAATACATTGTATGTAATATGCGTCAGCTGCTGTTAGCTTAATTGGCAATAGAGAATTTTGAACAACTGTATTCCCAGATGAAGCTGATGGGTATTTCCTTTCATACGAAAAATAAGAATTCAGAATAAGCCAAAAAAGTGAAAACATTGTATTGTTTCCATGTACATAATAAACAAAGGTCTTGGATATCTTGAATAAATACATATAACAGGTACTTACAAACTCATTTTCCAAACATGACATTGTCATACATTACCATTGTAAGCTTAACTTGCCATTTAAATGTCGAGCAACCCAGTCCTGATAATTTCCCTCTAAATACGCATTTCTAAATATAGGTAATTCTATACATTTATTTTAATTTTATTTCAAAAATATACTGACATCATTAGAATCAATAAATGGTTTTACATTATAATTTTTTACAAAATCCTACAGTCCCTCTTTAAACACTTGCTAACTAGTGCCCGTTCTCTTGGCTTGCAGGGCTGGAACATTCCCGCCCACCTGCAGTCCCTCCTGGAGACGATCCTGAACTCCCGCCAGTGGGAGACGCTACACGAGCAGGACAAGGAGCTCGTGTGGCTCAGCAGACTCGAGATACGCGAGAAATACCCCGAGTGTCTGCCTCTTGTGCTGCGCTCCGTCAAGTGGGGCAACTATAAGGATGTCGCTAAGGTATGTATGTAAGTTAATGTGCTTTCTGTGTAATGAAATGTGGCCATCGTGGGGCACCTATAAGGATGTCATCAAGGGAAAAGTCAGTGTGGCTTAGTCATTAATAAAGTTAACGGTTAAATATCAGTGACAAAACTCTGATAGATTTAAAAGCTCAATGGACTGGAAATGCCCCTGTAGAACTTGTATTGTGCTTTTTCAACTAACAGCTCCCCTGATCTTTCCTTACAATGTTTTTATTTGCTTGTTTGAGTGGGTCCTGTTAAACGATACAAACCCATGACTACATAGGAAAGGCAAATTTAGGCTGTGAAACATGACACATGTTTGCACCATTATGATACTAACTGAACCCAATATTTCATAATAAAAGTTTCAAGATGCCAAAATTCCATTATCTGGACCTGGTACCCATTCCCAAAGCTGTGAATACAATCGCTGTGTTATGTTTCGCCACACAGATGCAGGTATTGCTAAGTACGTGGCCCCAGAGGATCCCTGTGGACTCTGCTCTGGAGCTGCTGGATTTTAACTTCCCAGACAGAAATGTGCGGAAGTATGCTGTCGACTGTTTGCAAGAACTGAGGTCAGAATTGGACAAGAATTTTAAGAGTCACTTTTAAAATAAATTTTAAGTTTTGTGTGTTTGTATGAAGTATAGTTTTTCATTTTTTTATTATTGACATGTATGCTTTCAGTTCCAAAAATGTATTAAATTATTATTTAAAAAATGTTATATTTGAAATGTCTGTCTAATGAACAGCTACAATACATAAAGACTCGATCTAGTGGTGTTGGAGAGCATTATTTTTGCCACTGTGTTTAATGAAATAATTGTAATTATCAATAATTTATATTTTAACATGACACACGCATTTTTATCACAAAGAATAAAATTCACCGTTGTAAAACTACCAAAAAAAAAACCCAAAAATAGTTCTGGAACTGTAAAATATAGCTTGCATTGTAATCGTTGAAAATGTTGTCAGGTCATGTTAGAATCTAAATAATTTTTGCATTGTTGTTTATCGGCTAATAACAACCGAATAGTCGTTTTGATGCGGTATATTAAACCACTTAGGCTAATGCCCTCTTGGTTTAATTCATATGCATAATCATTGTTTATTAGCCAATATACAACTCTGAATGGAAACTATTTCTTAATTCTAACATGACATGAAAAACAAACTTCGAGGTGCTAAATTTGGCAACATAATTTAAAATTGTTGTTTATTTACAGATAAACAACTGAAAATAAAAAATATTTTCTTAAATAAACATTTTTTGCAGTATGTGTGGTAAAAATATTTAACCAACAATTTGTTGCTTTAACCAATAGATCTTGAATTGTAATCAGCCAAACTGCTGATCGGAAATTGCTTACAGTTATAAGTATAACAAACTTTGTTATATTCATTATATTACAATTTGTTGTGGCACCTGTTGTAGTGATGATGAGGTGATGTTGTACCTGCTACAGCTGGTCCAGGCCCTCAAGTATGAGAACTACCTGTACTGTCCACTGGCAGAGTTCCTCATAGAGAAGGCGCTAGGCAACCAGTACATAGGACAGAAACTGTTCTGGCTGCTTAGGTAAGGAGCTCTCAATTAGTACATAGGACAGAACTCTTTTGGCTGCTAAAGTAAGCTAATCAGAAGAATCAGTACATAGAAAAGAAACTGTTCTGGTTTCTTAGGTAAGGAACTCTCAATTAGTACATAGGACAGAAACTGTTCTGGCTGCTAAGGTAAGCTAATCAGAGGAATCAATACATAGGACAGAAACTGTTCTGGCTGCTAATGTAAGCTAATGAGAGGAATCAATACATAGGACAGAAACTGTTCTGGCTACTAAGGTAAGCTAATCAGAGGAATCAATACATAGGACAGAAACTGTTCTGGCTGCTAAGGTAAGCTAATCAGAGGAATCAATACATAGGACAGAAACTGTTCTGGCTGCTAAGGCAAACTAATCAGAGGAATCAATACATAGGACAGAAACTGTTCTGGTTGCTTAGGTAAGGAACTCTCAATTAGTACATAGGACAGAAACTGTTCTGGCTGCTAAGGTAAGCTAATCAGAGGAATCAATACATAGGACAGAAACTGTTCTGGCTGCTAAGGCAAACTAATCAGAGGAATCAATACATAGGACAGAAACTGTTCTGGCTGCTAAGGTAAGCTAATCAGAGGAATCAATACATAGGACAGAAACTGTTCTGGCTGCTAAGTTGCTTAGGTGATGAACTCAATAGAATCAGAACATGGGACAGCAGAATCAGTACATGGGACAGAAACAGTTATTGTTGCTAGGGTGAGCTAATCAGATTATTTAGTACATGGGTTCCTAAAGTATTGAACTGAATTAGTACATATGATAGAAACTATTCTGGTTCCTAAGGCAAGAGTTTTTTTATTTCTTGGTTCTCGAATCTGCCGACCAGATTTTTTCCAAAAAGCAAAAAAAAATAATTGTAGAATGTACTTGACATCGTAAAAATTACTTTGTGAAAGAGTAAAAAAAAACAACGCTGAAGAAATGACTAAAATTTTATGTAACATGCATTGTGTCTGTATAAAGCTGTATGATTCACATGATCTGCTCTCTGTTATTTTATAAATCATGCAACACTTAAAGTCAGAAGAAAATACTCAGTAAAACAAATTAAGATCTTAGAATCATTGTATACAATAGACATTTATAATTTTATATCAATATTATAATTAAAAAATTTCATTGGTGTATATTGATTTATTACTAAGATATATTCAGTTAGTTGTCACTTTGTTAAGCATGCTGTAATACATATAATATGGCCACTGTGCATCGATATCTGACGTACTGTATTTAAGTATAAGCATATTTTAACAGCAGTTTTTATATGATAAACACTGCCTTTTGCTGTTACTATTATTGGTATTTATGTCATGTTTATCATACAGTGATTAAGTTAATGTTGTGTAACATGTTTTTTGTAAATAATAATGCATAAAGATGTTAATATCACTGCCCATTTCCATTTGTGAAATTCTAGTCATTAATTTACTCAATTCTGTATTGTTGTTGTTTTTTTTTGTTTTTTTTCCTCCAACCGGACACTTTTCCAAAAAATGTCAGAGAACCAAGAAATAAAAAAACTCTGGCCGAAGGTATGGAACTCTGAATTAGTATATAGGATAGAAACTGATCTTGTTGTTAAGGTATGGAACTCTGAATTAGTATATAGGATAGAAACTGATCTTGTTGCTAAGGTATGGAACTCTGAATTCGTATATAGGATAGAAACTGATCTTGTTGCTAAGGTATGGAACTCTGAATTAGTATATAGGATAGAAACTGATCTTGTTGTTAAGGTATGGAACTCTGAATTAGTATATAGGATAGAAACTGATCTTGTTGTTAAGGTATGGAACTCTGAATTAGTATATAGGATAGAAACAGATCTTGTTGTTAAGGTATGGAACTCTGAATTAGTATATAGGATAGAAACTGATCTTGTTGCTAAGGTATGGAACTCTGAATTAGTATATAGGATAGAAACTGATCTTGTTGCTAAGGTATGGAACTCTGAATTAGTATATAGGATAGAAACTGATCTTGTTGCTAAGGTATGGAACTCTGGATTAGTATATAGGATAGAAACTGATCTTGTTGTTAAGGTATGGAACTCTGGATTAGTATATAGGATAGAAACTGATCTTGTTGTTAAGGTATGGAACTCTGGATTAGTATATAGGATAGAAACTGATCTTGTTGTTAAGGTATGGAACTTTGAATTAGTACATAGGATAGAAACTGATCTTGTTGTTAAGGTATGGAACTCTGAATTAGTATATAGGATAGAAACTGATCTTGTTGTTAAGGTATGGAACTCTGAATTAGTATCTAGGATAGAAACTGATCTTGTTGTTAAGGTATGGAACTCTGAATTAGTATCTAGGATAGAAACTGATCTTGTTGGTAAGGCATGGAACTTTGAATTAGTATATGGGATAGAAACTGATCTTGTTGTTAAGGTATGGAACGCTGAATTAGTATATAGGGTAGAAACTGATCTTGTTGGTAAGGCATGGAACTTTGAATTAGTATATAGGATAGAAACTGATCTTGTTGTTAAGGTATGGAACTCTGAATTAGTCTCTAGGATAGAAACTGATCTTGTTGGTAAGGCATGGAACTTTGAATTAGTATATAGGATAGAAACTGATCTTGTTGTTAAGGTATGGAACTCTGAATTAGTATCTAGGATAGAAACTGATCTTGTTGGTAAGGCATGGAACTTTGAATTAGTATATAGGATAGAAACTGATCTTGTTGTTAAGGCATGGAACTCTGAATTAGTATATAGGATAGAAACTGATCTTGTTGTTAAGGTATGGAACTCTGGATTAGTATATAGGATAGAAACTGATCTTGTTGCTAAGGTATGGAACTCTGGATTAGTATATAGGATAGAAACTGATCTTGTTGTTAAGGTATGGAACTCTGGATTAGTATATAGGATAGAAACTGATCTTGTTGCTAAGGTATGGAACTCTGGATTAGTATATAGGATAGAAACTGATCTTGTTGGTAAGGCATGGAACTTTGAATTAGTATATAGGATAGAAACTGATCTTGTTGGTAAGGCATGGAACTCTGAATTAGTACATAGGATAGAAACTGATCTTGTTGCTACGGTATGGAACTCTGAATTAGTATATAGGATAGAAACTGATCTTGTTGTTAAGGTATGGAACTCGGAATTAGTATATAGGATAGAAACTGATCTTGTTGGTAAGGCATGGAACTCTGAATTAGTACATAGGATAGGAACTGATCTTGTTGGTAAGGCATGGAACTCTGAATTAGTATATAGGATAGAAACTGATCTTGTTGTTAAGGTATGGAACTCTGAATTAGTATATAGGATAGAAACTGATCTTGTTGGTAAGGCATGGAACTTTGAATTAGTACATAGGATGGAAACTGATCTTGTTGGTACGGCATGGAACTCTGAATTAGTACATAGGATAGAAACTGATCTTGTTGGTAAGGCATGGAACTTTGAATTAGTATATAGGATAGAAACTGATCTTGTTGTTAAGGTATGGAACTCTGAATTAGTATCTAGGATAGAAACTGATCTTGTTGGTAAGGCATGGAACTTTGATTTAGTATATAGGATAGAAACTGATCTTGTTGTTAAGGTATGGAACTCTGAAATTAGTATCTAGGATAGAAACTGATCTTGTTGGTAAGGCATGGACTTTGAATTAGTATATAGGATAGAAACTGATCTTGTTGTTAAGGCATGGAACTCTGAATTAGTATATAGGATAGAAACTGATCTTGTTGTTAAGGTATGGAACTCTGGATTAGTATATAGGATAGAAACTGATCTTGTTGCTACGGTATGGAACTCTGGATTAGTATATAGGATAGAAACTGATCTTGTTGTTAAGGTATGGAACTCTGGATTAGTATATAGGATAGAAACTGATCTTGTTGCTAAGGTATGGAACTCTGGATTAGTATATAGGATAGAAACTGATCTTGTTGGTAAGGCATGGAACTTTGAATTAGTATATAGGATAGAAACTGATCTTGTTGGTAAGGCATGGAACTCTGAATTAGTACATAGGATAGAAACTGATCTTGTTGGTAAGGCATGGAACTTTGAATTAGTATATAGGATAGAAACTGATCTTGTTGGTAAGGCATGGAACTCTGAATTAGTACATAGGATAGAAACTGATCTTGTTGCTAAGGTATGGAACTCTGAATTAGTATATAGGATAGAAACTGATCTTGTTGTTAAGGTATGGAACTCGGAATTAGTATATAGGATAGAAACTGATCTTGTTGGTAAGGCATGGAACTCTGAATTAGTACATAGGATAGGAACTGATCTTGTTGGTAAGGCATGGAACTCTGAATTAGTATATAGGATAGAAACTGATCTTGTTGTTAAGGTATGGAACTCTGAATTAGTATATAGGATAGAAACTGATCTTGTTGGTAAGGCATGGAACTTTGAATTAGTACATAGGATGGAAACTGATCTTGTTGGTACGGCATGGAACTCTGAATTAGTACATTGGATAGAAACTGATCTTGTTGTTAAGGTATGGAACTCTGAATTAGTATCTAGGATAGAAACTGATCTTGTTGGTAAGGCATGGAACTTTGAATTAGTATATAGGATAGAAACTGATCTTGTTGTTAAGGCATGGAACTCTGAATTAGTATATAGGATAGAAACTGATCTTGTTGTTAAGGTATGGAACTCTGGATTAGTATATAGGATAGAAACTGATCTTGTTGCTAAGGTATGGAACTCTGGATTAGTATATAGGATAGAAACTGATCTTGTTGTTAAGGTATGGAACTCTGGATTAGTATATAGGATAGAAACTGATCTTGTTGCTAAGGTATGGAACTCTGGATTAGTATATACGATAGAAACTGATCTTGTTGGTAAGGCATGGAACTTTGAATTAGTATATAGGATAGAAACTGATCTTGTTGGTAAGGCATGGAACTCTGAATTAGTACATAGGATAGAAACTGATCTTGTTGCTACGGTATGGAACTCTGAATTAGTATATAGGATAGAAACTGATCTTGTTGTTAAGGTATGGAACTCGGAATTAGTATATAGGATAGAAACTGATCTTGTTGTTAAGGTATGGAACTCTGGATTAGTATATAGGATAGAAACTGATCTTGTTGCTACGGTATGGAACTCTGGATTAGTATATAGGATAGAAACTGATCTTGTTGTTAAGGTATGGAACTCTGGATTAGTATATAGGATAGAAACTGATCTTGTTGCTAAGGTATGGAACTCTGGATTAGTATATAGGATAGAAACTAATCTTGTTGGTAAGGCATGGAACTTTGAATTAGTATCTAGGATAGAAACTGATCTTGTTGGTAAGGCATGGAACTCTGAATTAGTACATAGGATAGAAACTGATCTTGTTGGTAAGGCATGGAACTTTGAATTAGTATATAGGATAGAAACTGATCTTGTTGGTAAGGCATGGAACTCTGAATTAGTACATAGGATAGAAACTGATCTTGTTGCTAAGGTATGGAACTCTGAATTAGTATATAGGATAGAAACTGATCTTGTTGTTAAGGTATGGAACTCGGAATTAGTATATAGGATAGAAACTGATCTTGTTGGTAAGGCATGGAACTCTGAATTAGTACATAGGATAGGAACTGATCTTGTTGGTAAGGCATGGAACTCTGAATTAGTATATAGGATAGAAACTGATCTTGTTGTTAAGGTATGGAACTCTGAATTAGTATATAGGATAGAAACTGATCTTGTTGGTAAGGCATGGAACTTTGAATTAGTACATAGGATGGAAACTGATCTTGTTGGTACGGCATGGAACTCTGAATTAGTACATAGGATAGAAACTGATCTTGTTGGTAAGGCATGGAACTTTGAATTAGTATATAGGATAGAAACTGATCTTGTTGTTAAGGTATGGAACTCTGAATTAGTATCTAGGATAGAAACTGATCTTGTTGGTAAGGCATGGAACTTTGATTTAGTATATAGGATAGAAACTGATCTTGTTGTTAAGGTATGGAACTCTGAAATTAGTATCTAGGATAGAAACTGATCTTGTTGGTAAGGCATGGAACTTTGAATTAGTATATAGGATAGAAACTGATCTTGTTGTTAAGGCATGGAACTCTGAATTAGTATATAGGATAGAAACTGATCTTGTTGTTAAGGTATGGAACTCTGGATTAGTATATAGGATAGAAACTGATCTTGTTGCTACGGTATGGAACTCTGGATTAGTATATAGGATAGAAACTGATCTTGTTGTTAAGGTATGGAACTCTGGATTAGTATATAGGATAGAAACTGATCTTGTTGCTAAGGTATGGAACTCTGGATTAGTATATAGGATAGAAACTGATCTTGTTGGTAAGGCATGGAACTTTGAATTAGTATATAGGATAGAAACTGATCTTGTTGGTAAGGCATGGAACTCTGAATTAGTACATAGGATAGAAACTGATCTTGTTGGTAAGGCATGGAACTTTGAATTAGTATATAGGATAGAAACTGATCTTGTTGGTAAGGCATGGAACTCTGAATTAGTACATAGGATAGAAACTGATCTTGTTGCTAAGGTATGGAACTCTGAATTAGTATATAGGATAGAAACTGATCTTGTTGTTAAGGTATGGAACTCGGAATTAGTATATAGGATAGAAACTGATCTTGTTGGTAAGGCATGGAACTCTGAATTAGTACATAGGATAGGAACTGATCTTGTTGGTAAGGCATGGAACTCTGAATTAGTATATAGGATAGAAACTGATCTTGTTGTTAAGGTATGGAACTCTGAATTAGTATATAGGATAGAAACTGATCTTGTTGGTAAGGCATGGAACTTTGAATTAGTACATAGGATGGAAACTGATCTTGTTGGTACGGCATGGAACTCTGAATTAGTACATTGGATAGAAACTGATCTTGTTGGTAAGGCATGGAACTTTGAATTAGTATATAGGATAGAAACTGATCTTGTTGGTAAGGCATGGAACTCTGAATTAGTACATAGGATAGAAACTGATCTTGTTGCTAAGGTATGGAACTCTGAATTAGTATATAGGATAGAAACTGATCTTGTTGTTAAGGTATGGAACTCGGAATTAGTATATAGGATAGAAACTGATCTTGTTGGTAAGGCATGGAACTCTGAATTAGTACATAGGATAGGAACTGATCTTGTTGGTAAGGCATGGAACTCTGAATTAGTATATAGGATAGAAACTGATCTTGTTGTTAAGGTATGGAACTCTGAATTAGTATATAGGATAGAAACTGATCTTGTTGGTAAGGCATGGAACTTTGAATTAGTACATAGGATGGAAACTGATCTTGTTGGTACGGCATGGAACTCTGAATTAGTACATAGGATAGAAACTGATCTTGTTGGTAAGGCATGGAACTTTGAATTAGTATATAGGATAGAAACTGATCTTGTTGTTAAGGTATGGAACTCTGAATTAGTATCTAGGATAGAAACTGATCTTGTTGGTAAGGCATGGAACTTTGATTTAGTATATAGGATAGAAACTGATCTTGTTGTTAAGGTATGGAACTCTGAAATTAGTATCTAGGATAGAAACTGATCTTGTTGGTAAGGCATGGAACTTTGAATTAGTATATAGGATAGAAACTGATCTTGTTGTTAAGGCATGGAACTCTGAATTAGTATATAGGATAGAAACTGATCTTGTTGTTAAGGTATGGAACTCTGGATTAGTATATAGGATAGAAACTGATCTTGTTGCTACGGTATGGAACTCTGGATTAGTATATAGGATAGAAACTGATCTTGTTGTTAAGGTATGGAACTCTGGATTAGTATATAGGATAGAAACTGATCTTGTTGCTAAGGTATGGAACTCTGGATTAGTATATAGGATAGAAACTGATCTTGTTGGTAAGGCATGGAACTTTGAATTAGTATATAGGATAGAAACTGATCTTGTTGGTAAGGCATGGAACTCTGAATTAGTACATAGGATAGAAACTGATCTTGTTGGTAAGGCATGGAACTTTGAATTAGTATATAGGATAGAAACTGATCTTGTTGGTAAGGCATGGAACTCTGGATTAGTACATAGGATAGAAACTGATCTTGT
The DNA here is from genome assembly GCA_027627225.1 of Congeria kusceri. Taxonomy (NCBI): domain Eukaryota; kingdom Metazoa; phylum Mollusca; class Bivalvia; order Myida; family Dreissenidae; genus Congeria; species Congeria kusceri. The sequence continues at coordinate 48,405,555 of CM051030.1, forward strand.
TGCTAAGGTATGGAACTCTGAATTAGTATATAGGATAGAAACTGATCTTGTTGTTAAGGTATGGAACTCGGAATTAGTATATAGGATAGAAACTGATCTTGTTGGTAAGGCATGGAACTCTGAATTAGTACATAGGATAGGAACTGATCTTGTTGGTAAGGCATGGAACTCTGAATTAGTATATAGGATAGAAACTGATCTTGTTGTTAAGGTATGGAACTCTGAATTAGTATATAGGATAGAAACTGATCTTGTTGGTAAGGCATGGAACTTTGAATTAGTACATAGGATGGAAACTGATCTTGTTGGTACGGCATGGAACTCTGAATTAGTACATTGGATAGAAACTGATCTTGTTGGTAAGGCATGGAACTTTGAATTAGTATACAGGATAGAAACTGGTCTTGTTGGTAAGGCATGGAACTCTGAATTAGTACATAGGATAGAAACTGATCTTGTTGTTAAGGTATGGAACTCTGAATTAGTACATAAAATAAAAACTGATCTTGTTACGGTATGGAACTCTGAATTAGTATATAGGATAGAAAATGATCTTGTTGCTAAGGTATGGAACTTTGAATTAGTATATAGGATAGAAACTGATCTTGTTGCTAAGGTATGGAACTTTGAATTAGTATATAGGATAGAAACTGATTTTGTTGCTAAGGATATTGAACTTTGAATTAGTATATAGGATAGAAACTGATCTTGTTGCTAAGGTATTGAACTTTGAATTAGTTCATAAGATAGAAACTGTTCTGGTTGCTAAGATAAGGAAATCTGAATAAGTACATAGGATAGAAACTGTTCTGGTCCTTATGGAAGAAACTATAAACAATCATTTAATAGGTCAAAAGCTGATATGGCTACTAAGAGAAGGAACTTAGAATAAAGAATCAGTATGTAGGACAGAATTGGTGTCACTATGACCATTCATCATGTACTAAATATCATGTGTCCTGTTGCAGGTCCGAGCTGCATAACGCCACAGTGACGGTGCGGTTCAGCCTGCTGCTGGAGTCGTACCTGAAGATGAGCCCCCACCACCTCACCGTGCTTCACAAGCAGATAGAGGCCCTCAACAAGCTCAACGCTGTCAGCCAGATAGTCAAGAACAGCAAGGAACAGGTCTGGAGCCATATTTATAAAAACTCTTAACCTATTCTTAATCTTTAGCTGATAATTAGTCAAGTTAGAATCTGTGTTTGGAACACTAGAATTATACAGCAACTTCTGCGTCAAAATCTTAATAACAATGCATTTCTTTGTCAGGAAATCCAATTTTTCACAATATCATTTTATAACCACATCATTTTTCACCATACTGCATGATCATACTAAATACAAGCCAATCCATTTAATAGTGGTATTTACAAAAATCATTGAACTTATTTTTTTTTATGTATTTCCATGTGACTGTAGGGCAACTACAAGAACATGCGTGATATTCTTGCTCAGAAGTCGTTCCAAGAGAAACTGTCTGATCTGATCAGCCCAATGTCTCCCCTGTACAAACTCAAGACAGTCAGGTATGTATATTTTTTAGGGATGGGACCAAATATTTGAATATTCAAATATCAGATAATATTCGAATATAAAAAACGAATACGAATATTCGATTTTCAAATTTATTTAAAGAACAAAATTTCTTTAAAAAATCATGTTTTTTTTCCAGTTTGATTGCAAAGTTAACATGAATTCCAGTCGTATTTCCTGCCTAGCAAGTGGGCCAGAGCAGTGTAACGTTTTTACAACACATGCCAAACATGTCCAATTAACGACAATAGATAATTGGCAGGGGGCCACGTCTTTACAAGGGCCGCGAATTAACGGTTTGTAGGAGGCGCGAATATGACGCATTGTATCCACAAATGTTGTGATAACGGTTTCACAGTTTGCACAGGGCGTACATTGTTGTTTATTATCCTTAAGTGACATCTATACAGTTAACTTGTTTACAGTAAATTACAGTTACTCTCTAAATAAACCAATCAAAATGAATCCATTATCAGCCAATCAATTTCTTCAACATTATTAGCATGATCTGGTCAATCTTAAAATACGTCACTTGTAAATTATTCTCCATTATATCAACACTGTATATTACACAATAGTCTATATTAATAAACAATTCCACCATGACGTGCTTGGAAGTACTTTAAGCAGTCATTAGACAAAACCCAGGCAACGCGTAATCTGCACAGGAGATACAAGCTTCATGGTTCTGAAAAAAAGGAACTATTAACAAATTAATTAACAATACATTTAATAATATCTTACATTTCTTTATTTTTGCCTAACACTCACTAAGTTATATCGTTCATTTACCACTGAAACAAGATAAAACAACTACGTAAACGTAGTATACATATTTCGGATAGGTAAATATTCTGACAGAGTTCCGTATATAGTAGAATATAGTAGTATTTACAAAACGAATATTCGAATATATTCGAATACCTAAAACGAATATTTGAATATTGATTTCAGTATTCGGTCCCATCCCTAATATTTTTTATCTGATTCACCTTTTTTTTTTGTATGTTTATTTATTTAGGTAAAACAATTTGCCGAAAGTTAAAATATCTATTCCTTGGTCTGTAATTCAGAAATATCTTATGTTTATCTTCAAATATTTTCACTTAGGTAAGTTTCAATTTTTGTAAAGTATTATTTTGTAAAACTACATAAAAATGTGTGAATTCCTTTACAATTAAGTGAACAATAAAAGTTGATTATTAATTCACACTGAGCACAATGCCATTTAAGTATTAAATAAAAAGTTAATGACAAATTATGATTGTAAGCTTAAGGATATGATTTTAACTAAGATATTTGTGGAATATGTCCCTGGTCACATACTTATCTTTAAAATTAAGGCTCGTGTACTGGCTTGTACATTTTTGTTTAATTTCTTTTATAAAATGGGCTGTTTTTTATTATGATATTTCAGCGTAGAAAAGTGTAAATTCATGGACTCCAAGAAGCGCCCCCTGTATCTTGTCTGGACCAATCACGATCAGGAGGGTCCGGAGGTGCATATCTTGTACAAGAACGGGGATGGTGAGCGACGTGTTAAAAGAACTATGCCTGCGAAATAATGCTCTCCTATAGCAAAATATATGATACAGTATTATAGAACGTTCAATACAAAGATATCTAAATACAATTAGTATCAATAATATACTTGCTTTGTGAGAATTAAAAAATATGTATGTATGAAAAAACAATTGCTTTGAGTGGGTATCAAGCTCACAACATGAGAGCCATTAGAGTGATTGAAAGCTGTCTGCAGTAGGCTGCCTTGTGAGAATAAAATTTGTGGCGCGTCATGAGAAAACCGGTCATAATGCATGCGCGTAAAGTGTCATCCCGGATTAGCCTGTGCAGTCTGCACAGGCTAATCCGGGACGGCACTTTCCGCTTTTATGGTATTTTCTGATTCAAGGAGGTCTCTTCTAAACATAAATCCAGTGTAGGCGGAAAGTACTGTCCCGAATTAGCCTGTGCGGACTGCACAGGCTAATCCGGGACGACACTTTACGCACATGCATTATGACCGGTTTTCCCACGACGCGCCTCAAATGTATGTGTGCAAACAAAGGGCCAACCAAGTCTACATAATTAACACTTTGGTCTGCTAGAGGCTTACGAGTAATTTACCATTCTGGTTTTGATACTTACTCATACAAGCCTTACGTCCCGGTCTCGCCGGGGTTGTTCTGCTTTCAAGTGGTTTGTTCCGGCGTCCCGCTCAGATGCATTTTGTCCCGGTCAACCACAAAAATCGATGTTAGTGTTCTTTATTGGGCCAACAATTAACTTCACATCGTTAATCTCTTAATTGACAACAATACCCGTCAGCCACGTGCCAAAGAGAAGCAGTAATGATTGTCAGGTTTGGTCTGGATTTTCGCGCGTACAATGCTACTCATGGACACCTGTATTTTGCGAAAAACAATCACCCGACCCACTCAACATCAGAGTGTAACAGTTTGACGTCATCAGCTAATATCGCGCATGCCATCCATGGCAACGTCTTTTCTCGGCTGTCACTCTGATCAGCAGCCGAATTACAGCTATGGGCCGTGAAAAACGTGCTACATGTGGAGGGAGTTTACAGTAACTGTATGTCATAAATCAATACTAACCTATCTGAACGACTATAAAATTATCGATACGGCGTAACTGCTTGTCATTGTAAAAGAAATGTTTATGATGACAAAAGACCGAGTAACAATATGTACTGCCCACCCAATTTTGTTGTTTGGCGCTACGAAAGTTTTATACAAAAATAAAGATTTAACAGTTCTTTGTGCTACAAAATTTTTATATTGTGGTCAATACACCCACACTATCCATGCGGACGACGTGACATTGTACATATTGGCATAATTTCCCGCGCTTTTCTAGCAGAACACAAAGTTTACATGCAATGCATTTGCATCTTAACTGTAAATAGAACTTACGTTTAGGTGGCGTGAACAGTCAAATTATGATAGGCGTTTCGGATTTCGATTTTATTATATACATATATAGTTTAAAATATTTTATGTTACACATAATGGACAACAATGAAAAACGTTGTTGTGAGTAAATTACATTAACTTTTTTATGTCGTGAAAGTAGGCTTGTGTATACGTAGGTGTCTTGCTCAAATGTCAAATGTGCGGGCGATTTTTTGTCAATGTCCCGTTTTGGCCTGAAAAAATTATGATATATGTATTACATATGCACGTGTTGAGCTGCTGGAATAAGAGAAATATAATAGCTGTTATCATATCCACAAAGTCAATATTCCATCCAATAAACCTAAAGCTGAATCTACTTTTATGTTTGTTTTGAAGGGGCACATAGCATGTACTTGTCATCTGTCATGTGCCAGAATTATTTTGTTCTGAGTATATATAAATCCTGTTTTTTTTCAGACTTGCGACAGGACATGTTGACACTGCAGATGTTAGAAGTGATGGACAGCATATGGCAGTCCGAGGGACTGGATCTCAGGTTTGTGTCCCCTCTGGACCTGTTAAGCATGTAGCTGAAATGGTCAAATGAGGCGTGTCGTGGGAAAATTGGGCTTTATGCATGTGCCTAAGGTGTCGTCCTGGATGTGCAGTTTGGATGATGATCCAGGATGACACTTTGCGCTTTATGGTATTTTCTGTTTCATAGAAGTCTCATCTAAACATAAATCCACTGTTGGCGGAAAGTGCTGTCCCGGATCAGCCTGTACGGACGGCAAGGCTGATCTGGAACGACACTTTACGCACATCCATTAAGCCCGGGTTTCCCACGACATGCTTCAAATGTTGGTGTTTCAATAACATGCTATGTATTGATGTGAAATGGACATTTCCATGTTACCACCATCTTTAATAATTGCATACGAGGGCATTACACCTTCAAATGTTTGTTCGTATTATAAAATGTTAATTTGAAGATAATAATATAGTAAAGTACATCGTTAAAGATCTTTCAATGAATTATGGGTTTCAAAACAAATGCATTTGATAAACAAGGGAGTTAACTTTCATTTCCAATATTGTCCTTAAAATGATTGTTGTCTTCAGTTATTCCCCTTGTAAAACTTGTTTGCTGATGGTTATCATCATACCATTTGTTATTGAGATTACTTGTAGCTAGAAGTATAACCATTTTAATTATTAGTAATGTTTTAAAATGACGCATAAAATTCAGACATAGTCAATTTCAGATATGTAATGTAGAATTTCTTATTATAATCAATAGTTTTAAGAAAAAAAACAATACCATAATAATTTTGTGTCCAAGAAACTATGACATTTTAAACATGTTTAATGGACCTGATTTGTTTTAAAGTGAACTCATGCCTGTTTGTGAATATGTATTCACGTAGATAAACTGTATCTCAAATTCCTCCCTTAAATTAGCTTTGAAGTTGTGTTTTGCTCAAAATCAGCAATCAAGTTTGGATCTGTTTAAGAAAGAGCATATGGTAAAACTTGTGAAGCAGTTGTGGTGCTTGATGAATGGCATCAACTAGTTTAACAAAAGGGTGGGGTGGGTGGTTCAAATATTAGTCACAAAAACTGGAAAGGTCTTTACGTGAACAAGAAAGACATAAAATAATTTGTTCAGTTGCAGTTATATTTGGCTTATCAAAGAAAGTCAAAAAAACTTGTATGAAGTTCCATTTTGACCTGCTTCTCAGAGAACAAGAACAAAAAGTCACACGAAACAAATGCTATTTAATTACCATTAGTCTTCCTAATTTTCCTCTCAGACTAAACGCATACGGCTGCATAGCCACTGGTCTTGAGCAGGGCATGATAGAGATTGTACGTCAAGCCAAGACGCTCTCAGCGATCCAGAAAACGAGCTCCAGCAAGAGTGCCTTTGACAAACGTAGTCTGTATGAATGGCTGGCTGAGAACAACAAAGGGCCACAACAGTAAGGAAATTTGTTACTTTTGTTTGGATCTTTTCTTTTGTAATATACATGTATGGCTTTTGAAATTAAATCTGTAATTATATGCTTGTTGACAGCTTTGTTGGATTTTTTGTGTGCATGCAATACTTACATTAATGTGTACAACATTTATATTAGAGCCAGGTTTTTCAAATACTGGTAATAATTAAAAGATGAACATATACACCATGGCAACTGAAATGGTGTTTTAAATTTAATCTATGCTAAAGTATTTTTTAATGTTTATGCATCTCTTTGAACATTTTTAGCTCACCTGAGCATGAAGTGCTCGGTGAGCTATTGGTATAGGGGACCTCTCCGGCGGCGGCCGTATGCCGTCAACAATTTCGACCGTTATTGCGATAAAGACTACATTTTTTATTTAATCTTGACCTAACTTGCACAGTTTGTGTACGACCATAAAACCTCGGATGGGATTGATAATGGGCCAAATCGGACCAAGAACAGAGTTATTGCCCCTTTTTATGGGAAAAATGCTGTAATTGCTTTTCATCCAATCTTGACCACACTTACACAGTTTGTGGCCACAGTCGAATATGGGCCAGATTGGACCAGAAACACCAGAGTTATTGGCCCTTGTTTGTGACTTTATTTTTTATCCAGTCTTAACCAAACTTACACAATTTATGAAGGACCATAAGATCTCAGACATGGTCAAATGTGGGACAGTTCAGATTAGAATCACCAGAGTTATTGCCCCTTTTTTTTAAAAACAGCAAAATAGGACTGTGTTGATATACAGTGTTTATTTTGCAAGCATTGTTCATTGAAATTATATCTCAGACAAGTTTAATAATAACCAGATCAGAACACACATACTGGAGCTATTGTCCTAGTTTGATTATAAAATGCAAACACATTTCATTATTTGCCCAATTTTTCCCAAGCAAAATATATATTCCTGAATTAATATCTGTGGTCTAAAAGAGAGATACGTGCATTGGAACAGGTGTAGTCTCCCTGGAAAATCTATATGAGGCGCGTCGTGGGAAAACCGGACTTAATGCATGTGCGTAAAGTGTTATCCCCGAATTAGCCTGTGCAGTCCGCACAGGCTAATCCAGGACGGCACTTTCCGCCTACAGTGGATTTATGTTCAGAAGAGACTTCCTTGAAACAGAAAATACCTTAAAAGCGGAAAGTGCCGTCCTGGATTAACCTGTGCGGACTGCACAGGATAATCCGGGACGACACTTTACGCACATGCATTAAGACCGGTTTTCACACGATGCGCCTCATATGCACTATCAAAAGTAGCACTCCACAGAGCAGTACATTAATAGCCATAACTAGAAACTTGATAGTACACCGAGTAAGCACATGAGCTGTTGTTATTGAATACACACCCAGATACTTCAGTGGGGCTGTTTACAGCATACTGGATTTAATTGTCCACTTCTGTGTATTATTTTAATGCACTGTATGTTAACTCTCTTATTTATTTGAATGTTTAAACACTTCTGGATTTTGAATTCTCGCTAAGTAGAACAGAAAACTGCTGCAGTTAGGTTTATTATATATAGAAAGAGAGAAACTAAAGACTGTAAGTAGCATCACTGAAAATTAAGTTATAAATACAGACAATTGCCATGCTATTCAGTTTGATTATGATGAATAATAAGACAAATGGTCAGCTTTTGATTGTCGAAACCAACATAATGCCAGCTATCGATATTTCAAATTGGAGGAAATTTATCTCTGAAACATGGGAAACCTCCATTGTCTGGCTAGTTACAAAATTTTGAAGAAACCTAGATTTAGGGATTGCTATTGCATGTGGCTTTAGCAGATCATGTTCTACTGGTTGGATCATATGCACACTACGTATTAACAGCATTTTTGAGTGTAACAATTTTTTTCATTTTGACAGATCTGGTTAACAATGTCTTGGGTTAGAAGATTAACAATGTCTTGGGTTATGAGATATTAGCCAGTTTCTCACCTTCAGACAGACATTGCTGCAAACACACAACTTGTACACATGATACCTGCATTTGTCTTGACTGACAAACTTATGTACAAATGGCAAAATTTGTTAAAGACTGTCTGAGTTATTGGTAAAACATATCTTTTCAATTTTTTTTATTATTAAATGACCGACAGATTGAATTTGGAATACCAAAAATTTGACAGAAAAAAAGGTACAAGAATTTTTTTTATGGTTATTCTACTGGCCCTGCCTGTTATCTCTTCAGTAGACATCAAAATCTATGGTTTCTCTATTTGCCCTAACTGCCATTGACTTACCGGGGTAATTAAAAAAATTCCAAAACAGACTGTCAAGAAACATGATCTGAGAACCATAAGCAAAAAGAAATAGCAGCACCACCCAGACAGAATATCACTGACACATCACACTGACAGGATATCACTGACACATCACACTGACAGGATATCACTGACACATCACACTGACAGGATATCACTGACACATCACACTGACAGGATATCACTGACACATCACACTGCCTGACACATCACACTGCCTGACACATCACACTGCCTGACACAAGAAATCAAGGCGACTTATCAAACCCATTTATGTATTCTTCAGATTTCTTCATGAAAGTACAGTCCTTACTTGTTTATGTCCATGAGTTTCATTGTTTGTTTTTGATATGCAAGGGTTAGCTGGGGAGTTCAATAAATATGACAGTTTATAAGCTAGTTGAATGTTTTTGTGACCATTATGGCACACATGCTTTAAATAACATTTTTTCAAACCTGTCACAACAGTAAGGTCTTCGTCATTGGGCCATCATGGCCCTCTTGTTTTAAACAATGATCAAAGATGACTACCCTTAAGATATTGATAATTGCCCTGTATTTTTCTCCTACCACCGGACAGTATACTACAAGGTCCGTTAATCATCCTGAAGGGTGCACTTTTGTGCCTGGTCAAATTTTAAATTTTAATTCAATTTTAAATTTTGTTTACCGTATATGGTAAGTTGCATAATTAATTTTAGTTAGAATATAACATTCTGTTACATCGGTGTGTCCTGTTTTCAGACTGGAGAACGCTATAGAGGAGTTCACGTTGTCGTGCGCTGGCTACACGGTGGCCACATACGTGCTGGGTATCGGTGACAGACACAACGACAACATTATGCTCAAGGAGACTGGACAGGTCTGGGGTCTTATTTGCGGACACACTTGCTATTTCTGGCAGATCACTTTTTCCTGATCTTTTCTTCTTACCTCTACAGTTACCAAATCCAGGAGCTAAATATTGATTACCAAATTATTGTCGATGCCAATCAAAATAAAATGCCAGTTAGTCAATGCTGAATGCCAGTTAGTCACTAAAGCCAGTTAGTCACTATATGCCAGTTAGTCAATGCTGAATGACAGTTAGTCAATGCTAAATGCCAGTTAGTCAATGCTGAATGCCAATTAGTCAATGCTGAATGCCAGTTAGTCAATGCTATATGCCAATTAGTCAATGCTAAATGCCAGTAAGTCAATGCTAAATGCCAGTTAGTCAATGCTAAATGCTAGTTAGTCAATGCTAAATGCCAATTAGTCAATGCTAAATGCAAGTTAGTCAATGCTAAATGCTAGTTAGTCAATGCTAAATTGTTGCAATGAGGCAAACTGTTCCTTTTATGTTTAAAATCAAACTACTCTACTACAAAAATATATTGCAGTATTTTGACCTGCTCCATTTCAGTTGTTCCATATTGACTTTGGTCATTTCCTTGGCAACTTTAAGTCGAAGCTGGGCGTGCGGAGGGAACGCGTTCCAGTGGTGCTTACATCACACTTTGAGTACATCATCACCAGGGGGGACACGGACAAAAAGAACTACAAGAGGTGTGTAGAGGCTGTTACCATAGGCTGTTTCTTTAGGCTGCTTTTAAAGCAGGGATATAAACTTACAATCAGCAGTTAGGAGCCAACTGGGCTCACATCCCTGAAAACCTATGAGCCCTGCCTGGAAAACATGAGCCACTTGACCTCATAAGAACCTTCATGTAAAAGTACCCTAGGTATCAACACAATTACCTGTACACTGTCAAATGTTTTGTGTTTTGAGTCAAAAGTTGTCATGCTCTTTTCTAAAACATAGAATATGGCGATATGTCCTTGTGATGGATAACATGTTACAATGCAGATAACTAAAAAAAAAGCATGTAAAATGAATTACCTTGGATATTATTGTTTTATATGCATTATAAGTATGTAATTTGAGAAAATCCTCCTAAAATATGCAGTTACCCAACTGCGCTTGTTACTGGTTGGACCCAGTCGCCCAGCTGCAAAACAACTTGGATCGTCCAGGATTGTCCCGGAAATGGGCGAGTGTATATTTATAACCCTGGATAGGCTGTTTTCTGAACAAGTTAAATGCTAAGTTTTGAGACTCTGACACCAAAGAGTGGCCCAACAACTACGAATGTTCTCAAACTCAAACTAAGTCTCAACATGAAATATTGCCCAATGAAATTGGTTGTTACATATGTCATTGGCTAATACTTGAAATATTAATCAATGAAATTGGTTGTTACATATGTCATTGGTTAATACTTGAAATATTGACCAATGAAATTGGTTGTTACATATGTCATTGGCTAATACTTGAAATATTGACCAATGAAATTGGTTGTTACATATGTCATTTGCTAATACTTGAAATATTGACCAATGAAATTGGTTGTTACATATGTCATTGGCTAATACTTTAAGTTAAGACTAATAAAGCTTAAGAATGTTCATAGTCGAGGGGCCTGGTCTACATATATGCACTCTTCACACCTGTGTTGGCAGGTTCAAGGACACATGCATCCAGGCATACCTGGCGCTGAGACGGCGCGGCCAGCTGCTTATCCGGCTCTTCATGATGATGCTCACGTCCGGGATCCCGCAGCTAACCTGCATCAGCGACCTGGACTATATCAAGAAAGAGACGCTGGTGTTACATCTCTCGGAGGATGAGGCTGCGAGACACTTTGAGAAGAAAATGAACGAGTCCATGAAATCTCTGTCCACAAAATTCAACTGGGCCTTACACAACATGGTACATTAGCACAAATGGGGTCTTGGAAACATGAATAGATAGTGAAATCTCTCTCCACAAGTCAGTTTGGCCCTACACAACTTTGCACATTCCAAATGAGGTCTATGAACTTGAGAGGACATGTTTTTCCACTGTCCTTGACCATTTATAGTTGAGCTTTCGTTGTTCTAGCTGTATGTTATTATTACTAGTATTTAAAACAAATGCCAGAAACTTTTTACATTCCTTGTCTTAGCAATATTTTTTTTGTAAGCAAATGAGTTTGATGGTAACGGATCAATGGTTTGCAGTTAAAATGTTTAGCGAATTGCTTATTTAATATTATTGTGAAAGTTATGTTTATATAATACTATACTGTCTTTCTGCATAGATATATGTACAGTTTACAAATAAAAAAGTGATGATCTCTTGCTGGGCCTGCATTAGTGTGGAAATATCTTACGCAATATAGCTGCAGGAAACGTAAACTAGAATGTTCATACACGGAAGTGTTTAGTCTTCTATGTACCGGTAACTGGCATTTTCCAGTATACTTAAAACAAGTAATTGCCTATATGCTTTTCTTATTATTTATGTTAAATATAATATACTGGTAGACACTATAGGTAATTTACTGTTTCAGAACATACTTTGTGGATGGATTTCATGTATGTTTATGGTCTAGGGATTTCATGTATGTATGTGCCATTCTAGTGATTGTTGTTAAGGTTTTCGTTAGTGTTTTACATTCCTTGTCCTAGGTAGGTGTAAAAGATAGCAGATATATTCCCATTGACCATTTTTAGTTGCTTAAATGATCAAATTGATGGTTTTATGTTGGGCTTTTAGTAAGTCAAAAATATTTGTTCAGATGTTGATATGTCATTGTGTATTAAATGATCAAAAACAGAACCCCATTAATTGATAACAACGAACTGATTGTTGAACAATGCCTATATGTATTCTATATAAGAAATTGATTTATAGCCACATCAAGCTGGTTATGTAAAATGAATTGTTATTATGTGTTCTTGTGAGTGAAAAAGATTCCATAATTATAGTTTAACCTTTAATTAGTATAAAAAAAACTGTTAAATAAGCAAATTAAAATTGATTTACTTTACAAACAAAGTTAAAACATCTTTAACAAGATATCCATGATATGGTATACCAAGTGGCAATAGTACAAAATAAGGAATACATGTACATGAAACAGTATAATGTCCGTGATCTTTTAATTATTTTCAAATATGTTGATACTTTGGTGAGTACAAAATTCTGAACTAAATACAATGTGTGGTTTTTGGTGTACATTGATTTTTATGTGCACATAGTGGTATGCATAATACATTTTATAATCTTGTTTCTATGCAGACATGACTACTACATTTAATATATTACATAGGGGGGGGGGGGGGGGACATATTTATCTATCTTTTGAAGATAAGCTGAGGGGGAGGGGGGGTAATAATTTAGTGTCGGTTATTCATTACAATCAATGTCTATAGTATTTATTTCTTTGCAGCAAAAGGTTTTGTCAATCAATCAATCAAGGAGGTCACTAAATGTTTTCTGTTGTTTTGATGTGTCTTTTTGATGTACTGTGTTCTTGTGCCATGCAGTAATATTTTTCGCCATCAAATAATATATTATTATATATGTAACATCCTGAACTTATCAGTTAGGTAGCAGTTGTAACTAGTCAACAGATAAACCCGGTTACTCTACATAATTGCAGCTTTATTCATTAGATTAACCTTCTTGAAAACAGGCGAATGTTTTAAAAGCTTTCAAGCAACCATACACTTATATCAGCATCTTTAATATTTGTGCCAATAAATGTAGAGCTATTTCATTCATAGTTTTTCTAATTTTGATCTCCGCAGAATATTCCCCTGTAGTCCCCTGTATTTAAGTCATGTATAGCCTACTATAGTAGTCCCCTGTATTTATGTCGTGTATAGCCTACTATAGTAGTCCCCTGTATTTATGTCATGTATAGCCTACTATAGTAGTCCCCTGTATTTATGTCATGTATAGCCTACTATAGTAGTCCCCTGTATTTATGTCATGGATAGCCTACTATAGTAGTCCCCTGTATTTATGTCGTGTATAACCTACTATAGTAGTCCCCTGTATTTAAGTCATGTATAGCCTACTATAGTAGTCCCCATTGTTAATATAGACAAAGACATTTAATTGTAGGTCTGGCATCGAGATACAGTAAAAACAACATTTGCATTTGCAGTCCTTCAGATACACATGGATAGTATTGTGGTTATCGCTTTACTTTGCGACCGTAATCATTCTGAATCGCCAAAGTGTTTTATGTGAATTTTAGCTTCAAACAAACCTTTGGTGGCTTTTAAGACCAGCTTCTAAATTGCAAACTGAGCTTGTTAACAATTGTCACACAGTTTGACCTGTTCCTCATAACTAGATACAATATGGTACTTTAAATATGAGCTCAAATCATTTCAAGATGGTAAATCCATACCATAGTAGTGTTTATTTCTGCTGCCATCCCTTGATTCAATATCAGTTGTTCAAATGTGTATCACTATTATTTTGACCTCGTGCAATAATGGTTTGTGCCTTTGACAAAAAAAGCCAACCAAATATCATTGTTCCTTTTTTGTGTATTTTCCAGCCATAGCATGAATTTATGACCACCATCGATATTTACGGATATAGTAATTTATCAGAGTCTCCAGCATTTACACATTCGAGCGTGTGTTTGTAAATAACCATTCATACATATATGCAAAGTCAAGTGATTTCACAGTATACCTGTAGTATTTTCTGTTTAAATCGCATGGATTCTATACCAAAATAGTCGCACACGTTAAAGTCCTGTATAACTTAACCCTAAATTAGGCTACTGGTATTCTTAAGCTAGTATTAACTGCACTGCCCTTGATAGTTGCTATTAATATGTATGTACCATATACTAGAGCAAAAAGGTGCTATCAGCATATGCGCAAAGAAGGCTTATAAGCCCTTCTGGCTCTCAAAGGATGGACTATGTTCTTGTGTTCATGTCTGTTATATATATCTCTTTCCAAAGTAATGTATAATAGCTATTTTCAAAGTCATTATTGTGCTTCAGTAAACATTCTGTACAATTCTATCAAAATCTCTTTTTAGCTCACCTGAGCAAGAAGTGCTCAAGGGTGAGCTATTGTGGTCAGTCTGTGTCTGTCGTCCATCGTCCGTTGTCAACATTTTACTTCAAATAACTTCTTCTCTGAAACCACTGGACGGATTTTAACCAACCTTGGCAGGAATGTTTCTGGGATGGTCCTTTAACAAATTCCTTCAATAACCTTAGAATATATTGAAAAGCTTAAAAACTGGAAAACTTCAGAATTCTTCTTGTCAGAAACCACTGGCTGGATTTGAAAATAGTTTTCACAGAAATGTTCCTTGGGTGACCCTCTAGCAAATTCCTTTCAATCATTTTGATTCATTAAAAAAGCATGGCCGCCAGGGGGCTGAGCAGTTTTCCTTATACGGCTTTATTGAAAAGTTTTAAAATCTTGTCTGAAACCATTGGCTGGATTTGAAAATAGTTTTCACAGAAGTGTTCCTTGGGTAACCTTATCAAATTCCTTCAAATCATTTAGTTTCGTGAAAAAACATGGCCACCAGGGGGCGGGGCAGTTTTCCTTATATGGCTTTTTTGAAAACTTAAAAATCTTCTTGTCTGAAACCACTGGCTGGATTTCAGTATAATTATACAGAAATGTTTCTTGGGTGACCCTCTACCAAATTCCTTCAAATCATTTTGATTCTTGTAAAAACATGGCTTCCAGGCGGCGGGGCAGTTTTCCTGCTTAATGGCTTTATTGAAAACTTTAAAATCTTGTTCTCGGCAACCACGGGATGGATTTCAAAATAATTTCACAGGAATGTTCCTTGGGTGTCCCTCTACCATATTCCTTTAAATCATTTGTGATTCGTGAAAAAACATGGCCGGCAGGGCAGTTTTCCTTATATGGCTACAGTCGAAACATTATACTACGAATAGTCACGGGAGACAAGAGTTTGTTCTTAGTATCGTGTTTTTTGTAGTATCGCATCTTTAAGAAATTCCGGTAGTAAATTAACATTTAGCGCAAATTTGTCGGATGTCGAGGTGATTTCATTAATTAATTCACTTCAACTAAATGCATTTGACATTACATTTGTGTATGTATTCGCATTATGAAGCAAAAACAAAGTATAATATCCGCAAAAACATCAAATTCGCAAAGACATATTTTTTATTACGAAAGTCCTTTAATAATAATCTCACTGCACACCATTTAAAGTGGATTAATAGGGTAAATATAACCGTTAACAAGTATGTTTGTCCATGGTGCAAACACACTGGCTTGCTGTCTGAAATGGCAGAATGTGAAATCTTCGACAAGAAGTGGGAAAAGTCTCTGTGACAATCTGATTCGTAGTATTGCATTAACATTTCATTGCAAACGCTATGATGGGACCAAAACATTTGTTCGTAGTAATGCATCTTTCGTTCAATCGTGAATTCATAGTATTGCATCTTTTTGTAGTTAAATATATAGGGAAAACGGACAGGATCCCATCATTTCGTAGTACCGCGATTCGCAGTATGGCGTTTTGACTGTATATTGAAAACTTCGAAAATCTTCTCGTCTGAAAACCACTGGCTGGATTTAACAATTATTCACAGAAATGTGCCTTGGATGACTTTCTTCCTTTAAATCATTCTGATTTGTGAAAAAACATGCCTTAGGGCAGTTTTCCTTTTATGGCTATATTGAAATCTTTGAAAATCTCCTTGTCTGAAACCGCTGGCTGGATTTGAAAATACGGTAGTTTTAACAGATATGTTCCTTGGGTGACCCACTACCAAATTCTTTCAAATCATTTTGATTCATGAAAAAACATGGCCGCCAGTGGGTGGGGCAGTTTTCCTGATATGGCTATGTTGAAAACTTTGAACATCTTGTCTGAAACCGCTGGCTAGATTTGAAAATAGTTTTCACAGAAATGTTCCTCGGGTGACCCTCTACCAAATTCCTTCAAATCACTTCTATGTCTGGCCACATGCTTATTCATGCTGTTATTCAACACCAATTACTGTTGATGATTGAGGTGGCGAGAGTATTTGCGCCATGCTGGTGACAGTTCTAGCTAAACTCAGGTGAGAGTCCCAGTGTCCTCTTGTTTTGTGTTTACATTACAAATTATTTTCATTATACACTGATCAATACAAAGTGCAAAGTGTTTCAAACTTTTCATGCGAGTTATCATTTGTATATAAAAACTGCATAGCAGATACAAAAATCTATAAATAATCACTTTTACTAGATCTTTGATAGATGTTATTTATTGACACAAACATCGTTCACTGTTCATTTATAATTTCTCATAAATATTTTGATCATTATTCTTGGTTTTGTGCAATTAATTTTTATTAGCTTGACTATTCGAAGAATAGGTGAGCTATCCTACTACCCCCGGCGTCGGCGTCAGCGTCTGAATTGGTTGAAGTTTTTATTCAAAAGTCTTGTAACTTCAAAACTACATAAGTTATTCACTTGAAACTTGAAATATACCTTTGTTATCAACTCCAGTATCAGGGGCAACATTCCCCATAACTCTTTTTATATTTTGACAGAGTTATGCCCCTTTTTCACATAGAGTTTTGGTTAAAGTTTATATTCATAAGCTTGGTAACTTCAATACTACATAAGCTTTTCACTTGAAACTTGGAACTTACCTTTGTCATCAACTCTTGTATCAGGAGCAACATTACCCATAACTCTATTTTGTATTTTGACAGAGTTATGCCCCCTTTTAAGTTGGATTTTCTGTTTCAAGTTTATATTCAAAAGTTTGGTAACTTCAAAACTACATCAGCTATTCACCTGAAACTTGGAACTAACCTTTGTCATCAAGTCTAGTATCAGGTTCAACATTACCCATAACTCTGTTTTGTATTTTGACAGAGTTATGCCCCTTTTTCACATAGATTTTTTGGTTAAAGTTTATATTTAAAAGTTTTGTAACTTCAAAACTACATAAGTTATTCACTTGAAACTTGGAACTAACCTTTGTCATTAACTCTAGTATCAGAAGCAACATTACCCATAACTCTGTTTTGTATTTTGACAGAGTTATGCACACTTTTTACATAGATTTTGTGGTTAAAGTTTTTGTTCTAACAATGTAATCTATAAACTATACAAGGCTTTACTTGAAAGTTTTGTATTTTAACAAATTTATGCCCCTTCCACTATCCAAAATATGTACCAACTGAAATACTTTGAATAGTCAAGCGCGCTGTCCTCTGACAGCTCTTGTTTTATACGTTTTGTGTAATTGTTAATTTTCTAATGTCTGTACTATAAACAAGATTTTTGTAAACTGACAACAGCGAATCGTACCTAAAACACAAGGTTTTACAACTGTTATGAAATCAGCAAAAACATGTATATTTGTACTGTAATATTTGTTATCGAAATTACAATTTTAACCTAAATATCCTTGAAATCATAACCCAAAGAAATAATTTGTAGAAATAATGTTTCCATCGGACAGCATCTTAATTTGAGGCGCGTCATGAGAAAACTGGTCTTAATGCATGTGCGTAAAGTGTCGTCCCGGATTAGCCTGTGCAGGCTAATCCAGGACGGCACTTTTCGCCCACAGTGAATTTATGTTTAGAAGAGACTTCCTTGAAACAGAAAACACCATAAAAGTGGAAAGTGACATCCCGGATTAGCCTGTGTGGACTGCACAGGCTAATCCGGGACGACACTTTACACTCATGCATTATGACCGGTTTTCTCATGACGCGCCACATTTGTACACTTGAATGGGGTCCACAGAAGTAAGTCCAGTGGTCTTATTTCTCACATTTGCATGCGAACTTTTCTTTACAGCTTACATTTTGTTAAATGTAATTGTATTGAATGTATTTCCTGATACATCGGTGCCATATATTTACAGTTTAAAAACCTTGCATTGGTTACAGTGTTAATCCTAGACAAGAAAAGTTGTTTGTTAACAGAATATTGAGTTATTTAGCTATTACCAAAACAACTCTACAGTCGTTTTGCTTTATACTTTATTGTGTAGTGGGGTAATCTGAATAAAGCTTTTTATGTGTACTAGTATGCAGTTATTCATCTCATATTGTGGTTATGCTTCTCACTTGTTTTATCTCCGTCTTATATTTATTTTCAGTGCTTTCAATACAAAATTTATAAGCAGGATATATTTGTTGGTAGTTATTCCTTAGTTTATATGAACCTGCTTATTTTAATGAAATATTTATTATATCAGCAAACTTCTTGCTATTTCTAAATAAAACTATGTCTCTTTTCATCAGTTACGTTGTATTGGCCTGCTTAGTTGTGTGTGATGATTTCTTTATTAGTATGTTATGAATTGCTATGTATATATACTAGTACACAAAGTATTTATGGCAGCATTTGACTCTTAAACCTTTGATGCATTTTACGTTTAAAGTTTAGAATAGGACCAGCACAAACTTACATTTCACTATACTAGTATGAGGTTCACATGCATAAAATATTTTAGGGGTGTCATGGGAAAATCGGGCTTAATGCATATACGTAAAGTGTCGTCCCGGATCAACCTGTGCAGTCCGCAAAGTCTAATGGGGGACTGCACTTTCAGCTTACAGTGGATTTATGTTTGGAAGAGACTTCCTTGAAACAAAAAATACCTTAAAAGCGGAAAGTGCCATCCTGGATTAGCCTTTGCAGACTGCACAGGCTAATGTGGGACGACACTTTTCGCCCATGCATTTGGTCCGGTTTTCCCAGGACACGCACTATTTTCTGTTTGACCTTGATATTTTTCACAAATTCACTGTGAAGGATGATGCTGTAAAGCAACGTATATTTTGTGTCATTGTCAAATTTGTACATTATCATGCTGCTTTTACATTATTTTTTTAATGCTATTGTAAAATAAAATGATAGAGCAGACCAACTCTTCTTAAAGAATAAAATATTTATATGATAACACCTTTCAATTTCATATTCCTGAATTTCAATAATTCCATTAAAACTTGGCCCATATGGATTATGGCTATGTTTATTATAATAGCTTAAACACAGAGAAGAATCCCTTAGACTGAAATACTTCTGCTAATAAGGAAATTAAATACAAAATTAAATATAGTCATCTACATCTATTACCGGTATTATGTTAATGCATTTCATGCAATATTTACCAATGCGCACATATAATTATATGTACGGTATGTCTGAAATAAGTCACATGCAGAGAGTGCTTGTAGTCCGTTGCCGGCTAATTCATTATAATGTGTGGAAATTTTCAAATAAAATTATATATCAGACTCTTCCTACCGACCCACCTTTTATTACCATGATATGGAAGTGGAACTGCCATGTATCATATATTTGGCCTAATATAACCTTATAATTGAGTTGGGTGGAGTGATCTCTTCGTAAGGAGCGATTACACAATGTTTTATCGCCAGTGCAATTGTTCCACTTATTTTTATTTCGTTCGTTTGTGTTGTACATGTATATTATTCCAGTAACTTCTTTATATAGACTTGAACCATATTGTTGAATGCACTTTTAGACAATGTGCCAATGAATTGTGTATGTATTTCAGGCTTTCACATGTGAATTCATCGTTTTCAATAAACTCTTACTGCATTTTACGATGTATCTCTGTTCTGCCTTGTAATATTGATGTTAACGTGCTAACATGCTTTATTATCTGTTGACCTGTTTGTGCGTTCGTTACGTTAAGTCTTATAAATATTATATTTCATAGGACTATTTATGTTGCATCTAATATTTTTCATAACCTCTGATGTTTGTACTTTCAATATGTTTTCATTGAATATCAAAATTTCGTAAATAAAGCAAAACTTTGTTATTCATTTGGGGCTTCCTAATTATTTATTTACCACCATGTTTGTGCTTTTATATCCAAATGTTGTACAGGAATGTTTAATACCAGCACCAAACTTAGTTATGCGGCTTTGTCGCCGTAGGCGGTTTTGGATGGGGGCGGAAGCGGCGTACGCCCCGTCTAAAATTGTCCACCATTTTATTTAAAAACCTCACACTATCTTAAAGCATGTCACACCTCTCCAAATTGTATCCCCATATGTAAGAGAGACCAAAATCAGTTGTGTTTTTCAACAACCTGTTTCCGTTACTGACTATGTTCGCCCCTCTAATTAAAGTTCTGTATGTCCCGTCTGCTCGCGGGATATTTCCGTGTTGCAAGCAGTTTCAGCAGATCTACAGTTTATGTGTTTCCATATACCGGTACATACACACGGAAGAAAGCTGTATTTTGTGATTTTGTTCAGAGATCTATTAACAAACATAGATAGATCTTTGTTTGAATTCCCTTTTAGTACAATACCTAATTTCTGTCACAACCTTTTCATTGTAAAAAGGGTCAATGAAATAAAATTGTAGCATTATGCTAGGTTCCCATTATCACGATTCGCGTCACGATTGAAATCGTGGTCTTAATCGTGGACCAATCGTGGTGATCGTATTAGATCTTGAGGTCAGTCCCGGCAATCTCGTTAATCATAGAAAAAATTCGAACGGTTCAACAATTTTCTACAGTTAGCACGATCAACTGCGATCAATTGTCCATCGGGATCATCGTATCAGATCTTATTGCATCGTAACAAAGCGCGACAACTGGTATCTAATCGTGCATCCAAATCTTAGTGATCGCGATCGTAGACCAGACAAAACACCACGCTCGGTTAAGATGCGTTGTGATCTCAAGAAACAATGAAGTCAATCATTCGGGTCCAGTCGTAGCTCCAATCGTGATCTCCATCGATCACAATCGTGAAAGACATCGCGAACACGATCGGTGCCTATCGTAACGGAGCGCATGTATTCGTGATAAGCGTATCGGCACTTATCTGTACGTACTAGAACGTCCTATTTCGGGGAACCGGGTCGTGATGATCGTGTCAGATCGAGACGCAATCGTGGACTCGACCGAAACAATTCCAACGGAACGTATGTAATCGTATCTGAACTGGAGATCAGAACGTAACAGATCGTGACACCTGTAATTGACAAATCGTGACCGGATCGCAGCAGAGCGCAAAGCATCGTATCAAAACATATGTACTCGCATCACATCGTATCCAAACCTGAAATCTCAGAGAAATACCACGATCAGCTACGAATGGTCAATCGCGGCGTTCGTGACGGATCGAACGATAGTGGGAACCTAGCATAATATCAAGTCTTCGTCTGAAAATAATTGGTGCCTTAATAGAGCTGGTATGAAAGTACGGATACAACCTGAAAATGTAGCTTCGGGGCGGAAACAAGCATTTTGTAGTCCCTTAACTAAACACGATTGAATGGCATTCATTTCGTCTGGTTTCTCTTGCTTTAAAACAATTTGAAACATATTTATCATCGGCGTTTTATGTGCAAACATTAAACTCTTAAGTTACTAGAGGTCACGCTTTATTGTTTACCTGGCAAGATTTCAAACGCTCGCCACGTGTTTCGGCGCTGCCGTGTCACGTGCGCGCGTGACAGGTCTTGTTAGATCAATCTTTAAGAAAAAATATCCGCATTCCTTAAACGATTACAAGTATGGGGGCTTTAATGAAAATCTATTAATCGCAGACGGTTCAACTTTAGATAAGGATTAGACATGGGTCCGGCTTAATTGTAACCACATTTTGTATCATAAAACGAGCATGCGTGTCTGGTAGTTGTACGGTGTGACACGGGGACCAGCATACCTTGTATCTAGAGAGTCCCGTGTAATTATAACAGTAAAAACCAACATCGTGGTGAGCTTCATGTGGGTGTTTTGTTATGTGTTGCCTTAAAGAATCACTAGAGCTTTGTGACTGAACATCTCTAATAGCACCAGATCCCACATTCACTTGATTCAGTGATTGACAGCCTGCCGCCACAGATGTTTAACGCAATCGACATATATACCGTCTTTACATAAAACGTCAGCGCCCATATAATCAGGTCCTAATGTCTATATACGCATTTAATTCGCAATGACCATTAATTTTGTGGAATTTTATGATAGACTTGTATCGTGTTTGTATCGGCTTATAACATACAATCAAATAAAAAAAATTTTTTATACATTCCACCATTGGAACATACGTTTGGTCAATTAACCTACTTTATAATATTTTTGTAATTTTGATATCTATATGATAGTTTGTATTGTAATAAAAATGTATATGTAGTAAACGATGTTAAACTGTGCCAAGTGCACATCGTCATCTAAGCATGCTCTAGCTGAAAGTCTATACCTAAAGGTCTTAAAAAGTTACACAGATCTCAAGACTTTAGGGGTTGGGGGGTATATGGCCGGTCTTGTTTCATAGGTCAAGTCCTATCGTGTCAACCCCCTTAACTGCGACTTGTAGGAGACAACACGCACTCTGCACCACTCGACTTTATCATTAAGGTATGGCCCGGTGTTGTGGTAGACCTGTAAACGCGGTTATTTACGATCATCAGGCGTGAATACGGGAAACTGCGCTAATGTAATTACCGTTCCATGCCACAGGTAATCCATTTAAGGTAATTGAAGCACCTTGGATGTCTCCCCACGGGGAATTGATCGCGGATACGTCGCTCGCTCATTCCTGGAAACTGCAGACATGGTCCAGTGAATTGTACACGGCTTTCCAGCACACAGGTAGCTGGTACATATCCATCGAGCTCATAAGAAAATCTAAGCTCGAGTTCATAAGTGTTCCATGTGTAATTTTATTGAGGTGAAATGAGCAGCACAATAATGTTGATTCTTTTCCGGATTAAACAACACGTTTAATTTAAAGTGATCTTGAAATAAAACACTCGCATACTTTGTATACAATTTTTTTTTTATGAATTATATTATTTAAAGAAATTTGCTGAAAAGTTATATCGTCAGCTCTTGTCTGTACACGTTCCCTGAATCTGTGATAGCAGATTAGTATCAAGCGGATTCTTCAATGATAACCAGTACAAATGATTGTTTCAGTTGAATAAAACCTGACTGCTTTCCACTCATTCTCAATTCACTGAAAATATATGTACTGAAAATATATGCACTATATTCTTAGTCTTGAATATTATCATCATTTTATCAAAATAAATGCATGTATGTTTGTACCTCAGTATAATTATAATGCAGAGTTTTATAACATATATCCATATTTACCAACATTAACAATTCAGTTATAGATTTTTACTACGTGTACATGTGTTTATGTTGCCATGTGCATATACATGTTTCCCATATAAATATAGTGCTGTGAGTGTCGGCGTGTAACATGATTATTACCATCATACCGGTCTGTGGGTGGGTTTCTTCCAGGTACTCCTGCCCACTACACAGACAAAGACAACACAAAATAAATGAATAATAAAAATATATTACATTAAAATAAAATTGCTGGAAATTGAATCTGTAGATGAGTCCCTAATAGTAGAATAGGTAGTGGTGAGGGGACACATCACAAGTCCACACATGAAATAGGTCGATTTAGAGGGGGCGGGAGCGGCGTACGCCCCCTCTAAAATTGTCCAACAATCGATATTTTAAACCTCATAATATCTTCAAACATATGCATTTTGTTTCCAATGACTTGTTCTTCAATAAATTTATTATAAAAATCAAACATGTTCTTCTGTATGTTCTTATTTGCGATATCGCACTTGTCTGATATCCTACCCAACATGTAAGAGAGAAAAAAGTAGTGTGTTGACAGCCTTTTCAGTTACTCAAATAAACTCAAAATTCTGTACCGCGCTTGCATGATGTTGTTTCGCAGCGGAAGGCACTTTTAAAATACGAAACGTACGATGCGCAAGATCCATGTGGAATTAGGTGCCACCGCCCTGTGGAATTAGGTGCCACAGCCCTGTGGAATTACGTGCCGCAGCCCTGTTGAATTACGTGCCACCGCCTGTGGAATTACGTGCCACAGCCCTGTGGAATTAGGTGCAACCGCCTGTGGAATTAGGTGCCACAGCCCTGTGGAATTACGTGCCACCGCCCTGTGGAATTAGGTGCCACCGCCTGTGGAATTAGAGGCCACCGCCTGTGGAATTACGTGCCACCGCCTGTGGAATTACGTGCCATCGCCCTGTGGAATTAGGGGCCACCGCTCTGTGGAATTAGGTGCCACCGCCTGTGGAATTAGGGGCTACCGCCTGTGGAATTAGGGCCACCGCCTGTGGAATTAGGTGCCACAGCACTGTGGAAATAAGGTGCCACCGCCTGTGGAATTAGGGGCCACCGCCTGTGGAATTAGGTGCCACCGCCTGTGGAATTAGGGGCCACCGCCTGTGGAATTAGGGGCCACCGCCTGTGGAATTAGGTGCCACGTACAGCCCTTTGGAATTACGTGCCACCGCCTGTGGAATTAGGTGCCACCGCCTGTGGAATTAGGTGCCACAGCCCTGTGGAATTACGTGCCACCGCTTGTGGATTTAGGTGCCACCGCCTGTGGAATTAGGTACCACCGCCTGTGGAATTACGTGCCACCGCCCTGTGGAATTATATTCCACCTGGTTCGTGGTGTCGTGCATGAAAAGAGAAGTACGGAAAGTAATTCATCACCTTAATTAGCTCATGGAACAGGAATATCCATGCATTGTTGTTATTTTATTAAGGTAGAACTATAAAGTGTCAATGTAGACATTTTAGTGATTGATGAATTTTATGTGGGCGTATCGAAAGAAAAACATGAACTTACCACTTTATTCACGTGAACGTCTATATGTTTGGTCATTTAATATATTTTAACGCGCATATGTGAATGTTTAATACGTGAATTAAATTATATAACTCGTGTTCGTTATCATTCTCTATATTAACTATTAAAATGTTGGCTTTATCGCGCCCTTATAGCACGTGAAATTAAATTTCGATATTGATAAGTTTTTTGTTTGTTTTTCCCATTTTCAGATTGTTACAAAGTCATTGTAATTTGTAACGAGTCGCATTCGATGCGTTTTGAATTAATCGGCGAAGTAATGTCATTATCTGCGTAAATGCAAAGCAGATACAGTTCATATCATTCTATATGAGCGTGTCGTGGGAAAACCGGACTTAATGCATATGCGCATGCGTAAAGTGTCGTCCCGGATCAGCCTGTGCAGTCCGCACAGGCTAGTCCAGGACGGCACTTTCCGCTTTTATGGTATTGTCTGTTTCAAGGAAGTCTCTTATCAACATAAATCCACTGTAGGCGCAAAGTGCCGTCCTGGATTAGCCTATGCGACCTGCACAGGTTAATCCGGGACGACACTTTCCGCACATGCATTAAGCCCGATTTTCCCACGGCAAGCCTCATGTGGTCTATTTCCATCCATTTGATCCGACTGAGCTAAGAAATTAACGCAAGTCTGTTTAACTGACATTCGGATTAAAGCAAGTAGCTAAAATTTAGCTTCTTAAGTGTTTTTGTCCTGTCACGCAGCACGTGCCTATCGCGTGCCAGCGAATTTCCGGTTTCTCGAAGAACGGATGTCTGAGAAGCGAGGCAATCGGAGAGTTCCGACAGAACAGCAGCGCAAGACGTTGTTCATTTTCCCTGTGCCACGCCCCCTTCTTTAGCCGTAAAAATCAGTCTGTAAATGACAGGACAGGACAAAGGACGCCTGGTAAAAAAATGAACTATAGCAGAAATGACAATTACAGATCCTGTAAGAACTTTTAATGTTATTTTATTCATCTGGATACAGTTCTATCGAATTATATTATTCGGTCAAGAATGGTCGCATTTCGAACAATGCATTCAAATATCTCACGTAAATGGTTTCCTTGAGCTAACATCTACGTACCCGGTACATGCAAATGCGAATCCGTGGAATAGTAATAACGGATTGCTTCGCAACCCAGGGGTCGCATATGTTCGAGCCCCATACAGTAACACCCGAACCTATTAACTCGTCTTTCGCATGGGTCATTAAACCGAGTTGCAGTGTATATACTAGGTGCTTCACAAGGGGCACTAAAAGACCCAGGTCGCCTCTAGAACGAGGCACCTCCTGTATCTTGTATGAAACCCCGTCACACAACAAGTTTTCGGGGGGGGGGGGGGGGGGGCAATGGTCATTTGGGAGAGAGGCCCTCGATAGAAACTTCACACTCATGCACACAAATCAAAGGTTTTAGTTTATTGATACATGCAGTTGCTTGAAGATTGACATTTAAAGGAACTTGCTCACAGATTTGTGTATTTTTAAAATATGCCGTTAAATGTCTAAACTGGAAAAAAAAGCATCTTAACTGAAGACCTCAACTATGTATAATAAGAAAAGCATCAAAAAAGAAAGAAAAAAATTCCGCCACCGGCGATCGAACTCTCGACTTCAAGTACAAAAGTATGACGCGTTAAAATATCGGCCATTTTGTTTCATATACATGTACGTGTAATTTTACTTAATGTAAGTGATTCATGTGTTTTCTGCAATATCAAAGAAAACAACAGAAGCACTGCAAAATATCCAATCTTCTGCGTTACAAACGCTTCATGATTTATCAATGTCAATTGATGATTACTCATTAACAAAACGTTATTTCCAATATTTTTCTATGTCACTATAGTGTTATTTCGCTCATTTCTATAAAGTTTTCATCATTTTTTTTTAAATATGTGCCGAAAGTTTGGGAGATCATCAATTCGCCTATTTGTGAACAGGTCCATTTACTTCCATTATAAATCGAGTATGTTACAAAATGTACATATTTAGTAAGCTTACCCGACTTTATTCACATATTCGTTTTTAAATATCTGAAAATAACATCTTTAGAACAAACATAGAACTA
Organism: Congeria kusceri; assembly: GCA_027627225.1. Lineage (NCBI taxonomy): Eukaryota > Metazoa > Mollusca > Bivalvia > Myida > Dreissenidae > Congeria > Congeria kusceri. Next base: position 48,432,866 of record CM051030.1, read on the forward strand.
CATGGACTGCGGATTCTGGTACGTGTCCGGATTTCAGGGCCCCTGTGGACAGGAACCCTGAGGCGGGCGAGTATTGGTCCTAACTCACACTTGTAAATGAGGGATCTGCGACAATAAACCGACCCGTAATGTCGTATACAGAGACATCTCATAATACACACCATTGTACAGATGAAGAGACATTCGCAATAAAATATTGTAGTATGAGACATTTGATGTGTTTTATCTCCATGTTTATCAACTAATTAATTAACTCATACGCCATAGAGGTAGGCCTGTTGTTCGCTTTCAGGTAATCAACTTAATTACCTAATGTATACACTGTCAGGCCTTACTCGACCTATTGTTGCGTCCCATATCGCGGTAATGGAATTCATATAGCCTTCTATAACTCAGCGGCCTTTTTGTACAGCATGATTGTCCCGCGCCTGTCCCCATGGTAATACCTGTCTCACGTGAGAACGCAATAAAAGGAAGCACACAAAGGTGTGCCTCTGATTGCGCGGATAAGATCAATGCTACTAATGCAATTACTGTTCACTTACTGTAATTGGCTGCTAATAACACATGTATATGTTTTTGAAAAAAAAAAGCGAAACTCTGGTGGCCCATATGTGGAAATACGATGACTGAATGGCACTTATTATTGTCGACTGTCACATCATGCTCTTCATCGGTTGTAATACGGTTTTGCAGTTCACACTATAGTGTCCTTTAAGTATCTCGACGAAGATTTTTTTCGAAATAAGGTATTAACAAAATGAATGAATGTATAAAGAAGTTTTTAAAATGACATTCATTTGGTATTTATTTAATGCAATTTCATTACAGGTTTTCAAAACTGCCTTCGAGTTTTCCTGTTTGGTTTGTATTTACTGCATTTGTAACAAAAACCACGGAAAATAATTATTATTTTAATATTTATTATTATTTGATTATCTTGTAGTCGTTTTGCAACTGTATAGTTAACTTATATATTTTATGTCGATATCATATAAGCAAACGTCCGCTGTTTGTGACAAATGTATAACAGAAAGGTGAATGAACAAAACGTTAATCAAATTATTGCATTTAGTATTTGTAACGGCTGTGACCTGATAGTATTCTGATGACATCGTATAACATATGTAGCGAGAGGTATGTTCATGGATAAAAATATTTTAAGTTTATAAATAAGTTATTTATAAATAAATAATATTAATCAATAAAAAATATTTATAAATCTGATATGTTTATACAATAATGGTATATGAACCATCAGATCAGGGGAAATATATATTTCAAGAGAAACGCTAAGAATATAGCAGACAAATCCCAGCCAGCAGAATATATGGGACCCATAGGGGCTCAATATGGGCTTCCAAATGGGTCCTGCATGAGCAACTCATATGGGGCCAAGTGTGATTTTGCAAACTTTTTTTGCGATATGGGTCCCATGTTGGTCCCATGTGGATCCAAGGTTGGTCCTTGATGGGATTGCTTGCTTAGTCCGATATAGCCCAGATATAGGCAGAAAAATATAATATGGGTCCTACATGGGCCCCATTGGTATAGTTGCCCAGGTATAGCCCATAATGGACCCATATTTGCTTGCTTGCTGGGGTACTGCTTAACATGTGCATATTTTAAACATATTTTCGCGTGTATTTATTTAATTTAAATTTATTTATATTTGCATCGTATTAATTTGGTTTATGATGCTATGTAACAAGGCAGCCTAGTGGCTCATAAGCCAACCAATTACATTGCTATATGTCATATAAAAACCTATACATTGGCACATTTTTGCATTAATCCCGTCGGTATGTTATGCATTATACCAGTGAGCCGTATCTTCCACTAACTGACATACTTAGTGTTGATACTTCATGTAATCACTTCATGCAACGAATATATACGTTTAGACAGGTTACTGTTATGACATATATTACATGGTTTTCAAAAGCCTATAATCTATAATATACCTTCAAATATGTTAGTAAACAAAATGAATTTAATTTCAGCTCTTCGTGTGTTTGGATTCGAAATAAGTGTGTGTCCTTTGTCGAATCTTGTGGCAAATGAGAATTGGAATTCGACGTAGATCCATTTGTCATAAGAAATGTTACAGACATTAGACATTTCTACGTGTGTAATAGTTAAGGCGGGATTTCCGAAGCAGACGACAATCTGCCCACCCCTATAAAGGACGGCTGTCGTTATCGTATTGTTGTATTTAAAAAATATCCTCAATACGCTTCAGAAGAGACACAATTCCAGACAGACAGTATTTGCCATAAGTCTTTGTTCGGGGTTCGACACCCGAGGGGCAATAGCTTGACAGTTTGAAATCCGTATTCTTTTTCTACCTGGCCTTTTATGCAAATTATCCCACTCGACGAGAGACTGAGATACAATTAAATGTAACGTTTTCTCGCGTATTTTGATGTTTTCTTTCAATGAGACAATTGTTCGACTCAGCCGAATGTATGATTATATTACCATTATAGTTTTATGGCTGGACGAATATCGACAATAGCCCCAGTCGGACAGGTGTGAGGCGCGCTATTTTACGGGCCATTTATGATATGTACAATGTTAAGACCAAAAATTAACTTTCCGTAATAACAATGAAATTACATTTATTTCACGCTGAAATAAAGGGAACGGAGCCCTCAAGGTCGCAGGCTACTCTCGGGGTCACGAATTACAGAAAAGAACGCCTAATTTGGGACCGTCAACGAGGACCGGGGAGAAATCTGGCGGGCAAACAGTACGGCGAGTTCCAGGTGTCTGTCTAGCTGCAAAACGGCCGGGATTGTTCCGAGTATCGGAAAGGTCCGAGAGGTGAAACAATTGAGAAATAATGGCTGACATTAATAGTCGTAGATTTTCCCTAACAATGGATTTTGTTTGCAAATGTGTTCTTGATCATTCAAATACTTTCGAAAATAGGGAACTTATGGTACAACGATAACAAATGGAAATTGCAAACTATATTGAATCATGATTATTTATTAAATTAACAATGGACAAAAAAACCCATAGTTTTGAATTAGATCTAGGCCTAATTATTGTTTTTTTATGCAATTGTATGGTCGAAGTACGACTAGAAATACATATTTACATATTCTCATCCGCACTATAATATTTTGATGTGAAATATTTTCACATTGTTTACAATTATCTGTTGACAATGAATTATGATAATTTAAATTTAACCGAAACTATAAAATTCACACTACTACATGTTGTTAATGCTCTATAAGGATAACGGCATTTTTGAAAGATATATTTTCGGGTATTCATCTTATTTAATACAATGTACATGCTCGTTGATTTGTGTGTCACAGCCAGTGTATTACGTTTATTAAAAATTACCAATGTTCTGTTTGTTGCTGTTGCTGTAATTATTTTTTATTTTTTTTTCGGAATTATTGCCGCTTTCTTAACAGATACGGGCAGGCAAGACATAACGCAGAATGACATGGCAGACTAATTAGTATTGGCTTTCAAATAATTGTTATCGTGTTCAAATCAGAACTGCATTACCCTCTCTTGCGTTAAACGTGTTAGTAACGATTTGCCGTAATAACCGCGACATTTGTTTCGCCTCATTATTAGATATTGTTTGATATTTTAGTTATCTGATAGCCGTGATGTTCACTACAAATTGGACTCAACACCGTGTAAAAATCTAATTGAATTAAACGCCATTTAGCGAAAGCATGGGCTTTATCTTAAATGTTATCTTGACAACGCAACCTGTGCATGCTATGTTATCAACCAAGAGGGTTTACAGTAGGGTGATGGTATTGGAGCGTGGTGGCGCGTGCGAACTTGACAAAAACGCTACCGCACGTTGACATTTAATGTCCGCTGAAATGTCGCGATCTGGAGCCCTAGGGCGAACAGAAGGGCCCAGTATGGCACTACACGTTTTGACAATATACTCAAATGTCAATCAAATGTTAGACCACAGGTCGCTCTTCGGTAAAACAGTGCTTCTCATTAATTTTCTTCCAGAACATTTCGGCTGAACATATTTTTGCGCTACATGCAACCGTGGCATCATGCCATTCACGGTTGTTTGATGGTGTTGATAATACAATTCCCGTAATGAATATAATGTTTAGATATAATATCTTAACGCCATATGTCTTCACTGAAATTTGATGAAATATATTTACTTTCCTGCAACCGAGTTCTAGCATATAAAAACAATTGAACACAATTGCGACGATTTCAGATGCAATGTATACCATCGGAAACCTTACTGGCGTGGTGCCTAAATCCGCCACATTTTTGGGGTATTTTTACGATATTTTCAAACGTTGTTTACCGATTGACATAAAAATTCACATCAATCAAGTCAGGTTTAATATGCATTTGCTGGCGTACTTTGGTTACATTTAAAATACTTGGCAAATGAAATATATTTATTGAGATTGAAGGCCTAAACATTGTAAAAAATGAGCGTGGGAGTGCCTAAAACCGCCACCCCTCTTGAAAATGTTCAAATTGCTCGAAACTAATTATTTTTTATGAATTCTGTTTTCAAAGCAACTTCTGTTAAGTTCTTTCGGCAAAACGATACCACTTTTGTTTATTTAAGGTTCATTTAATAGTGTGATCACGGTGATCCGAAGTTGCTTGGTGAAAATCTTAGATCAGGAACCGCGACATGCTTATTCCACATTTGACTATTGTTCTTATTTAATTTGCTATATTAAGCAGCTCGAAGTCTGTTTATAATACAATGTTCCAATTTCTGCAAATACTCAATTGTATTGTTCAAAATAGCTCTGAAACTGAGGCCCTGTGTGTACGTGGGACAAATAACGAGGGTTTTGAGTAGCGAGACATTTGCGCTCTTACTATGCATTTTTTTCCGTAAGTTATTGCCAATGAATAATGGCTATTTTTATGCTGCACATGCTTACATGGACATAATATTAAAACACGATAATTTAATGTTATCATGGACACCATGCGGGGCCTAAAAATTGCGCATGCGCAGTATGAAATAGATTCCCCGCATGCAGTTTGTTTGGATATTAGGGGTTATGTACACTATAATTGGATTAAATATTCATTTATGCACAAATCAAGATGAAAACTCGTCATCGTTGTAAAGGGAAAGTATCTGATCGATCGAGATCAATAAAATAGAAATCGCCGGTAAAAAAACGCTTATTCGGATGGGGTGGCGGATTTAGGCAAGTGGCGGATTTAGGCTATGCGCCAGTAGAATATCACGAAGATTCTCGTTTTTACAAACAATGCCACATATAAATATTATTACAAATGTACTTCAGAAACAATTTTAAGGAATAAATAATATAAGGAATAATCAACTTACAACAAGGACAACAAAACATTGGAATATGTATTGAATCAAACGAGTAGTCAATGTACAAATGTATGAAATACAATATAGCATTGTTTTATCAAGCTCAATGCAAGCACTAGCGTTCAGATGCCCGCTTGTCTGTACCAAACATAACGAATTAACAGTTATAACATTGTAAATGATATTCCTTGCAACCGCGGACAATTCTTCTGATGTTTAAAACTAACCATGTGGCATAAAATGGTCCAAAAGCCCAAGGTGCTAAAAGGTATGCTTGAATTATGATCCCGCATTCAAAACTGACATAATTTTATCTCGGTTTTCACGGAGCTCTTAACCAGATTTGCCCGTTAATTACAGGTCCCTCTCTTTATACGGCATTTAACTATTTCCAGCTCTTTATTCGGAGCGTTATAAATTATCAATTCTGTAGCAAAGGTACAAACTGATCGGGGATTTTAATGAAAATCTGCCAGATGGCAGTTTTGCTACTGTAACTCTATCGACTCAATCGGCTGGAATTAATTGAACATTTATAACGTTGGAACAACAAAAAGGCCGCATACGGGCAACCTGTGATGTCACGTGCAAGCACGCGCGCGCATGTCAGTTGTATGGGCGCCTGGAGGATTTCAGAGAACACAGGCCGAATTAGTAAATATTTCAAGTGTTTAGCCTTAGGAGACGAGTCAAAGGTCGTGAAGGATCGACGGGCGTTCTAAGCTGAACTTTTTCTGCATACAGACAGACGCTACGTTCGTAGACTCGCCACATATGCAGACAGTACTTTTATTTAAGTCATTTCAACCGGATTCATGTGAATACTTTTAAGAGCTCATACTTCCATTCAACAAATTAGCCACTGCCTACAAATGAGAACAGTATGGCTATCTTTGGTTCCGGAAATATTACAATGCAATACATTTGAAATCCATGTTATATTTTTCGTTCCGCGTCACAATTGCTAGATCTGCGGACAAGCTTATTTATGTATGCAGTACCAGAACATGACTAGATCTGCCCACGATTACTGATGTTGTTGGTCTGTTTACCGTTTCCATTGCCACTGTCGGCCAAAGCACTAAGGACGCGCAATCTTTGGTTTGATTGCTGGTACCCAGCGACATTATTGTTTGAGAGTAAAACATTTGAACGTGTGCATTTTGTTGCGCGTACCTGTATTTTCTACAGTTAAGGCAATACGCAACCTTACAAGCTTGTCTTCGATATAAAGGAACATTGAGTATGGACGAGTCTGTACGACTTGTGATGACATGTGCACCAGCAGATGTCGTAGGCAAGTCTCCCAAACTCGCAGCAAACTCGTGTTATATCGTAAAACGATGAAATACTGCGAAACGCTACTACATGGGAAGACATGTATACGGAATGTGTTCGAGATTGCGCGAGATTCATTCGAGATGTCTTCGACACGTGTACTAGAAAAAAAGTCGCCAAGAAGCGGCGAGAATTTTAAACGGTTTATAATTCTCTGGCGACATAAGAAGACATCACTGCGACATAGAACTTGCCAGAACTCGTAGCTTAAATTCGCCACAGTGTGACAGGTCCTTTTTAAAGGCCTTATCACACTGTGTGAAAGGTCGTGTAAAAAGGACCTGTCACACTGTGGAAAATTTGAGCTTCGAGTTGTGTACGAGTCCTGAAGAGTTGTAAATCGCCGTTAAGTGGACGAATTGGTCGCGGAATTATTTCAAGACGCCATTTGTCCGAGTTCTCTTCAACCTTGACACGACGCAAGTACGATAATCACATTTTATCACGAGTTCAGCCGAGAAATGCGTACGATATCTTTTCGACAATCGAAGACTTGTCTTCGACAGTGTACGGGTGTGGACGAGTCCCTACGAATTTTGTGGACATGAGCACGAGTTTCTGACGACATTTTACGAGAAACGGAAGAGAAGATGTCGTAGGCAAGTCTCCCAAACTCGCATCAAACTCGTGTTATGTCGTAGAAAGATAATATAAGGCGAAACGGTACGACAAGGGAATACGTGTATACGGAGTGTGTTCCAGTGTGTTTGAGAGTGCACGAGATTCCTTTGACATGTCTTCGACACGTGTACGAGAATAAAGTCGCCGAGAAGCGGCGAGATTTTTAAACGGTTAAAATTCTCGACGCTACTTGGCGAGTTCTGGCGACATAAGGAGATAAGTAGACATCACTGCGACAAAGAACGACATGTGTACAAGATCAACACGACACAAGAGCTCGTAGCTCCAATTCGCCACAGTGTGACAGGGCCTTAAGAGGCAACAGCGTTAGCGACGCGATTAGTTTTAAACCTGCAGCTTCCAGTATGAGGGGACTCGAACCACACATTTGTTACAAAAAACCTAGGCCGTATCCAAAAACAGCTTCAGTAAAATACCCTCCTTGACTATATAATCATCATGTTCCTTTTAACTCTTTAATACCTTTGTAGAAGTATATTCCTTGGTGTTTATTTATTTCCACCTACATTAATAACTATTAACTATACTGAGAAATAGTATCACAAATCAATATGTTTTTTTAATTTAAATACTACATTACAAAATTTGGAACTTTATTGTATTGTAAGAATGAACTTAAGATGTTTTTTTAATACGGGCCCTGGTTTCGAACCCCGGGTGCTTAAATTAAATATTAGTGTAAAACGTAGTGTATTTACATGTACAGCCTAGTCATAGCAACAATACTATGACGTTAAGTGCAAGAAACACAACATAACACAAGCATTCAGTACAAGTAATTTATTTATCTTTTCACTGAAATGGTTTTCATAAAAGTCTTGCACAAGATTTAATACAAATAATTGTCTATTGGTACATTTAGGCCACTTTTACTGATTCATTCATTCTGAACACAAACTCGCATACATATCTATGGATATTACAAAATATTGCATAGAGATATTAAGTATTGTTATAAACCCTTCTTAAATATTATATAATGAAAGAATAAGTCATAAAAAATGCCATTTCACCATTCAAAATATGGTCTCAGAGAAATGAATCTCCAATGTATCCATTATTTTCGTGAAACAAATGTTTAAACGAAAACATATTTATGCACTGTTACAAAAATAACTGTCAATGATATTTAATTTTCTTTTTATTCCATTAAAATACTGAAAACGCGATAACCTCACCCGACAAAGAAAGGAATCATCAAAAACTGAAGAGCGTTATATTTGTACACCATAAAGCGACATGGCACAACATCAAGTGGCACAATACAGCTATAATACATGTTAATACTTTAAGTTGATGTCCGAGACACTCTACAGCCTCACTAGTGTAGTCTACTAATACTGGTCACCTGATTAAAAACGACATTCGTCCTCACACACATTCGACACAACATGGCTAAAATATTTAATATTTGTATTTGTAATAAAACATGCCCACATAATGTTGTTTTATATTAATTTAATTATTATTAACACTTTTAAACACCTGTAAATTCGATATATTTAGAATAATAAGAAAACTGATTAATAATTAAATAAAAAATGTGCAAGTCCTCATTTTAGCTATTTCAGAAGTAGAAAATCTATTAACAATTTGACTTGGTATAGTTTGATAAAGATGTATTGTTGTTAATCACCAAATATATTAATATCTTTGTATGCGAAAGAAAATCACATTATGTTGTAAAACCAGAGTCAAAAGAATAAAGTAGATGTAATAAATAATAACATGAACGATTGAGCACTAAAAGAAAACATTATGAATTGTGTACAGTAGATTTAGCTATAATAATGCAATGCACTAACATTATGAATTGTGTACAGTAGATTTAGCTATAATAATGCAATGCACTAACATTATGAATTGTGTACAGTAGATTTAGCTATAATAATGCAATGCACTAACATTATGAATTGTGTACAGTAGATTTAGCTATAATAATGCAATGCACTAACATTATGAATTGTGTACAGTAGATTTAGCTATAATAATGCAATGCACTAACATTATGAATTGTGTACAGTAGATTTAGCTATAATAATGCAATGCACTAACATTATGAATTGTGTACAGTAGATTTAGCTATAATAATGCAATGCACTAACTGCATCAAGCTAACAAATCCAATCACACACTTTTCGTACATTTTTACTTGGCAAGATCGCTTAGGCATGAGCTGACACAAATATAAAATATATAGCAACATAAACATACATATACAATATATGTATCAATATTGATTAAAACTTTTATTCTGTTCAGAAATAATTTTTATATTTTGAAATCGAAATATTTTGAAATTCTAAATTAACTCTCAAGTTGAGTTAGAATACATAGAACATAAATGACAATTTTGTGATTCATATTGAATACGGTCTAAGTATTTGTTTTAAGATTTGTTTTAATGTGAACAAATTAAATATATCATAATAAAGCAATTATTTCAAGCATAGAATGTTATGGCCATAAAACAACACGATAAAAGCGCAACTCGCACAGAAGATATACATTTGTCAATTAAACGCGACTACTATCTCTATACATTTGGATACCATTCAATCCGCTTGAAAAGCTATGCAATTTGTAAAATATAATTTCAACTCTGCCATATATACATAATATGCAACCCCCTATAGGTATAGCTATGGAAATGTATGTTCACAATTTGGTCCAACATTGAATGAATGAGAATAAATTCTCAAATGTCATGATACTTGCCCAGTATATACAGATATTTAACAGAGATTTACAACATTACAGTTATAAGAGCAAATAATATTGGCATATTGGGATTTAAGCAATAACATTTAATGAAGGTAAATAAAAGTATGTCATACTTGGATAATCTCAGTGAATACATTTCTTTATAAAGAAAGTGTTTTTGGACTAATAATTGACATATATTTAAAAATCCCGAATCCTAATGTATATTTTTGCAACATGGATTCAAACATTCAAACTCAGTTTGAAATATTGTTTGTTATTGGTTTGAATTTACTGGCAGTAAGTTAAATACAATATGTTAACATTAGAATGTTATAATCAATAAATACTAATAATTTCATATTCACCAACAATTAAAAGTACCGTAAAAGCTCTATGTTTTCGGACACTTAAAAATATTTTGTTTCGTGTCCGATAATTTAGAGACATAAAATATTCCCAAATTTTGGGTATTTGTGATCCAGTGTCCGGAAATATATAGTCATAAATTATGGGATTTAAGCTGACTGTCTGAAAACAAAGAGTTACAAAATATAATTATTTTGGCTAAAAAAGAGAGTGTCCAAAAATGTAGAGCTTTTACGGTAGATATTGGGAGACATTTGCATATCGTATTTAAACTTAAGTAATAAAATAAATAAAATGTATTGAGTAAAACCAGACTTCAAATAATGTAAACATTGAGTAATACAAATATTACATAAATATAAAAATTTCAGTATTAAACTAGTGCAGAAATCTGAATACTGACTCCAATTTAGGTCTAATACTTTGTTGTTAGAAAATAATTGAAGTTTTTTTTTTCTTTGCAGGTGTGGAGACAAACTGTTTGTAAATGCTCTTTAAAAAACAGGAATTGAAAACATTCGGAGACTGCTACTACAAGTTCATGGTGAGGAAACAGCTGTATATAACTTTATATTAGTGAATACAATTGTTGTCAATACACTGCCAGATCCATATGTAACAACTTCAAACAGGGAAATCGTATATACATAAATAACGCTTTATTAAAAGTTCTTTGGTATTATAACTGAGACAGTACATAATATCAATAAAAAATAAATAAACGACTAATAAAAAGTAAAAAAAACAACAACAGCAATGATGGACAATATACTGATTCAATGAAAACAATGAAAATAATAACAAATATAATAGATTCAGATATACACTCTACCATTACAATAACATACACATTTCAAAGAATACAATGTAAATTAAACTAAACTAATATTACTGAATTAAATTTATGTTTTTTTTTTCAAGCTTTCATGTTGGAAAACGAGACATAAGTAAATGAAAATAACCTAGATATTTATTTCATTTTTTTTCAGCTAAAAACACAAACAAAAGATCATCAATAAATATGTTTGGCATATATGCAGGTGCTGCTGGATTAGAATAAATCCATGGACAAAACTATAACAAATCCAACATGTGAAAAAACAAAAGACACTTGGTCATGTGAGCACAAACACTCAACAAACTTATCAATGAAAAAGTGTCTTATATCCTGTTTGTTTTTCACTCATAAAACAACAAAACAACACGCAATATACATAGAAAACAGACAATACATAAACGAGTAAATAAGAAAATACATATGAGGCTTGTCGTGGAAAAACCGGGCTTAATGCATGTGTGTAAAGTGTCATTCTGGATTAGCCTGTGCAGTCCGCACAGGCTAATCCGGGACGGCACTTTCCGCCTACCGTGGATTTATGTTTAGAAGAGACTTCCTTGAAATAGAAAATACCATACAAGCGGAAAGTGCCGTCCTGGATTAACCTGTGCGGACTGCACAGGTTAATCCGAGATGACACTTTACGTACATGCATTAAGGCCGGGTTTCCCATATACGAGTTTGGCACATTCAGAATTCACCAAGTGTTATGAGTAGAATACTGAGCAGTACTTTGGCATACATGGAATAATCAGTGGAGATTTTGTCATACACTCCCATCATAACGTAAATATGTTGAAATTTCAACCACATTAAAAAAAAAAAATCTTTATTTTATTTAACCAACATAACCATGTTTACTAGTGGTAACTAGTCAATTCTGTGATACGAAAAGAGACTGATTTATTGAAATTCCAACATTAAATTATAAACAAAATATGAGTGTGATTTATCTAAACTACTCGTGTGTTGAAACTAAGCAAAAGATAACACCAACAAATTGTTAGCAACTATTTCAAACAGAACAACACAAAATTAATAACTATCAAAGTATCTAATATACAAAGTTTATACTACTCTACATTATTTACACTGACAACATAAAGCATAGTTCTACACTTTTCATACATGTAGAAACACCAACTTAATACTGACATATAACAAGAAAAAAGTATGTATGTGTATGTAAAAATACATAATTTTTAATCAACTTCTTTACGCCACCAAAAAATTATGTTTTTGTTTGATAAGGAAATAATTTATCTTTTTTAGGCATGAATTAAAAATTCAGTAAAAAGAAGCCAAATAACAAAGTTTTGATTTATTTGTCATTTCGTAAAAAAATTAATATTTTCAAAACAGTCAAGCATAAACTGCTCAAATAATCTCAACAAATATTTTGATTTCAGATGCTCAAAAGCACACCAGGGTTAACTATTAGCCACATATATTTACACATCAACACACATATACAAAACATATAATGGAATAATAATAACAAAACCAATATATTGCCCATCAATGCTAGAATAATAAGAAAAATACTGACATGAAATGTTGGCACAAAATGCAGAATGGTGTTCAGCAAAATGGATTTCAAAATCAATCATAGTATGCAACAGAAGGATGCAACTATTATAAAATGATACCCAGATATATGGATTTTTTTTTAAATATTCTGCATGTGGTTTACTTTGGCACATAGCAAAATATTTCAAGTGGAAGACAACGAATTAAATAATTCAGAAAATTTACTGGCAAAAATGTTTGAGACCTGGAAGCATAATATTGGCACAATATTGGATACAGATTCTACCAGAATGACAAAAGAAAATGGCAACATCAGAAAAAATTTATATCAAATAAATGCACTCAATCTACTTCTACTGTTACAACACTTAAGGAAGCACTGTACACATGGAAGAACGCTGAATCTGTTGTCCACACTTCATGCAAAGTATGCATGAGATGTGTAAATGTTATTAAGAACAAGTGTCGCTACATTGAGCGAATAGCTTACAAACACTAAATGCAAACTAACACCTCTATATATTTTGTTGATTTTGTTTTGACTAGTTCACTGAAGCACCTGTATATTATTTTTTTGGGTTAACAAATGTTTTGACTAGTGAAGTTAAATAATTATACATAATTATAAATATGACCAAATCTGAAAGTCAGACAAGGAAATCATTGCACAAGACACTAAATATATATTGCTGCACAGCTTAAAAATAATAATATTTTAATCTTTAATAAGATTATTTTAAGGAGGTTTAAACATTTAAAAAAATTAATTTGATGTGAGTACAACATTTAAACAAATTGTGTAAAATTAAGACCAGATACAGATATTGCAAAATCAAAAGACTAGATCATTTACAAATGGCTAAGCTCTATTGCAACTAGATGGACTAGAACATTCACAAAGAAATTGCACTTTCACAAAAACTATAATCAGCAAAGGAGATGTCTAAAGATTCTAACAACTATCCTCTATCGTTTGGAACAAATGACAAAATAATGTGACTAGTATATCCATTATGGGCTAAATAACAACTGATGTGTCACATTTACAGAATGTGACATGATTATCAAATTTCTAGATCTAAATTACCTACATTCTAAATGAATCTGCACTTTGCAGCCATGAGGCAAATATGGCAATATATCTGCAACCCCAGTTTGTCTGAATGTTGCTAACTACAATCGAGTATTTCGTATCAGGTTTTCTGAGTGCAAACTATTTGCAAGCAATCCCCTGCATTGTATTCAACAAGAAATCTCAACCCTGGTTAAATGCTAGACTATACACATGATGTATAATACACTAGATTTTCTGAGATTCCAAATAATTTTTTTTTATAAAATAAATATTTGGTCTATGGTTTCGATTGATAGTTCTAATTCACACTTATTTCCACTGTCTACCAATGAAACAAATCTATACATCATGTAATTATTACAAAAACTACAAACATTTGAAACAACATGCAGTATTTACACAGACTGTTCACGTAATATGCAAAACAAATGGTCCCAGTTTCGAAAATACTAAATGTACACAACAAGTATAACCACAATTGAAAATGAGAGAGACAGAAAGATCAACAATTTTAAAAATTATAAATGAACGAATTCCTAAATCACCCACTAACAAATTCAAAAAGGAATTTCATTTACTGGGAATGTAATGCAATGCAAAATTAAACATGAGGCGTGTCGTAGGAAAACCGGGCTTAATGCATGTGCGTAAAGTATCGTCCCAGGTTAGCCAGTGCAGTCCGCACAGGCTAATCTGGGACAACACTTTCTGCCTACAGTGAATTTATGTTTAGAAGAGACTTCATTGAAACAGATAATTACATAAAAGCGTAAAGTGCCGTCCCGGATTAGCCTACGCGGACGGCACAGGCTTATAGGTGACAACACTTTATGCACATGCATTAAGTCTGGTTTTCCCATAACTCACCTTATAAATATTTAGCTGGTTTGATCACCACTCTAACGATCAATACAAAAAATGGTTTCTTTGCTGAAAACTACTATTTAACGCCTGTCTCTGCATGTAAGCACTAGACTGTCAGGGAGTGAAATATATAATAAACATTCTCAAGCACATCAGTTATATGATTTCTATCAGCACATATTTGTAGCACTACAATTACACAGTAAACCCTAAAAACATCTTGACTAGCTGTAAAAAATTTCAAACAAATCTGTATTTTTCTTGCAAGCTTAGCAGTGTATCAATATATAGTCTTCATACAAAATTTATTCAAAGATCTCCAAATTAGATCTAATCGTTATAGTCATATTTTACCTTACAAAAATTATCATCAAACTATGGCAAAGTGTTAACAAGTAAAACTTAAGACAAGTCACTTTCTATTGCTTTATCGGCGTTAACAGAAACATAATAAAATTTCTTATTGGTAATTTTTTGTTAACATATTGATAGAAATGATATAAATTCTTTCAACGAAGCTAGTCAAACTTCAGCCGAGAGAGCCATCTAGCGAACAGTTCAAGGGGAGTCCTGGGAGCTCGTGTCGTGATCCAGGTCACTGTCATGCTGGGACGAGGTCTCGTTGGAATCGAGGGCCTTGTGCGGGGAGCAGTAGTTATAGCGGTGGTTCATGTGCTGCGAGAACGAACCCGAGTGGGAGAAGCGTTTACCGCACTTCCTGCATTGGAACGGTTTCTCGCCGCTGTGCAGACGCTTGTGTTCCGTCAGATGGTGTTTATGTTTGAATGACTTCGTACACAGGTCACAGGCAAACGGTCGGGCACCTGGGTGAAGAGATAATGCATTAGCGTTGAAAATATGTTTGACTGTGGTAAACTGCAGAAATTCACATTCATATTTCAAGTGTGTTTTTTTTAAAACTTTTACTTTTTCATGTAATCTAAACATGAACTTAATGCTTGAACAATTTCGTACACAAATAAAGGCAAACAGGCCTGAATGGAGATGTAATGCATTAGCATTGAATCTACAGAGCTACAACTCGGTCTACTGCAAACGTGAGGCATCATTTTGAAAACCTTTTTTTAAAACTTATTATGAACTTGATCAAACAAGTAAGATTGTTCATGTGTGTTCCCTTCTGTAGTTAACAATTTTACAAGTAGGGTTAAAACTAAATTTTAAAGTTCTAAAAAATAATTAAACAATTTAACATCATATCAACAAGTTTAACCTTGTTTCATATCCTGCTCACCATAAAAAAATATGTTTATAAATACACAATCACTGTCAAATGATTGTCATATTTCATTAAATTACTAACCTGAGTGTTCGTACTTGTGTCTAGCAAGGGAGGACTGTTTACTGAACAGCTTGTTACACTGGTCGCAGGCGTACATGCCTTCTTCCCGGTCCACGCGGTGGCCCTTCCACGATTTGCGCTTCTTTTTCGAGGGCTGATCGTCGTCCGTTGACTGAGAATCTTCAAGTTCAAGTTGGACTTCCTCTGCCTCCATCTGAAATTGTACAGCAACGAAACTCTGACTAGAGTACTAAGAAATATATACAAGTGATGAATAGAAAAGCAAAGGAAATTATTTTAGAAAATATAAAAGAACATATTGTGTTATTAAAAATAAAAATAAAAGTTCTTTATGTAAATCTGTCCAACTTATTGAATGAAGTATGACATTCTCCTAGCAATAAACCAAATTTCACACCTAGCATTGCTTTCTGTGAATATAATATTATTTTGTTTATTTGTCTGCCTTGCATTTCAAGTTACTGCTCATAAATTGAATAATCCCTTTACAGATATGCTTTTGGCCCAATTAGTCATGTTTATTTAGTAACCTCCTTGCTTGAACAAAAGTTCTAAGCACATTCCTCCATGGGATAATATCGATCATTATTAAATGGTATTGCCATTGCAAACACAACCCCATTTACTCCCCTATCAAGCACTACCAATAACCAATTTCTGAGTGGCACAAGAGGACTGTGTTCACATTTGGGATAAAAGCCAAAAATGTTTCTTAAAGAATCCAGGGAGGCTATCCATCACTTTAAAACTTATCAAACAGTCCCATCCTAGCACATACATTGCCTGGCATAACTTGTTCACCATCGATACTATAAATCATCCCTGTAAATACATCATTACAGCCGGAGGTAAATCAATACTCTTATTGCCATGGAAACTATTTTGACAAATTTCAATATTTGCACAGGAATATTTCGAGGGTGTTGTTCCTATCGGAAAAGAAAACATTTTTCATTGGAGAGAGTCGCAACATGTACAAGGAATTCTGGGAGCAAATGCATTATTAATAAGAGTACCCATTAGAGGCTTCTAGCTTTTGTCACTAAGGCGGATAACATTACAAAAGCTTTTAGCAGCATAAGACAATAAAAACTGTCCCACGAAGATTGCGCTGATCAAATATGGGCCACCTAAACGATGAAAATACAACAATAAATTGGTTATATAGCCATCTCATAATGTCTTTAAATGGGTACATTAAAAACAGACAGCTTAAACCAATGACTGTTATCTTATAGATATATATTAAATTAATAAAACATAAAACTGACTTTACATTATTCTAAATACAAAATATAAATTTATTCTATAATATAATTTTCATTCACCGTTTGAACTTGAAACGTTTTTCTCCTTCATAATTTAAATTAACTCTGTTTTTGACCAAATTACATACCGTAAAATAAAAGAACTAATTTGTTTTCAGCACACTGTTAAGGATTTACACTGTTAAGGATTTACACTGTTAAGGATTTACACTGTTAAGGATTTACACTACTTATACTGATTGGCATCTCCATGACGTTAGTGTGGTATGAGAGTGTTGTCATGGCGACAACACAGATGATAAAATGATGATTTGCTACTCTATGCGGTGGTGGTGATGGGGACACTCACAATGTACCACAAACGGCCAGGCTGGTTGACCAACAATAGTGGCGAGGGCGGTCTTAGTCGTGTTAATAAACCAACAACTAGTCAGACACGGTCATGCAAAGATGCCTCGATGCACTAAATGTAAACACAGTACTGGTACATACCGGTAATCTTGTCATGAACATTCAGTTGTACACAGATGTGAAAGGGGTGCAAAGAAAGCTCTGTGAACAATAAGTGAACCACTTGGGTAAGCAACACATAAGAGTGGGGGGGCGGAGCAATGTGAACGGGAGGGAGATTAAGAGAAATTTGTTACTTATTAAACTTATTACGTTTTTAGAATTGATAAAGTACCAATGGGCAGTCATAATAAAAAATAAAATAAAAATAACTAGAACTCCGCCTGTTGGATATGTCGTCTGATGCCGATTAGCTGACGTGAATCCATATGCTCAGGACAAAAATTAAGTATGAAAATAAACAAAGGGCAATAACTCCAATAGTATGTGACGCAGAGTAACGGTTTTTGTGCACTGCACTTCTCCTCAATGAGACCTATCTACCTATGAAGTTTCAAGTTGATAGCTTAATAGTCTAAGAGTTATGCTCCGGACAAGCGAAAGGGGATGCCACGGCCGACACCGCAGCCAACATAAGTAACCCCTATATGTCGCCTAGTCATAGTCTTAGAGTTATGCTCCGGACAAAAATTAAGTATGAAAATAAACAAAGGGCAATAACTCCAAAAGTATGAGGTGCAGAGTAACGGTTTTTGTGCACTGCACTTCCCCTAAATGAGATCTATCTTCCTATGAAGTTTCATGTTGATAGCTTAATAGTCTAAGAGTTATGCTCCGGACAAGCGAAAGGGGATGCCACGGCCGACACCGCAGCCAACATAAGTAACCCCTATATGTCGCCTAGTCAGGCGACACAAAAATCTTGGACATATTTATAGTAAATATTTAACACTGGGATGTCATACATGTACATCGTTCATTCAATTTTTATTAAGGTTTAAATGTAAGCAAGGTAGTCTGTTCAAAGTGTGTGCAGATTAAAACAATACGATGCAGTATTTACCACACAAAAGCTAAACTAACTTATGTAATCTCAATCAACACATTGGAAAACATGTCAAACACATCAAGCAGATCTTTCCACATATCTCAATTTAAAGCCTTCTTCATTTTATAATCTGAATAAATCTATATCAAAAATGGCAACTGTGTGCCAAAAGAATTCGATTTTTGCATATTTTTAAATAAAATGATTTGATTAAATGAAATATTGTCCGCCATGTATTACAATATAATTTTTTCAGTGTAATAATTGAGATATATAGAAATAATACAAAGCTCACACAATGTTAAAAGTTCCAACATAATATTATATTACAACCCTAATTTTTTGTTACATCTGAATGTTTATATTAATATTACAAATCCCATTGTATATTCCATATTAATTATCCCCATTTTTTCCGAAGACAGAAACTGGTACAGCAGCATGTGTGAGCTTTGCAATGTTTGTTAAAAGTGTAAATAAGTGTAAAAAACCAGCCTGATACGAACATAGCATTCTACCTGTCTCCACGTCTTCTTGCGCAGTCTCTTCGGCTTGCTGGACATATTAGCGGCTTGCTGCGCCGCCTCTGCCAGCGTTGCGAGGTTGTGCGTGGCAAGGTTATGGGTAAGCTCGTCGTGTTGGAAGCTACCGCCCGAGCATTCGTCTTGAATTTGGCCGAGTGAAGATGTCTGCAAGTGAGGCGCCACACTACGGGAGTAGACTGGTGCATCAGTTTTACTGGCCTGACTCTCGCTGGAAGTGCTGCTGTCATTTGACTGGTTTGGGTTAAACAGTAAGCTGGTGGCGCTGGTGGTTGGAGCAGACTCGGTGCTGGTGATGCTAGGTCTGTAGGATGGCTGCTTAAGGACCGCGGCGCTGTGCTGGTAGTGGGACTGCAAGGTCAAGGCTAGGCCTGGCGGCAAGGAGCCACTTGGGAACATGCCTTCCTGCTGCATGTACTTGAAGATTGGAGAATCCTCGAAAGTCTTTGGAACAGATGAGTCTGTCTTTTCACTAGGAGTGGGCTTTTCAGTCACAGTTGTCCTTTCCTCTGATTGTTCCCTCTTCATGCTTA
Organism: Congeria kusceri; assembly: GCA_027627225.1. NCBI lineage: Eukaryota > Metazoa > Mollusca > Bivalvia > Myida > Dreissenidae > Congeria > Congeria kusceri. The sequence continues at coordinate 48,452,623 of CM051030.1, forward strand.
GGTTCAGGACCTGATCTCCATCTGAGCTCTCTGGTGTTGTCTGTCGGGACATGCTGCCACCATGGGCAAGGGGAGGTGATTTACGTAGACTTAGGTCTAGTGGGGTTTCCCCAGGTCTGTGCGCTGCATGCGGCAAGTGGTCAACAATGGGTGAAATTGCTTTCATCTGAGATGTAAATAGTTTTGGCACATTTGGAATGTACGTTGGTGATTTTGAGATGTCTCTGTCATGCAAAGTTCCCCCAAGAGCCGGTTCACGACCATATTTTCGCTCCCTCGCTCGCATATTCTGGAACCAAACTTGCACAACTCTCTTTGGAAAGCCTATCTTGTTTCCCATTCGAATAAGCTCAAACTTCCGTGGTCTCGGATTAATGACATACTGGGATTTCAAGTAACTCTGCTGTTCTTCTGTGAACTGCGTACGGATTCTCATGTTCTTCTCGTCCATTGAGCAGTCAGAATCTTTGTACATTTCCTCCACTTCCTCCTCGTCCGACGCATTCTCCATGTTGCAGTTCGTAGTCGACTCCACATGGCTCACATCCGACATGGTGCTGTGGGGCGACTGGCACGACTCGACATTACTGCGGTGATGAACAACCTCCTTGTTCTGCTTGCACAGGTAGCGCTCGTGCTGGTGAAGGCTGATGGGACTATCAAAACCCTCATTACAGAACTGACAAGAAAGCTGTTTTTGTTTGAATGATTTTTCGGAAGTTTCATCAAGATCTGATTTTGTTGTGGTGTCCACCTCACTGCATTCTGTTGCCTTAAGTTTTTTATCAGTCTTGCAGGGTTCCTTCACAGAAGCCTCAGTATCTGGTCCATCAACTGACAGTAGCAGTTTTGTATTGGAGTTCACATCAGGAGATATCTGTTCTTTTGGGGAGCTACTACTACTTGTTGCAACTTCGCGATTGGGAGTCTGATTTTCACGCTTCACATGGGATCCGGGTGTGAGGCTGTGTCTGGAAGGTGTATGAGGGCGGGAACTGAACACGCTTCCTGGTGACACAGATCTCCCTGAATGGCTCTGCGGGGAGAAGCTGCGTGTTGACTGACTATGTGGAGAGACACTCCTGGTGGACCTGCTGACAGCAGACGACACACTGGAGTGGGATGGGTGGGGAGAGGCACTGCTGGGATCCTTTCCATCACCAGGCTTCATTCCGGCCAAGATGGCAGCCATCGAAATGTGGCACGGTAGTGGTGTGTACATCGGATGAAGGAAACCTTCAGATGAGAACACGTGCGGCGGGTAGAAGAAGGATGGAACGCCTTTTTGCTGTGCATAAGGATGCGCCATGAACGGTGGCTGGTGGGCTATGGAGACCGTCACCGATGACAACGGTGGCCTTGGAAACTGGGACATGATCGTGGAAGGTACACTTTTTGGACTGTTGCTTTGCCCTCCCTGACCAGTGCTGCCATGGTTAGCAGACGGCATCTGACCCTGGTGTCCATCTCTTGCGCGACTGGCGGAGAGCCCCCAGCACTTCTTGGATGTGGTATGGCTCGAGAAAGATCCAGAGTGTGAGAAACGCTTGCCGCAGTTGTTGCACACAAATGGCTTCTCACCAGAGTGAATACGGACATGCTCCTGTAACAATAGAAAGATTATATTGATGAAAACACAATTTTATTTTTACAGTAGAAATATAAGTACAAATCTTCCATTGAATTATATGAAATGACACAAGAAGCACGAAAGTGTAAATAAAAGCATTAGTTTTTATTGGAGTCAACTATTACAAACAGTAATATTGTCACTACATTTGTATTGCTGTATTTTCTATGTAAGTTCAAATTAACAAAACAGTATATGATTCTGTAATTATAGTATTCGAAATTCTCCATTATACTGTAGTATGCAGAGGACTGGTGAACAACAAAAACCAACTATGAATTATTTCCCCCTACCTTGAGATGATGCTTAAATTTGAAAGCCTTTCCACACTCAGGACACTTGAACTTGCGGAGGTCTGTGCTCTCATTATGACTGATCATGTGACGCTGGAGCCGGTACACGTTGGCGAAAGTCTTGTTACACACGTTGCACACCTGGGAGGTCGGGGAGTGCAGGGTCAGGTGCTTGTCCAGCTGTGACTTCTGGTGGAATGTCTCGTCACACTTGGGGCACATGAACTTGAGGGGTTTGTCGGCGTGGGCCTCTCGCATGTGGTCTCTGAGGACGATGGCACGCAGGAACGTCTGCGGGCAGTGCATGCACTTGAGCACTATCTCCTCCTCTTCACTGCAGCCTTCTGGAATTATAAGAACAGTTAAGAGTCTACTGTTATGATAATGAATATAAGATTCTAAAAGAAAATCCTTTTTTGGGTTATTGTTATATGTTAATGAGCATATGATCTTTGGAGAAGGTCTTCTCGTTTGAGATTACTGCAATGTTATCTAGAGCGAGTCTTTGTCTTTTGAGGGTGAAGTGCAAGGTTTACTGTTTGCAAGAGTAAAAAGTGATACAGTTTTAATAAAATTGTATGCAGCAAAACATGTGGACTACTGAACCTATGTAACAAAAAATTAAATGGGTAGTAAGGTTTTAAAATGGTAATCTGCCATGAAAATAAATAGACAAAAGTATAAGCACCACACACCTTCATTATTGGCGTGATCCTCCGAGTCACTGACTGGCTCCGGGTAGATCACTGCGGTGTCTCCACGGTTGAGGAGCTCAGCAATGCGAGCATCCTCGCTCTGTTTGCTGCGACTTGAAGAGCCCACACGGGAGTTAACCTCTCTGCTTGTGGAGTCTGGGGCTGCAGACTTGATCTCTGTAAAAAAAATCAAATTACACTATTTTTAAGAAAGGCAGTGTCTTAATAAGTCTCGGGCTGCAACATTACATTTAAATAAGGTTTAAGGTAAACAAATGAATTCTCATAACAATTATATGATTTTTAATCCATTCAGCAAAAAATGTATTTTCCGGCTCTATTCTAGCCATTTTGTCAAATTAGTCTGTGGCTATAAACCTGAATATTAATCTGAAGAAAAATCAGTTTGTCTTTCCCTTTTTTTTGTATGAGGCTAAAACATATAAAATACCCGATACAAAGAAGGTTTCAATGTCATCAATAAAGTTTGCTCTAGAAAATTACATTCTTAGCGCTTGCAAAATAATAAACACTGACCTCTTAAAATTGCAGCTACTTTTTCTTCGGGAGTCTCAAAAACAGTTTTTTTTTCAGTTTCAGCAGTCATATTTTCAGGTTTGTGCTCCTCTACACTATTGTCATGGTCACCAGTCCCATCTCCTAGGCAACCATTGTCAGGGGCAACGATCTTGTTCTTGTTGTCGTCTAATGCTGCATCATCTGCGTCCTCCCCCTCCTCCCCATTCTCCACTGGAAATAAACACAGACATTTTATTATAATTATTAAACCCATATTTTGAAATAGAAATTATTCTGGACCAGTATTCATAAGTCACCGGACTAATGACGATCTTAAGCCAAAATTTCAGGTTCGGTATTGCACTATTTCATGCAGTTTTTCACTACGAAATGTCAATATGGACCCTGCACTATTTTGTGCAATTTTTGTTCACTTGCACCACAATATTATGTAGAATGTTTTGAGTCTGATTAGGAGCTACCCTTTTTAATATCTGATAATTTAGTATGAAGATAAGATTTCTTAAATAAGTGTTTTCTTGGTGTAAATAATACAAGCTAGTAAATGAGCATAATATATAAATTATAATATAACCAATACCTACAAATAAAATTAACAGTACAGATTTTGGTAATCAATGCATTACCAACTCTGTTGAACAGAAATTATTATCGACTTCGCTATTATCTGTGTTTGTTAATTTTAAATTAAACACTTTATAAATGTTTATAAAGTGTTTGTATCCTGAAAAACTGTACAGTCAACATCCTGAAAACGAGCAGTGTTATTTTCCTGACTTGACACAATATTCCCTCAGACACTCAGTCTCCCAAACTTATGTTGGGTCAAATGATCAAAAAGTTCAGAATTAACTTGTTTAGGAGAAAAGGTATCAACATTAATTCAATTTGTTTGAGAGCCAGTTTATACCTGGGGCCAGGTAGCACCCTTCATGAAACTTTATGTGAATTTAAATGAAACAGGCTGGCAAACAAATGAAGCAATTATAGACCAAATTCCGTTCTGGTCCATACACCTTTTTGTTAAATTACTACCTTAACTTCTTCTAAGATCAAAGACATTGACGTATTACAAGCATAGCTTGAAATTTAGCCTTTACCTCGGAAAGTAAAATCAGAAAGTAATTTTATTTTATCTGATGATTGATAAAATTTAAAAATATCAAATCCTTTAAACACAAGTATTTAATACATAGATAGTTTCTTTTTAAGAAAAAGTTTTTTTTTGTAATGCTGACAAATAAAAATGGCAAACCTTCAACTAAATCCCTCCTTAGCAGATGAATAAATGCCTGGCAATCTGGCAGTTCACTGTGGCACAGTGCAAAACTAAACATTTTCCCAGACAATTTTACTTAACAGCTTTGAGATTACTCTTGAAATATTATAATAATGTCCTCAGCAGATATCTAAAACAAACCACTTCAATTTCAGCAGTTAAGTGTCTCACACATTTCACACAAATGAGCCTGTTATCATGTTAAAGTCTTTTAGTATCAATTTTTGAATAGTTGCTGTGGTAATGTGAAGAAGACAGTAAAATAATGTTCACCTATCAGGTATCCGGTTTTATCAACTGAAGCCAATAAAGCAGCAAAGCGATCAACCAATGAAATCACCCAATACCTGTCACCTTTCAGTTGTATTGGTTCAACCACCTAACCAATACTGAATCAGTAATCACTACCTGTACAAGTCAGTTGAGACACTAGCGGTTACCTGTGTTTGCGGAGGCGGGGCCAGCCCACAATTCTCCTATAGCAATCCTTCACACCATCACCTTGGCAACCAACATTGATTTTTCCCCATATAAAGAAGGTAACGGTTAATGAACAACATCAACTATAAACGCTGCTGCATGCAGAGAGGCATTTAGAGGAAACCCTACAGCAACGATCACTGTTCCTTAACCAATCGATTCTATGTATATAGCAGAGAAGGCCAAGTCTTGTTAAGGCCCAATATTGGAAAATTCTAGCTTGGCTTGTATATACATTAAATCGATTGTCAGAAATTGAAGAGGTGAATTTGAATATTTTGTTTTAAAAAATCCCTTCTGAAAATTAAAATATAAGCAACAAACCTTTCACCAAAAAAAACAAACATCAATCTGTATGAAGAGTAAATCCTGTTTGGCAAAGCATGTAATGACTTTACTTGTAATTACAAAAAAATCTAGAATATACTCAAATGTGACAAAATTATAAATATTTATGATTTGATAAATGTTGTAACTATTAACAACAAAAGTCAGCGGAGTACAGTATTTTTGCCAAAGTTTAGTATTATCAATTATTTGATTAAAACAAAGTAAGGATACATTCACAGTGAAATTATTCACGTTTAATTATATTATATAGTAAAAAAGTAAAACAATAATTATAGAATGTTGTTTTAATATCATTTCTTCATTATTTATCATTAGCAATACTAATGACTATCATAGAAACTCGCCTGCTCCTCAAGCACAAAAGCTATGCAGCTTAATAGGACTAATTACCACAATATCCAGGATGTACTAGAATTGAAATGCCCTCTCTCAGAACAAATACTTCTAGTACAAACAAACCAAGTTTGTAAACAATGTTTCAAGAGGACAGATGAAATGGCACAAGCAGCAAATTTGGGGTCTGAGCTCTTTCATTAAGATGAAGCAACTGGAAGTAAACTGTCTGAACTAATATCAAGTACAGGAATCAAGGGTACATTTCAAGGACCTAACAGGAAAACAAGGTTAGATCCTGGGTATATATCCTGTAGGTAGTTACCATGTTTAAGTATTTTACTGTGAACTAATCCTTTCAGCAAATACTGCAAGTACCGCTGTCATATGACAATTTCCTTGTCCTGTCAATGGGTTGTTGTAATACTGAACTGATGCCATTGTTTTAATGACAATGGTCTGCCTGTGCAAACACTGACAAGTCCGTAAGGTAAGTGGTTTTCCCATTAAGTGCATGAATAAGAGATCCTTGGACCCTTAAGTCTAATTAGTCGGTGACTGCACTAATAAAATCGACACCATGTCCTGTCAACAACTTGGGTTTCTTTATTCACTGAGAAGGCATTTTTTAATTTAGATGATTACCAAAATTGTATATAAAAGAAGTGTGTAATAAGTGGTAACAAACACAGATGTTCAAGAGCTTTCTCTTCCCACAAAATATTATATAAACATATATTAAATTTTATATATTACATTATGATAATGTTATTATAATATTGTTTATTGCACTGGTGAATATATTAATTTTCATTTTGTTTCAACTATGACCAATAATTAATTTATTATTGTTAAAAGAATATAAATATTTACTTATATTCATCCTGTTATATGAAAATAAATAGATTTCACAGCTTTATAATTGTGAAAAATAATTTAGAAGATTCAAAAAGCTAAATGCACCGAGTATGCTTCTTTTTTTTTCTTTTTTTTTTTATCTATTACTTAACTTGATAGTCAGTCTTGATTAGCCCCTTCTTTCCACACAATCAAGCTAAAAGAAATTGGTTTAAACTAATAAGCTTGATTTGCATATTAAAATAAAATTAATATAGGTACTAATTCTTAAATCTTACAATATCTTACAGACATTATTAACATTGTTACAATTGTTACAATATCTTACAGATATTACTAACTAATTGGGAAGCAATAGCTGTTATCGATAATACGATAAAAATTAGAATTATTATATAAAATCATGCCTCTTTCATGGAATTTTATTTATTTATGACATTTCAGATGTCCACTTCAACTCCGATGGGCCACGCTTTGTTTTCCATTCTCAATACAGAACGCATACCATAATTATTTTGGAATGCTGATGGCAAATAGGCTTGTTAGCATATATAGAAGTTTGAGTCAAATACATTGTTAAATTATTATGTTATAAGATAGTATTTGACCATTTAACACTTATCGTTTCTAAGAATTTCTAGTTCAGTTACTAGCTTACATGCTTTTCTTCAGCACTACCTACTGAGACCTAAAAACAAACGTGGCACGTCGAGAGAAAACCAGTCTTAATGCATGTGCGTTAAGTGTCGTCCCGGATTAGCCTGTGTAGTCCGCACAGGCTCATCCAAGATGGCACTTCCGCTTTTAAGGTATTTTCTGTATCAAGGAAGTCTCTTCTAAACATAAATCCACTGTAGGCGGAAAGTGCCGTCCTGGATTAGCCTTTGTGTTGGCACAGGCTAATCCGGGACGACACTTTACGGTGTGCATTAAGACCGGTTTTCCCACGACGCAACACAAACTTTTCTTCTTAAAAAATGCAATTTTTTGGATTGAACCAACATTAAATATGTTTGCCTACCATAATGGTAGTACCATTGGTACTTCACAAAATCCAGGGGTCATATTCCAGAAACATCGTAAGTTTACCTCAAAATCTTTGTAAAACTTCGTATAAATTAGTGAATCAAATTACATTTCAGAAAATAATAGTTAATAATAAGGTAGTAACAACTAGTAAACACCAAACAGTATTTTATGTACACATCGCATGAAATGACGATTTTAAGGCAAAAGATAAGATTTTACTAAAAATGTTTCTGGAATACGACCCCAGGGCTGATGCAGTCCTTTGCCAAATTAATCAATGACCACAGACATGTAACGTTAACTAAATGTGAATGATGTTCTGTTGGGCATTTTTTTCCTTCATTAAACCATATAAAATATATACCCCATGTGAATATGATTTCAATTCATAAAGGTACATTTTGACTAAGGAAACTCTTTTCCTCAAAACCATAAGATAGCAAAAATGTTTGTTTTTATGAAATTTAAATATTTAGAGCACAGAAACTGACTGCCAACCAGTTTTTTAATGTTGATACTTATACTTGATACTTAATCTATTAAACAAATGTGATTTTGCAACAAGTTCCTTCCATATAATAATACATAATCTTTTATTAGCTTTTATCTTCTGTTATAGATGAACAAAATAACATGGTCACCGAAAAAATTAAATTATTCTTGTTATGTTTACTAAATCATAATTTATATTTACTAAATTCCATGTTTGAAATATTTGAAAATGACAAGATTTTTGAAAAAAAAATGGCTACTAATTTTTATTTCTTAGCGCTAACCTAGAAATTAATAGTGTACAATTTTAAGTGACAAAATTGTACACAAATTAAAATTACATATATCAATATTTTTTATTTCATGTAAATGCAAGATTTTATAAATAAACTGTAAGAAAAATACTAAAATAAATAAGCATTTAAACATATTCATAAAATTCATAAACATACTGCTAAATCTGTGCACATGGTTCCAGCACTGTAAAGGGTCCCGCGAAAATAGCTGTGTCATAGCATAGTTAAAACTTTGCATTACATCCATGTTCCAGACAAAAAACACATCTGACACTTGGTAGATATCTCACACTTTTGTTAGCTCATGAAGGCTCATGAGGCAACAGTGGCAACAAAGAAAGTTATAAACAATTTTAAATTTCTCATAAAATCCCCAGTGGCACAAAAGCCCTTTCACCATGGAAACCTGTCATAAGTCGCTGATTCTATGATAACACGCAGGCTTTCTCACTGACTAGGTAGAGACACAATCTACCTAGCAATGCCACCTAGCTATCTGGCCCCTTAAACTTGGTTCCCTTATTTATCTGCACAACCTCTAGCTAAAGTTTTATACAGCAGGGAACCAACAGACCCCTGTGTCTTTGTTCCAGGAGTTGGTGTCAAGGTATGCCCCACTACATTCCCAGGTTCCCTCCAATGGGAGAAACAGAAATTCATGCCTAGAAGTGAAGCTATTACGATTTTAATTACTAGCACATGTGTACACCTCAGAGCTTAGAACTTTCTCACTGACACCTGTGCAGCAAAGGGATTTCAAGACCAGGTCAAACAGAGTGCCAGGGGTCAAACCATAATCAATCTTAATTACTTGACATTACCACTGACACAAAGGTAAACAGGTAAGCTACAAAGGAAATACTTTAAAGTATGTGCCAAAATATTGCTTGCAGTTATGCAAGCAACCTATGAAAACATGTAGGTGGAAGCATGTTTTTAATGTTAGTATTTTATGTCATTTTTCCTCTTGGAAATTGCAAGCTACTGGGAGAAAATAAGTGTCAAGTTACAGGAGTGCAAAAGCTGATCACAGATTTTCTCACGGTAGCAGATAGGAGCTTTGAGAAAGGAACGCAGACTACTGTTCCTGTTGATGATGGAATAAAGGTGTATGTGAGTAATTTTGGCGGGACCCACCATGTCTTTGTTTGTCTGCTACGCTTGGAAAGGTGTGATAGTCTGGCACCCAGTGATGTTATGAAATACCTTTACTGTAGGCAAGGCTTATTAGCAGTTGTTTTCATAAAGGCTAAACAGAAATTTGGTTGCCTTCAATGGCAAAATTTGGCAGTCATTTTATTTTAAATATTTTGTTTATAATGTAATCGTGAGACAGAACAACATATTCACTCAATGTACATAATAAATGTCCACAATTATTCTATCTTTTAATGTTATAATGCTTATAGGCTATTTCAATGTATTTTAGAAAATTCAAATTACATTATGGAGTGTGTTTCTTAGCAGCCTTAAAGGATTTTCTCCTAAATAAAACAAGCTGAGCAGGTTTAAAGTGAAACAGTTTATGACTTTTCTTGTGAAACATTATAGACTCTGAGCAGGGCGTTCCTTTGACTCTCATTTTGACACTTTGACTCTTGTATTTTTATAAATATAATTTCTGACTCTTCATTTTTACACTCTACGAGTCAAAATAATAATAAACAAAGAAGAACAAATTCACAAAATCTGACTGACTCAAAAATATGAGCCTCCAAGTCAGTTTTGACTCTTGACATCGAGTCTAGTGAGAGACCTGCTCTCTATATTTAAAAGTGAAATTTCACCAATTCAAGTTTTAAGATGAAGCTGACATTGTCCAGACAGTTTATAAACTTTATAGAAATGTATCAGTTGTTCAGACTGTCTAAAAAATCCATTTGGTTACAATTCTGTCTTCATAAAACCTTAAAAAATACCTAATATGAGTGCGGTTTCTAAAATTGGCAAAAGAAATTTGTACGCAAGGTGAAGCCCCGGCTGTGCATGGAACACACCAAACTAGAGTCTGGTACGGTTTGAATTATTTACCGCCATCTGATGTAACCCTTTATGACACTAACTCTCTTGAAACAGAACCACTTTCTACATAACTTCCAGAACCTCCGGGTATGTACCAAATTGCCACAGCCACAGGCCAAAATATGGTGTATATTTCCTGTACCAGTCCTCTATACTAATTACTTAGTTTGATATATTGGCAATAACTACAAATTTACCTCCCAGGAAATGCATTTACTACCTTACACGATAAACGTTAATCATAAATGTGAACAATAATAACAATGGTGTCATAACGGATAAACATTCTATTAATATTGATAAATTACCTGAACTATACATCGCTTACAGTTAAGTTGACCTTCAGTTCAGATTTCCAGACAAAGAATTGTATTGCATGTTGGCGTTGTTTTTCACATATTTCGCTCTGATATAACGCACATTCTGCATTATTCACTCAAGCATTATGAATGCATTGTGTTTCGACAATACATGCATATAATCAAAAAATTCAAATTCTTACAATACTGCCTATATGTTTATTTTATGGTTTTTGTTGGAAAAACACCCAAAATACTGAAATCAGTATTAAGACCAAAATGGTCACTCATGCATTTTAAGGGCACGTGCAGGCTAAAAAATGTCTTTATTACTTGCATTACTTTGTTCAAAACATGCAAATGTTGACCAACTTACACATTTATAGTTGTTCATACACAAAATGTTTGAGCCAAACCAAATTTTCTTTAGCCAAATATTCAAATTTAGGGCCATTCAATATTTCCCCAAATGGCAGCACCAGGGATTCACAAAGCTCCTTAGGGAAATCTGAACTTAAGTTATACTTACGTAAAACTTTCAGATCCATTTTTCTTTGTGAAATCCACTGATTTACATTAACAAACAGGTAAAATCTGAAATATTGAAGTAATATTTAATAGTTTAAAACATTTAAATGTAAAAATACTTATACATGCAACTGCCAAAGACTTATGGAATTTAATGAAGTTATGGAATATTCTTCAGTTTTCCCTAAGGAGCTTTGTGAATACTGGCCCAGTACTGATTTTTGCACATTGAAAGTAATTGTGAAAACTGGAAGCCACAGCACCCTTGCAGCATGGTGCATATTACAAGGGGGGCCAGTCACAGCAACACAACTGTTCCAATGAATCATAGCAAAACCTTCACAGTGAGTCTGTAAACATGACATGCCCGCATGCTCACTTAAAATTAATTTCAACATTTATTTACACAAACTCCTGGAATGTCCCTGAAAATTTACATTACTACCTTGATGGGACCAAGCTGTTGGTACAGGAAAATGACAATACATGGAAATAAAATAATACAGGTCCTTCTGAGACTTTAGTTTTCATACATTGTGTCACTAAGCCATTTAAAATAAATAAAAACAAAAATTATTGTTTGTTTTTGGTGTCATTAAACTGTATGTTAATACTTCTAGATTTGCCAGCAATGTAAATTAGTATTAATAATACTCATTTTATACATTTTGTAGCTTTTCAACATTGTAATTTTTTTTAATAATCAACATCATGATAATACACAAAAACTCTATTTCATTTCACGATTCATGATCCCTAATAATGCATTTTCCAAGTTTTCATATCTGAATGAAGTTTACCTGCCTACATAATAATTGTTCATAGCTGTATAGTATATACCTAGAACTTCAGCAAAACAACCCACAAAAACACACTAAGAACTAATAGAATGTATACTGAAAGTGCAAACAAAACAACATTTTTGCTCATTTCAGCTTAGTAAACCACAAATTATCAAAAGAATTTACTACCAGTTCAAAAACGATATTTATCAAGTCCACTTACAGAGATTCTCTATGAAAAAGCTAGGAGTCCTGCATATATTACGGGTGACAGGTACGATCCCCTCATCCTCACTGAACCTCATGAGGCCTTTAGACAGGCACTCCAGCTTCCACAACCTCTCCATCTTAGCATCCACACAACACAGGGCACAATTTAATTCCAGTCTCAGATGTACTTAGCATTCAAAATTAATTAAAATGTTAATGTACTAATTTGAACTCTATAGCATCACCATTCATGAATAAATTCTGCAGAGACCTATTGGACCTATTTATATCTACATGCCAGTCTCAGCAGTGCTTCTGCTTCAGTATCAAAATATTGACCAATCAAATTAAATTTCTTATCTCACACCTATTGATTGATTGGTCAAGACTTCAAGAGAGCAGGGTTGCTAATTTGCATAAGTCACAAGAGCCAATTAGCACATGTGTTTGTGTAAGGGATTAAAGGGTACAGGATGTGTCACTGAAGGGGTCCTATTTGGCCCCTAAAATTTCACACATTGCGTGAGAGAAGGGTCCCCTAGTGCATGTGTGTCTTTTGTACAGGTAGACCTGCTCAGTGGGTGTCAACATGTTAAACATGTGTACCCCATACATGAGACGGCAGGTATTTTATTGTCAATAAAATAACAGAATATACCATAGGTGACAGAAGTGGTTGTATATTCTAAAATTGTAAAAATAAAAAATGACAATGATTGTTTTTTTATCTTGATAAAAAGCTGTTGTACCCACACAATTACACAACAAATATGACTTAAAGCAGCTAAATAACAAATTATTTGACATTTCAATATATAATAAATAAATATATTAATAATATATTTTGTACAGATTTAAATTACACTTTTTCCTTATATGCAGCTTGTATTTTTGTACAACTAATTTTACAGTAACTGTATCGGTATCTGGAAATCGGTTCCCGCGGACATCGGTTCCTACGCTATTTTTTACTTAGGTGGACAATGGTGACCTACATGATTATGACAACCCCGACACTTGTTTCTTAATTATTTTGATAGCCTTCCTATGTAAAAAGTAGCATAGGAACCAATGTCCGGGATTCAACTGTATCTGGTCACCATCCTCCTTATTTATGTTTTCTACTTTAACTTCTGTACTGGACATAAATCACATAATGATATACAAATAGAACAAAAACATATTACTTATAACTACTTTCAATTACATTTATACTATTGTATTTATATTTTAACTTAACACAGTGTGAATTTCACATTTCAGAGCGATAGATTTTTTGGTATCCGGACATCGGTTCCTACGGACATTGGTTCCTACGCTATTTTTTATATAGGCGGACATTCGTTCCTACATGATTATGACACCCCGGACACTCGTTCCTATATTATTTTGATAGCCCGGTAAAAAAGGTAAAGGATAGGTTTATAGTCTGATATTGATATACATCTTCAGCCGACTTTCACATTTATCCCCCGATCACTGGGTCATAAGTCGTCCGTTAACACTCGGCGCAGAATGCAGCCACGGCACATTGGCTTATTTCCCTCACAGGTACCCATTTATACACCTGGGTGGAGAGGAGCAAACGTGGGATAAATTTTTTGCCCAGAAAAATTCCAGTGGTCTGGGCGGGATTCAAACTAGGGACCTCACGATCTCAAAGCCAGAGTCCTACCACTAGACCACTGCTCCCACTAATTGTTCCTACACTATTTTGGCACCCCGGACTTTCGTTCTTACATTATTTTGTCACCCCCGACATTCGTTCCTATAAAATAATTAATATGAGGCGACGGTCATTTGTATATAATTACCCCGGACATTCGTTCCTATGCAGTTCAATTATGCTCAAAACGTTAAAAAGTATGCCAATTAAAGCCTAGTTATTGCACAACAATTAGCCAGTTCAAAATGAGCCGACAAACGATCCTTGATTAACTAATTGTATGCAAACTTAACTGACAACAATAAGCCAATTAATACTGAGCCGACAATCAGGTTTTAATTAACTAATTGACGTTTTACCGATTCATTAACATAGCTATTTTAACAAACCAACAACCAATGTACATATATGATATGAATGGCACACTGGTAAAAAATCACTTCCAACCTGAAACTTATAACGAACAAACGCAGTCAGTCTGTGTGCTTCGAAGGTCACTCCTACGCCAAGAAACTCACCTCCAAGTCAACAATACGTTGGCAATGCAGTAAAAGTCGCTCCAAATCCTGCAAAGTTTCTTTCATTACAGACGTCAGTGTAAGTCAATTTATATAATGTTTCAATAAAAGACTATAGTAGAAGACAAAGGTTACAGTAGAAGATGAAAAAGTATTTCTTTGGAATTATTATACATAGAAAACTCGTGCACGAGATAATGTTAAACAATATGTCTATATAAAAATGTAAAAATGCGAATAGTACCAATTAATGATTGTTAGTTCCTTTAATTTTAATTTTTAGTATCTTGGAATGTTATTCTCCGTTGAACAAAAAAGCCGTTAAAAACACACAGCGTCAATAATGACTCCTCTTAAAACACTGAGTGAAACAGTGTTACAGCCAATTACGATGGCTCGTATATTTGATGTGACGCCGATCTGAAAGCGTGAAACACGCTTAGCACGTGGTCGGTGTCAAAGCCTGAACTGATACTTAGTCTAGTGATACTACTTAATAAAACTATAGAATAGTTGTAATATTAATTTTTCCCGAAAAATGAAATTTTTTCAAAGTATATTTCAATGCATCGTTCAAAAGTAAAAATGTGTCAAAATGCCTTCTTTTATTTTATTTCTTGATTTCAGATCACACATGTGAACAGTGCCAAGCCTCATTGCCTTGAAGCAGACCCCTTCATGATAGAGGCGAAGAAGCTCCGCTCCGAAATCTTAGATGCTGCGCACGCGAACAGGGGTCAGCCCGAGCTATATATACATCATGCATGATTATCTTCGATACGATTATATGTAGATGTAAATTTGCTTGTTGGTGCGCGGGTATTCCTTCTGTGTGTGTTTATGCATGTTATATATAGATAACATTTATAATAACGATGAAATAAATAGATATCGACTACATACGCTGTTCTTATGTTTATTTTTATTCCAATATCTGCATAATGGCTTAATATTGGCGATAATTATATACAAATGACCATCGTCTCATATTAATTATTATATAGGAACGAATGTCCGGGGTGACAAAATAATTTATGAACGAATGTCCGGGCTGCCAAAATAGTGTAGGAACGATTGTCCGGGCTATCAAAATAATGTAGGAACGAGTGTCCGGGGTGTCATAATCATGTAGGAACCAATGTCCGCCCATATAAAAAATGACGTAGGAACCAATGTCCGTAGGAACCGATGTCCGGGATTCAGATTTTTTGACAGACCATAACAGCCACAGTGCAACTGCAAAATGTTCTCTAAATGTTATGACTGATTATAGCCCTTTTAAGTTTAAACAAAGTGATGATGGAGAATTAAACTTTGTTATTTTTATATCAAACATATATTTTTATTGCAAACTTTTCATTTAAAATAAACACACAACTCTCTTTGTGGAATGACTGAATGTGCCTAGTATTCCCAGAACCTATGCTCAAAATTGGTAGACCGTTCAATATTTATCAAACTGTTGCCCAGGCCTTTATGACCAAATGTATCCAATTAGCCCAGCATCCCTATGACAAGTTCAAAGGTGTATCAGACTGAGCGCCTATTGGGTGATCTTTCACCTATTAAACTGTCATAATCTTTAAATATTTGAATGCCCCTAATAGAGGAATGTGACAGAGGGAGCAAATGCCACCAATGTGTGCACTGCAGGTAATACAGGGAGACTGTCATGTGACCATTTGCTATGGACGGGTCTAATTTACTGCAAAACCACCCTAGCAATGTGTTTGGTTCTCCTATTCAGTCAACCTGGATTTAAAATGCAGTCGCACGCCAGTCGTGCGAGCAGATTTGGTCAATTAAATGTTTCTTTCATGCCTTATTATAATAATTTCTCAAAACAGTCTCTTTACCAGGCAAAAAAGTCCCCTGGATTTATATATTCTTTTATCCAGCTTTATTCAGCTGGCAGCTTTTTAACATTAAGTACAGGACTCAGTGGTACAGTAGCAATTGTTATTGACAGAATGAAGAAGGGATGGTCATTTACCGTACAAAGGGCTTAAATCGGCAGTAATTACACCTTGTCCATGTTTTTCAAATGGGCGCTCTCCATGAAAATTCAATAAATCACAGGCTCCCAGATTAAATGCATTAAGCGCAGGCAAATATTGTGCATGCACCTCTATTCTTTAGTTTTCACACCTTCTGCATGCCAGCAAATGTAGAATCTTGAAAACGGCCTTTGTTAGAGGAAATAACAATAACTGTAGAATCTTAAATTTGTTTTCTTAATTATGCAAATAAACGTTCAATTGTTAATCGTGCGCACCCAATCTGCCACGGTTTCATCAGTCCACCCAGACTACACTTGATGAGAAATCTGCCCAAACATGGCGTGATTTGCTAACGAAAAATCAATTAAGAAGAAAATCTGTCAACAACAACGACTCATTTAAATACTAGAAATACACCAGGTGAAAATTGGTCCTGCTTTTGAAGGGCCAGGGTTTCATGTCTTTAAATAAATTTAAATGAAGCCAACAATTAATTCTAATAAATTTGCAGATAATTTTCAGGTACTTTGTTCAGAATTCCTAATGAACGTGATAATTGCCCAGGATTTATTTGTTAAAAATACGATGATTCTGTTGTGCTGCTAATAATAATGTAAAAAGGTGTAGGGGTTAAATAGATATGAATGAAACGGTATCCGGACATCAGTTCCTACGGACATTCGTTCCTACTCTATTTTTTGTACATAAGCGGACAATGGTTCCTACGTGATTACGACACCCCAGACACTTGTTCCTAACTAATTTTGATAGCCCGGACATTGGTTCCTACAATATTTTGACAGCCCGGAAAATATTTCCTATGTAAGATTATTGTCAACCCGGACATTGCAGTCGATATGGTGTATTTATCGGCGATATAATGTCTCTATTTTAGGATAAACACCCAAAAGATTGCTA
The DNA here is from genome assembly GCA_027627225.1 of Congeria kusceri. NCBI lineage: Eukaryota > Metazoa > Mollusca > Bivalvia > Myida > Dreissenidae > Congeria > Congeria kusceri. The sequence goes on from CM051030.1 coordinate 48,469,842, forward strand.
ATTAAGTCATGAATTTGTTGAAAATAAATAAACACAATTAAATTTATCTTCTATTATCATCAGAGTTACACATTTGTTAATTATTTTATTGCAATTATATGTATTATTATTTGCTGACACTTTAAAAAGATGACAATTATAGGCTAATTAGTGCACATAACTAACAACAATAAGCCAATTCATAATGAGCTGACAAACAGCCCTTTATTAAATAATTGTTCAGTACACCAGTTATTGTGCCCAACAGACAACAATCAGACAGAAGGCACTTTTTACATTCCGGTTATCGAGTAATCGCTCCAAATCCCGCAAGGTTTTTTTCATTAAAGACATCAGTGTAAGTTGATTTAATACACAATGATGAAACACTAGTAATTAAGATTCTCCTATGCTTACCAGGAAACAATCTCTCAAAAACTTGTAAATACATCTATATAAGAATGTAAAAAATTATGCAATATAAATATTATCAGAGTAATATTTTTAACGCTCCCAAAATACATACAAATGGCTGCCGTCTTGTATTAATTATAACACAGGAACGATTGTCCGGGCTCTCAAAATATTGTAGGAACCAATGTCCGGGCTATCAAAATAATGTAGGAACAAGTGTCCGGGGTGTCAGAATCATGTAGGAACCATTGTCCGCCTATGTCAAAAATAGCGAAGGAACGAATGTCCGTCTGAACCGATATCTGGGATCCAAATGAAACTGATTATTACTGATAGATGTGCAAATAGATAAATGTTGAAAGTGTGGGAAATAATTTAACAGTTCTTGCAATTTGTGCCAAGGCAAGACTTTGTGCAAAACAATATAAAAACCCAACTCTAGCATATTTTTCTCTCAAACAAACAAAGGCTACCTAAGTGGTAGTACTCTAATATAGATCCTGCAAAACCAATACTATTCCACCATTGGCATGGGTTATCCCAATGTCCCACTCTTGTCATGGGAGTAATGAGGCGTCCAACTCTGACATTTAGCTTAATGTCTCCCCATGTATCATATTCCTGGACCTGGTGGAAATGACAGTCAGTCATTAGTTTATACACCTTTTACTAATACATCTACAGGGCTAGACCTTGGCAGGGTGCAAAATGGCCAACACCCAGTTGATGCAAGGCTGACTAGTCATTCAACAATCGTGTTAAAAGCTGGTGGAAAAATAATTGACATTTTGTTCCTAGGTGAAGAAGCACAGAAGCTTTTTTTTATGGCTTTGTGTAGAGATGGGATGACTTGATACACCATTCCATGCAAGGAGGAAGTTGACATGTGCCAAAGATTCTGTAGATAAAATGACAATAGTGGAACCATAATTAGCTCTTTACTGATGATGTATTGCTCAATACATAACAAAGTTAAATAAAACAGTCACCGGCAAATCCTTCGTCCTCCAAAAGGATGGACTGATTAAGTCAGTCTATTTTTTGTTGTTGAAAACTGCTATACTTCGTTGATCAAAACCCTAAAATACATTGGTGAGTCCACAGATTTGTCTCAGAGTCAATCTTAACATTGAAAGTACATGTACTGTGTGCAACAATACAAAACTTAGTGTAACACTGCGGTAAGCACCACAAGTTAAAAGTTACCGTCATGCAAACTGTTGTCAGCATCTGAGTTATACTTCTAATACGATTTCAAGCCTTCAAATACATCCATAAACAATTGTTTACGCACTGTTTTATCATTTAATAGCATGTTTACTAACTCGGAAACATTATTTTCAAGCTCTGGTAGACAATTGACTTCAGACTTAATGAAACAAACATTCTGTCGCCATGAGAATAAAGTAAGCTGAAGTCATGGAATGGAACTATTTGACTTAGTATCCTTGATCCACCTGTGTTATCGAACCTCTACAAGGCGCAAACATTATACTCATAGTTTATGAATACACAACCAGTAAGTCATCCGCAATCAAATCATAGACATAACTGACAGAGCGATTTGTTATGTACGTCCAGTTTCCGGTAAACAACAGGAAACAAATTGATCATTATGCCCCAGTTAATAATATATCATCCACCTCAAAGTCAGCCATTTTGATTCTCAAAGATGGTGCCATGTGCATACCTGAATGTTTAGGTTTCTTCTTTTCCCCACAGCAACAGCCGTAACAACACTTTTTGGCCAGTCTCCGTGTAGATCTATTCCGTAAATTATACATTTTTTGACAGTTTTTTACCAATCACTGTTTAACTAGACTTAAAAATGCAGTTTTAGTCATACACAGGTAACATAAAGCTTTATGTTTTTACCTATATATAAATTTACCTGATTATAGAAGCCAGGTGCTTATGAGCAACTCTTAGACTAGTCACCAGGCAACTTTATTGATAAAAGTTCCCTTCTTACGGATGGACATCATCATCATGTACATGATTTTTTACCACTGGTATGGCATGTTTTTGAGACAAGTTAGTTTGGACATTGAAACGATGTACATCAAGAACTGAACAACATTTACTTGTAAATTATTCACCTTTTAAAACCTGTTTTAAATGTTTTACACATATTGTTTAACTAAAATTTTCTAACAAAAAATAACAATTTATAAATGTATGATCAATTGATCATTACTTAGAAAATCAATGTGTTATTATTGAAAACCTACAATTTGCAGCCTCATATACATTACACTAATTGGTGATACATACCTTTTTAGTAAATAAAGGAATATTCATCAATAATTAGAAACCGATAACTTCTATTGTGCATGCTTTCCTTTGAAAACATTGGTAACATGAGCCAAGCCTTATATTAGAGGGATATGACAGCTGAAATTTGTTGATGAGGAAGCAGACATAAATCCTCTTTTTCCTAAAATTCCGAATATCTTTACTGTGAAATGAATTAACAACAACCTGATTATGGAATTGGTGCAAACTTTACAGGACATTTGGTCCTGCTACCTAGATCTTTTACAGGACCAGTTGGAAAACAACCAGTCAGATCATTCGGTCAGGCACTTTTCGGAATGTCTGGCACAGCTTTTGTAAGAGTGGAGTAATTTCAGAACCCTGGGACTTCCAGGTGCCAGTCTATACATTTGCAGGCAGAGAGGCTGAGCATATCAGGCATTCAGCTACTGTTGGAAGATCATCTGATAATCAGTGTGCTACCTATGAATCCCCCAGTGGACCAATCAAATGGCCCAAAACAAATGAAATTATTGGAACAAAGTTGATAATCAGTACAAGTACCCTTTATAGAAATATTAGGTGCAAGTATAGATAAACTTAATAATAGAACTTCATGCACAGGTATGTACTTGGAAACTTCGAAACTGAGCCAACAATTCTTCAACCTTTTTGTAAGGGGGGAGGAGAAGAACAAATTACCCATCCACCAGTTCAGTGTGGTCTATTTCGACTTTATTTCTCATATGCATCTTTTGTGGGGTTTTTCAGCAATCTAAATGGGTTTCTTTGTGTAAACAAAAAACACAAACACCAGCACACCAACATTATATAAGCACCCTCACTTTGAGAGGTCACATTTATCATTTATAGTTTGTGCTCTCTTTGAATATCTTGTTCAACATCTAATGAACAGAGAAACAACACTGTGTAATTATCTATGCAAGGAAACACATTCCGTAAGACTGGCTACAGCAGACTGCACACACACTGACTATTACAGACATTATAACCTATTTAGGTGCGAAGTATAAATGTCAGATATCATAATATTCCATATTGCTTTACCTATAGCAAAGAATGTAAACCCCGGCCTTTTCGCAGTGGGATTGCTCTCTAACAATATGGCAATCGTTCAGTTCAGGTTTTTTGTTCTAAAAGGTTTAATGCAGATGTAGTATAGGTCTGTTATTTATAATACTTTCCTCATTTGAATAATATTATAACCATAACATTGGCTTTGAACATGTAAATATTAATTCATGATGTAAGTAAAATTATGATGTACAGTAAATATTATTGTTTAAATGTCAATGTTAATAAACATTCAACACGTTATGATATTACACGATACATGTACTTTCAAATATTTCTCAAATTCAGACAAACATCAAACTGAAGGTGGTGTTTCAAGGTGGACTAAGAGTTTGCTTGATTGAAAAGCCACACAGGCTTATCAGCTCTGCACACCTTTGCTAATCAGTGGTCAGATCTGGGAACAAATAGTTCCATCTTACAGGTAGTCTATTTACTGCTGTATCTAGCATGGAAATATACGTGTACATAGATACATTGGTTTTGTGCTCAGTTCCAAGAATCCCTAGTGGTTTCTAAGAATAGTTGTATCCTAACACAGCAAGGTAAGAAGGCACTTACATTGAGGCTATTAAATACTACATGAATTCTTTGACTTTTAAGAGACCTTTAATGTATAAAAACTGCACATAATGATTGATTGTCGAAACATTTCTCTCTTCATGAATACAGTCAAATGCCACCATAATGTAGATGTTGCCCATTATTTCAGTCCATTTTACTAAGGCCCGAGGTAAAACGAGGGAATGGGGAAAACCCCCTATACCACCGTGACCCCCTCTCAAAGTCTCCATTACACCTCACAAAGCATGTTTTGGGGACATAAACAAGGAACTATGCACACTTGTTTGTTCCTGATGAGGTCTGTCTGTAAGCCTGCAAGTATCAGGTAATTCCTGGTATGGCAGAAATCATTACCAGAATGCTAGCAGCAGGGGACCCTCTCCTGAAACATGCCAGACCTGCCCAAACAGTGGTCACCTCAATCAAAATAGTAATAATTAATTGGTTGGTGTATCTCTGAATAATTTGTCAATTTATATATCTTTTTGAATACACATAGGACACATTTTTATATTCAAGATTAAAACAACAAAATCAACTGAGCTTGGACCTGGTGATGGTGGGTCTGGTGGTGGTGGTGGTGATGGTGGCCCCGCGGTGGTGGTAGGCATAGTTGAGATATAATTTAATTACCAATTTAAAACACCCGATGTGAAACTAAAAGTTTAAGATATATTAACAGTCCTTTGTTCTATTCAAGTCTTAAAAGAAAGCATAATGATTTCTTATCAAATTGTGACTATTACTCATCTTTTCTATCACAAAATGCTGACACAAGATAATTATCAGAGATGCTACATGCCTAGAAGAATTCTCAAAAAATTCTCAGTAAAGCATGATTTTCATGACAAAATCCATTAATGGCCCTCGCCCTGATGGCTTCTAATTACAGTTCATGAAAATTGGTCTTATCCAATAAAATTGTGCCATCTGTCTGTGCATTTCAGCCAGTCTCTCTGGGATAAAAAATGTGAAACTTCATTGGCTTTTATGGAATTTCTTTAATTTACTACTTGAAATGAAAGACGAAAGTTCACATAATATATTTAACATTATTTTATTTTGCCTTAATTTGCAGCGCTTACAAAATGATGGTAAATAACTGTGCCTAACACCAGAGGTGCAGTGATGTAATGGATGATTTGTCCACCTTGTGATGGGGAGGGTGTGAGTTCGTTTCTAGCAAAGATAGCCATTCTAGTAATCTTTTTTAGGACACTTAGTACAATTTCTACCCAGGAAATGAACTCTAAAAAGTCTCAACAAGCCTCTAAGTTAAGACATTGTGAAGCAAAAAATAAATAAGTTTAAACTAATTGTGAGTTTTGGAGTTTTTAGTTATTCTTAGGCCCCCCCAAAAAAAGTTCCATTTCTGGTCTCCTGCCCCAAACAATAAGGGTCGGTAGGTAGGGATTTTATTATTTTTTTTTTTTTTATGGGAGAATGGTTTGTGTTGTACACGGTAACAGTCTTTTTGAGTCTTTATTATTTTTGGACCAAAAATATGTAGGGTCGGCAGCAAAAGTAAAGGGTCGGTCGGGACACCAAAAACGGGACTATTTTTGGGGGGGCCCTATTAAGCCATTTTCCTATAGTTCACTATTTGTAACTTAAATTTAATTATCATACTATAATTCATGTGACCAACCAATATTCTGCATATTCAACATAGGTGACAGTTTCTTAGTCACACATTTATTTCTGATTTTGAGTTGCTAGGGGCAACAGGCAACTACCAAGGTCACCCCTCAATGTCATCAGCATTTAAATGTACACTGGAGTCAATCATTACCTCCACTAAGGTTATGTTTCTGTCAGCGTAAGTTTGTTTGACTGATTGTTACCAACCTTACCCAAAAGATTATCAACAGATTTGCATGAAATCTTCTGGGAAGGATGTAAATGGGCTTTTGGTGGTGATCCGGATCACAATCTGGGTGCAGGAATTTTTTTAAATTCTGTATTATTGGGTACATTGCCACATTATGCTATAGATATTTTTACTCGCACAACACATGGGGGAGATGAACTACTTTGATAGAGGTCTGCAGTCTCCAAGTGCTGTCTAGTTTATTTCTAATGTTTAATCGTCACCCTTCAACATCGTCCAATTTTAAATAAATAACTCACAGTGACAATCTCTGTTTCTTCCTGCTTCACACTAACAACACAGGTTGGACCACAAGATGTAAATGAACAGTTAATTAGGCATACAAAGTCACAGAGAGGTACTTGAAACATCACCTAGTGAGAAGCTGGGATCAGGAAATGTACACTTGTACATCTGTCATCCAGTCACATACACCACACAGGCATTACAACCCTTCATAATATATACAGCTGTAATTATTAATGACAGTGTCCATTTAACAGAAGTTTAGGTAATGTTCATTACATGGAAGTTCAAAGAATTTTTATTAAAAGGCATTTATAATATAGGGCTTTTTCGGCGTAGCTGTCTAAGATCACTTTTGACCTAGATTTCTTGCGATAATTATAGAGCGGGAAAATTGAATGCCAATAGAATTGGGCAAATTTTCTAATTTTAGGGAATGCAAACTTCAAACAATGGTTTAACGTATACCAATAACTGTTGCATACTTTTGGGGATTAAAAATTTACATAATTGTTTACATAAGCGGTTAAATTAAAGTTATAAACACATCTTCGACATACACTCTAGAAATGAACATAATTATGAACAAGTTTACTCATTGTATGTCATGATCAGAATGTTATATTCATTAACATAATGAAATAACTACATTGTTTAGCCTTCATAATCGGCGCTCTATAAATAGCAATTACAATGCTACAATTCATGGGTACGACAGTCTGTCACAGCGTACAATGTTGCCTGTTGAGCTCGCAAGCACAAAATATAAAGTGGTAAATTTCTGGTATTTTTCTGACAAATAAGCACAACAAATACTAGCAAATTTGATTGAGCTTATATTTCCTATTACTTTATCAATGTGTAAAAATATTATTGTATGCTGTAACCGACTGTCGTCCCCGTGAATTATTCCAGCGAGTACAACTCCAGCGGAGAATCATTCTAAAAATAGCGCACGGTAAAGCTGTGTTAAAACACACGCATCAATTAGCGTCTGGAGAATCCTAAACCCGAGAATTGCAATAAATCGGGAATCATAAACTTACTGCTAATTAATTCCCGCTGTTATTTTCTGTCAATGTTAATTTTTAAAATTTGCCTGACAAATTCATATATCAATTATGTTTACGTAAATTACTAGTATTTAGCTTATTCATGTATCACTGGTGAAAACATGGGGCGGTATATTATCGGTTTATTCACTGTACAGATATTAATAATTATTGAGTTTATCTCTAATTAATTTTGGGGGCCGATACGTTTTCTTATAGTGTCCGAAAAATCTAGTGTCCGAGAAGTCTCCTTAGTAGGACCGAAAAATCTGGATTTCAAGAAGTCTCCTTAGTAGGGAACGAAAAATATGGGGTCCGTGAAGTCCTCTTGTATTATATTTAGGGCAAATAAATGACATTTCAATATTAATTTCTACGCCGATTGTCTTTTTTAAAGACATTTCTTGTTTCAGCTGTGTAACCCTTCTGACCTTTTCAACATCCAATCAAATGTTGTTTCCAGTGAGTAGTCCTGAATGAATACGTCCTAACACTGCATCGGCTAATTTAAAACAAGAGCTGTCTAAGGACAGCGCTCGACTATTCAACCGCTTTGTCAGAGTTATTTGCCTTTATCACTACAAACAAGAAAAATATTGAGCGGAAACCGTTAGTTAATTTTTAGTAACAGTGACCTTGACCCCACCCATCCCATATGCAATCCCAAGCGAGGTCTTGATATAAGGTATCTATGTATGAAGTATCATTAAAATATCTCAATGTGTTCTCAAATTATTAAGCGGAAACCATTTTTCTATTTTTAGTAAAAATGACCTTGACCCCACCCACCCCATGTGCAATCCCAAGCGAGGTCTCGATATTAGGTATCTATGTATTAAGTTTCATTAAAATATCTCAATGCGTTCTCAAGTTATTGAGCAGAAACCGTTCCTCTATTTTTATTTAACAGTGACCTTCACCTTGACCCAACCCACCCCATATGCAATCCCAAGTGAGGCCTCTATAAGGTACCTATGTATGAAGTTTCATTACAATAGCTTAATCCGTTCTGGAGTTATAGAGATATAGAGTTGTTGCAGGCAAACTTTAAGCTGAATTTCAAAAGTACAAAAAGGCGCATAATTCTGCTTAAATGCTGGTCATAGTTATGGGTCTTGGCCAGTGACGTTATATAATGACCCTGAAGGCATGTGTGAAGTTTCAATTGAATATCTGTAGTAGATAAAGAGATATGGAGTTGTTGCACGCAAACTTTAAGTGCAGAAAGGGGCATAATTCTGTTAAATTGCAGGTCAGAGTTATGGGCCTTGGTCAGGCCTTGGTCAGTGACCTCACATAATGACCCCGAACACATGTGTGAAGTTTCAATTGAATATCTGAAGTAGTTGCAGAGATATCAGAGGCGTAGCCTCATTTAGGCACTATAGGCACATGCCTATACATTCTTTTCAGAGATGAAACATTTTAATATGCCAATCAAAACAAGAGGGGGTTGGGGGTGTGGGGATCTTTCTTGGTTGTGTTAATACTTCATTGTTTAAAGAGTCGATTCCGTCAATATGAAATAAATTTACTTGAAACGCACGCTTATTTTAGAATTATTTTGCAGAATCTGGGTTTAGCGGATGTTAGTTGTTTGATGCCACATACGAGTATAAACACTCCTGACCCAAATTATCGCTTGCAGTGTCATTTTTTAGATTTCGCCTATTGTGCCTTTACATTTTTTGAACCCAAGCTACCCCCCTGGATACGGACATATGGCACGCAAACCTTAACCAGAGCATTACGCCGGGTGAACGGGTAGGTAGTATAGCTTGAAATATTCTGTGAATAGTCTAGCTAAAAATTCCCGCTACGCTGATCATAAAAGAGTGTGTGCAACATTCAAACAAGAAGGCCATGATGGCACAGAGCGCTCACCTGACAACTGATACAGATGAAGACCATACTGTTGTGACAGATTTGAAAATGAATGAACACATGTTTCTGCAAAGGAGGATAGTATCAATTTGATTTAAAACATTGGTTAGTGCAGTTGTGTAGTGGATGTGCGGTGTTTTTGCTTATGGTTCTCAAATAATTTTTCTCGATATTCTTACCTAACCCTTTTTCATTAAGTCAGTGACAATTCTGGAAAATGCAGAAACAGTAGATTTTGATGTATTTTTTGCAGGCAGTTTTGGAGAACTAGGTGCAAAGCGATAATTTCGATGGCTGTGCTATAAGGTCAAGTTTTGATTTTTCTGTGATCATTTTCTGTCCAATAATGATAAATGATGTTAATTAATGCAGGCTCTGAAGCCATCAATGTTGCATGTACAAATAACTGCATGCAAGGTTTGCAACTGTTGGAAATCAAATTTTATCAATAAATTTTTATAGTCATACGCAAACTGTGTAAATTTGGTCAACATTGAATAAAAATATGTGTGTGCAAGCCAATAATTGATAACTTGTTGATGTTTTTTTCCACATACAAGGGACAATAACTTTAGTGTTTCTGGCCTGAACATGCTTTTATTCGATTTCATCTGTAATCTTACATTCATAGACAAACTGTGCACAATTGGTGAAGATAGGATGAAAAATGAAGTCTCTATCCTTAATAATGTCCATTTTTGTATATTTTTTTTCACAAACAAAGGGCTTTAAATCTGATGTTTCTGGCCCAGTTTTGCGTATATACGACTTCACCTTTAATTTTATGGTCATATACAAACTGTGCAAGATTGGTGAAGCTTGGATAAAATATGAAGTCTCTATCCTGAATAATGTCAATTTTTGTATATTTTTTCACAAACAAAGGGCTATAACTCCAGTGTTTCTGGCCCGATTTTGTTCATATTCAACTTGGCCTGTAATCTTATGGTCATAGACAAAGATTGGATGAAAATGAAGTCTCTATCCTGAATAATGTCCATTTTTGCATATTTTTCACAAACAAAGGGCAATAACTCCAATGTTTCTGGTTGGATCATGCTTATATTCGACTTCAACTGTAATCTCATGGTTAAAGACAAACTGTGCAGGATTGGTGAAGATGGAATGAAATATAAAGTCTCTATCCTGAATAATGTCCATTTTTTTATATTTTTTCATAAACAAAGGGCAATAACTTTGGTGTCTGAAACACGATCTAGCCCCTTTTTGGCATCTGCTGAGATCTGATGGTCACACAAACTGTAAAAGTTTGGTTAAAATTGGATGGAAAATAATGCCTATATGTTGAAAAAAGGCATTGTTGCACTTTTTTACATGAAAAAAGGGCAATAACTCTAGTGTTACTGGTGTGATCTGGTCCAACAACAATCCCGTCCAAGATTTCACACACAAACTGTGCAAGTTTGGTTAAGATTGGATAAAAAGTGAAGTCTCCAGCGTGAGAACGAAACAAATTGTTTACGGCACACTGACAACGGCCAATGGGCGACACAGGAGAGGTCCCCCATACCAATAGCTCACCGAGCACTTCGTGCTCCGGTGAGCTAAAATATGGAGGACAGTTTTGTAGCAAGAAACTATAACTGTCAGACAGTTTTCTTCATGTGAGACAATATTAAGCAATGACAAAACTGCACACATGCTTTTTGCATAAAGGTTACCAGTTACCATGCAAAAACAAAGAAATGATGTTCATTAGTGTAATACCAACACCCTATCAGCAATAGGGTTTTGAGGTTTGATTGGTCTTTCAAGGAAAGTATCCAACATCTTTCATTTTCAATATTTGTGGTAAAACCTTATACAGTTCAAATGAAACAAATTGAAGGAAATTGTTGCGAACGTCTTTAAAAGATAGCCCAAATCAAGTTTGTTCTTTACATTGATGTCAATTATTACATTTTTATTTATACATACATGTTTTAATTGTTATTTGGAGCAATGGAAATAAAATACATGAATACGTAAATTTGTTTTTTCAATTGATTGTTTAGTGATATTTTGATATTATATTCATTATACATCGTTCGTTGATGACACTTGTTACAATGTGACAATAGCATTCACATTAAAAGATCGTACAGGAGAAAGAATGCATTGAAAAAGCAATACTTTATATGTGGAGTTAAATTGGAATAACACGCACACATTTTTTTTAGTACCGTAGCATAATTCATCAATACATCATCAATAAGTAATACTGTTGTGTGAAACTCGATTGCTATTAATATTTGGACAGTGAATAACAAATCGGTATAAAGTGGCAATTAACACAACTAGCATGTTTTTAACATATATTAAATACAAGTAGTTGCAATAGATAATGCTTATTAAAAAGAATTGTCATTCGTGACCTTTGATTAAATCAAATTGACTAAACAATTTTGACATCTGTGAGCATAACTCAATGATTGTAGTATTTCACATCTTCATTGTTTCAAATTAACCGAGAAAAACTTTATCAAATGTTAAATAATTGAACTGAGCACTAAGAATTCTCATTAGAAGGGCATTGCTAACAAGAAATGTCTTTTAAAAAAGACAATCGGCGTTGAAATTAATGTTGAGGTGTTATTTTTTACCCGAAACAAGAGGAACTAGATGATCGGTTACGTGACTTCTCGGACTCCAGCTTTTTTGGTCCCTACTAAGGAGACTTCGCTGACTGTAGATTTTTCGGACACTATAAGGGAACTTATTGGACCCAAAATTAATTTGAGATAAACTCAAGCATTATTAATATGTGTATCGTGAATAAACCGATCATACTTTCCATGTTTTCACCGGTGATCAATGAAATATTGTTACATATAGAATTTAAAAGGGGCAGGGTGAGGTAAAAAAAAACGGCCCGGTGCTAAGAAAAAGGGGCTGGGCAATCAAGTCGTGCGGCGCAAAATGTCTAACCTAAATGATAGTAATTTACGTTACTATAATTGTTAGATTAATTTGTCAGGCAAATTTAACAAATTAGCATTGTCAGAAAATAATTGCGGGAAAGAATGAAAATTATTATATATCAGACGAGTGTACATAGCTATGTTATATAATATACTATATGTATCATTAGTTTTGCAAATAGTGTTTTCATGCAAATGAAGTAAAAGTAACTTAAACAACATTTCGACGTATTACGAGACTTCTTTCACCACACTTTAATTATAGAAAGATGTTAAATATGTTTAGAGATTGAATAACATCTACTGGAGAAGTTGATAGAAAGGTACAATTATAAATAATGCTTAATAAATCGCAACTGCAATTCAAATATAAATTAACATGCACAGTAAGTTTATAAATATAAATTCCCCATTTATTGAAATTATCGGGTTTATGATTCTCCAGACGCTAATTGATGAATGTATATTAGCATAGCTTTACCGCACGTTATTTTTAAAATGATGCACCCTTTATCTGGAGTGTGTTGAATACGCTAGATTAGGCCGTTTCATACTGATCTTCGCCGAATATCTACGTATGACTCCGAAACGTTTCTAAGCACAATAATTCTCAGATATCGGTCAACCAATGAGATCATTGTAATTGCTATTTATAGAGCGTACCACTGATATAGGCTAAACAAAATAATTATTTCATTATGTGAATGAATATTACATTCTGTTAATGACAAACAATGAGTAAAATTGTTCATAATTATGTTCAGTTCTAGAGTGTATGTCGAAGATATGTTTATAACTTTATTTTGAACGCTTATGCAAACAATTATTTAAAATTTAATCCCCCAAAATATGCAACAGTTATTAGTAGACATCAAACCATTGTTGTAAGTTTGCATTCCCTGAAATTAGAAAATTTGCCCAATTCTATTGGCATTCGGTTTTCCCGCTGCATAAAATTATTGCAAGAAATCTAGGTCAACAGTGATCTTAGACAGCTACGCCGAAAAATAACTACATAGCTAGTGTTTACAATTACAATGTTGACTATGATATATATTCTATTTGTATATTTCGTCTTCAGCTAATCTGTGCTTGTTTTTGTTGCCATACTGAACTCATATTGATTGTTTTCTTGTCAAGATCCGAGGTTCACACTTGACCTTTACAGTTGCTCACTTTTTGACACACGGGCGCGTAGCAGGGTAGTCCGTTCTCAGTCATTATGTGTCTATTGCTGTAAATTATAGAAACATAAACAAAACAAATTGCACAAGGATCTAAGTCATTACACGGACAAACATTTACAATTATTTGGGCTATTTTAAATCCAGAAAAAGTTTGGTCTATCGACCTACCGACAGACACACATACCACCGCGGACAAACATTTGCAAAAAAGCAATATAGCCCCTGTGTTCTTAGAGTGACAAGTAACAAAACGTTGATATTCAAGACAGACTTAATTCATTTTCTTACTTTAAAATATTATTATAAACGATATATTTCGATGAATGCCATTTCAAAAACACAATGAGGTATAATTTCGACAGATGATGAACAGATTGTGGTTAAACTTTGGTTTTATGAAAAGTCTTTTTTTAGCTTTTAACTTGACATCAGCACCACAACTATGCATTGACACCACAAATTGTGTCTTGCGACCATAACATTTTCAAATATGAACATTTAACCTAATACCTTACCGAACGTGCCAATTTGTGTTTAGCAGTTGATGGAAATAAAGCTCTTAAGTTCTACAGGATACAATTTCGTAATTTTCCCTAAGTTTTTGTAACTAGAGTAAAGCATATACATATTTGTGTCTAATAGCATTCTCCGATTTTTTAAATTCTCGCTCACAGGTTTCTAATAAGCAAAAATACAGAGTCGTACTCACCGATAACGTCCATTTCTTGATATTGACACCACACCGGAAGCTTCATTGCAACATTTTCTACACACAAAGCTTGCGTTATGGCCGCAATGATTCCACGGGGTGAAGTATATTAATTCATATTCATGTAATAAAAGCTTCTTGTGAATAATACTTATTGATATTATGGGTCCATGTGAACCATAATAGTTATAATTATAATACAATAATAATCTAGTATATAATAGCAAATAGCCTGAAATATTTTAAAAGAAAAATAGTATAACTATATTAATACCACTTAATTTGGAACTGTTCTCTACCTCAAATTATGGTTTGTATCGTAATGTGTGCGCTATAAAATGATTAAATCTAGCTGAATAAATATTTCCATATAATATAATGAATATGGCCCTGTTTAATCATGACAATTTTATCCCTTGTAAACTATCCTTAAGTGACCAATAAGCATCATGATATATGCTGAAATCTTAAAGAATCTGAAAGGAGCCATTGATATATGTTTTACTATGTCAAATACCATGAGTGCTAATGTGCGATATATTTATACAACTTACTGTAGTTCAAAGGACTTATTCACAGATTTTCGTATTTTTAAAACATGTCATAAAATGTCAAAACTTAACACAATAAACCATCTGGACCATCACACTCTGAATATTCCTGTCAAAAAAAGCCTTGAAAACAAGAAAACAAGTTAGCCTCCGCATTTAGATGGAAAGCATTACAAATGATTTATTATTTTTGCCATTAATTGCAATTGATCTGTATTCATTATTGACACCTTATTTTTTTTTTTTAAATATATAGTTTTGTGTCAGGAGGGTCTTTATAATTTCTGCTCCTTCATGTATAATGAATTTTTTTTCGGAATCAGTGAAAACAAAATTTTAATGGTCAATTTGCAAATCTGTGAATAGGTATCTTTAAAGAGGCTGAAAGGAGGCATTGATATATATTTAAATATGTCAAATACAATGTGCAGTTCATTAGACCTATAGTACTTGTTCGACATGCTGTAGCTAAAGTCACCTTTCCCCACTTCCTAGTTGAGAAAGATATTTATGTAATACTTCAAACTACGGAAGTGTTTGTTGAAAATCGGTGTTCAAGATAGGTACAGGGTAAATATGTTAATAACATGTTCAGTGTTAGTTATATAAATGTATATGATTCACATTGGTGGTTAGTTAACATCCTAAAGCGTGTTCTATTTATTATTTCAATCTAGAAATTAATTTCCTGTTTGAACTTGAAACAATCTGTCTTGTACTCGATAAGGTTATAAGGTACCTTTGTTCACACGAGTGAAACCATTTCTTATTATAGAAAAACACCTGATAAATACAGAATAATACTGACATGTTTAGCTTTAAGTCATTGTTTAATGTCCTCAGGTCCTAAAAGTACAGTTTCTGTAGAAAGTATTACACAACATTGCTAAAGAATCCCCATAACATCCAGTAAAAGTTGTTGAAAATATTTGTTATGAATATGGTTTGATAGCATACTTTTACTAAATAACAGTAACTGTATTTTCTGCATTTTGCTTATAATATAAAGTGCAAGTTGGACAGTGTCATAATTGTCCACTGGCTGCTTTAGACATGTATAACCTTACACATGAGCAATGATGTATTTAAACTATGAAACCATGGAAACATATAAATTATATAAAATTAATTTAAATATACAAGTAAATAAGGTTTGCAGAGCTTTCCTTTAGGAAAATGGTATTTTTAAGAATTGAGCATTGACACCTCTGTTGTAAAATGTTAACTTGACTGTCTGAAACAAATGACAATGTCACGTGTTTAGCAGCATTCGCTGAGTCAGTTTTAATTATAAATGTGTATTGTAAGTATTCCAACCAATATCCTTTATAGACCACAACAAAAACAGAACAAAGTTGTACTAGTATTATGTTGAACCTATTTGTGGTAAATTGTAATAACAATCTAGTGGTAATACAGTACAGCTTAATATTGTGGGGCTTTGTTACTAACATTGTATTTGTCAATGTAAAAATGCGGTACAATTTATACTTTAATGTAATATAATAAACTATGATATAATATAATATGATATGATATATTATAACATAACATAACATAACATAACATAACATAACATAACATAACATAACATAACATAACATAACATAACATAACATAACATAACATAACATAACATAACATAACATAACATAACATATATAATTATAATATAATATAATATATAATAATATATAATATAATATAATATAATATAAATTGAAATTTATATTGATCTAATATAACGAAGATCTAATATTATATAGATCTAATATAGCATAGAGATAATAATATATAATATCTATCACACAACTGGGATAATCATAATAAGGTCACACAAGCCCTAAGAAGGACCTCTTTCCACTGTACACTGCAATCCCAGCTCAAGTAGAAGTCTTGGCTATCACCAATATCACTGAACTCTAGCTGGCAGGCCATTGGCTGCAAGTCTATGAGGCTGTCAACCACATTAACATAATTTGCTCTCATTCCTCTACTGGAACTCTCAAAAGAGGAAATCAATATGGAGCTCATTTGCATTTTCTTTATTTGTTATTCTCTTTGAGTTCTTTGTTATATTTTTTGTGTTATATTTATATTTAATTGTAACAAAAGGGAGAAGCTGCTAACCTATATGCATGCATTATATACATTAAATAGTACTAAATATTATAAAAGTAATTTTCATTTACAACTCCAGTGAATGTTTATTTAGCATTCCCGTTTTTTCCCAAGGTAGTTCACCTTTACCTATTTTCCATGTAGGTCCCTGTTTCACACAGCCCCTATTGTTGATTTTACCCTAACGGAAAATGAACATTGAACATGTGGTTTCAATGAAAATGAATTCCTCTCATTTTCAGTAATTTTCTAAATTGTCAAGTTGCAAAACACCTTACGCCGCGACAGCTAATGAATTACACAGAGGGTGGTAACGACCTGGGAAACTCCTGGTCTGACGATAAAATCTACGAATTTTAACTAATATTGTGAGAATTACCCCACTCCCCAAATATTGCGCATGATGTATGATCGCTCAAAAACTACCGACAACATACGTTCGCGACAGAAGCCAAGAAATGGCTACTGTCCGACATTTCTCCAACAACCCAACCCAAACTCATCTAATCACCAATCAATATTTTGGAAAAAACCTAAACTATGTCAAAAAAATGTTTCAATTCAAATAATAACACATATAATAAGATATATGTCATATACAATGGATCTTGCCTGCGCTGTGACTCGTTCTTTACAAGTGCCTGCATCCGTCCGCCATCATGGAAAACTTAACATAATCATCTGACTTACACACCCAATTGAGGTTAAATATTTTTGTCTTAATCCCTGTTTACCTTTACCTTTAAACCCGCGAATAATGACCAAATATGCCAAATAAAGCATGTTTTCGTTTTAATTCTACTTAATGACACTATTTCCCGCCAAAAGCCGCACCGAGCAACTTCAGCAGCCGACAAAACACTGAACGCGCATGTCAGGTACTAGGAAGGTAAAAGCCACGTACAATTCACGTAGATTCGCTATTTCTTCCATATATGGCAATATTTCTGATTTTAACCATTTATGTAGCTACTTAAGTAAAGAAAATACGTGAAAAAGATAATACATACCGTTTTTGCGTCGCGGATTTTTCTGTTTCCTTCTCCCGCACCTGACTCCTTCCATCATTTCAATTGAATTGAGAAATATTCCGACCTGAGTTAGTATCATTGCGCATGACAGTGAGATGCCCGTGAGTATCGGTTTCCGCCAAACTATATTCCAAACAGCGTATTAAAGCAACCACAAATTGATACCTTTTTGCGCTTACGTGAGTTGATATTTTGAAAAGGTTACACCACGGCTTATAGCCGGAGTAAATAAGCAATAGTCCAACATCCCAGTCATGTCGTTATGCGTGTTACAGCTTCAATGTGGCGCCTGTAAAATGGTCCAGGGGAAAATAACTACATGTAGTACTGGTATTTATCGAACAGTCAGGCCCAGGTGGCTCGAATTCGGTTTAAGCTTGTGACAATGTTGACGCCCTGAAAATATGTTTGGCGAGGTTATATCAGGCGAAATTTGAGTCCCAAAGATATTAGGAGAGAATTAACTTATCGTATCATGGCTATACCTCTGCAAAGGTGGGAAAGGTGTGTTGTTGGTTTCAATTAACGTAGGCTGCGTTTTATCTGCAAAGATAATTCAATTTACTTGCATTGCGAGCCAATTACCGCAATTGGGTCGCCAGTTTTGATCAGTTTAATGGAAATTAATTGCCGTGCTTATGAGCCTTAGCGTGCTGCAATGCAAAGGTGACAGGTACACGCCACGGATGGGAATCGCGCTGGAAAAGAAATTGTGGTAACAGCTGTGTTGCGTCGAAGTTATATATAATAGGTTGCATCTTATTTGTAATTTGTTTAAGAGATAATCACGCTTGTTAAATGATTACAGATCACGTACCTTTTAGAGTGTTCGATTGAAGGTCGTTCACGTGTACATGTACGGCCATTTTAACCTGCACAGTACTCAGTATTGTTGACGTCATTTATGACGTAATGTTCAGTATCTTACGGGAATGTTTACCTGCGGATAGATCTTAGCAAGTAGGGTAAATTTCAAATATAATTTGATTTAATTAATGCCTAACATTAAATTTATACCGCCATTTATAGTACTGATATAACAAATAATAAATTATTTAATTCAGTCGGAATACAAAATCACTAAAAGATGATCGAGTATCAAATATATAATACCACAAAGAACTGCATTACAAATAATTCATGAAAAAAAAAACGACAAATAGAGGACAGTGGAAAAAAGATGTAGGTAACAAGATTTCATATATCCCAAAAAATCCAGGAAGTATTAAACATACTGTCACACAAGGTGTCAGAAATAACAAAAAAAAAACAATAACAAACAACAACAACAACAAAACACACACTTAAAAACTGTAATCTGTAATACATAAAAAAATCCGAACAATTGAACAAAAAAAAGTATATACATGTAGTTATGTAAAATTTAATATCTGTAAAAAAAATTATGTACACATTATACATTTACACTTTGGGCCGCTCCAGGTCCGGCACAACCTGACAAACTCCTTATAGTTTTCAACCTGCCTAATTTCGTTAGGTAAGTTGTTCCAGACCTGCGCAGCCTCAAAGCGAAATGACCTTTTCTCATTCATTGTTGTTCTAACATTGGGAATTTAAATTTGATTAGAATATCTAAATGAATAATGAGTATTTTTTTTACATTAACAAGATCATGTAGATATGGAGGTGTTAATTTGTAAAGACATTGAAAAGTTTCAATTGTCATTGTCCTAAGTCGATATATGTGTAATGTTGGCATGTTTACCTTGTTTAATAGATCCATATAACTTGAGTTGAAATCATGAAAACTTGTGTGTGTGTTGATGTAATCAACAATCCATGGGCGTAGGAAAGAACGGATGGCAGAGGGCAGACCTTTGTAAACTGACCTCTAGATATTGTTTAAGTGTACACTGTAAACAACAAAAAGGAAAACAAAATAATGGGAGAGAACTTTTATAGGCTTAGAGATCGTAGTAAGGTTTATTTTAAGTGTCAACGCCTGAACTTTGGACGGGAAGGTGTCGACCTGAAAAAAAACACAACCCCGGCGGACATCATTTTAGCGCCTGTTGAAGTGGTGGATAGATCTAATTAAAACGTTTGTTCGGATATATTTTTCGGCGTAGCTGTCTAAGATCACTTTTGACCTAGATTTCTTGCGATAATTATAGAGGGGAAAATTGAATGCCAATAGAATTGGGCAAATTTTCTAATTTAAGGGAATGCAAACTTCAAACAATGGTTTAACGTATACCAATAACTGTTGCATACTTTGGGGGATTAAAAATTTACATAATTGTTTACATAAGCGGTTAAATTTAAGTTATAAACATATCTTCGAAATACACTCAAGAAATTAACATAATTATGAACAATTTTACCCATTGTATGTCATGATCAGAATGTTATATTCATTCACATAATGAAATAACTATATTGTTTAGCCTACTTTATCGGCACCCTATAAATAGCAATTACAATGCTACAATTCACGGGGGCGACAGTCAGTCACAGCGTACAATGTTGCCTGCTGAGCTCGCAAGCACAACATATAAAGTGGTAAATTTCTGGTATTTTTCTGATAAATACGCAAAACAAATATAAGCAATTTGATTGAGCTTATATTTCCTATTATTTTATCATTGTGTAAAAATATTATTGTACGTTGTAACCGACTGTCGTCCCGTGAATTAATTCTAGCGAGTACAACTTTTTCTGACAATGTTAATTTGTTAAATTTGCCTGAAAAATTCATGTATCAATTATGTTTACGTAAATTACTAGTATTTAGCTTATTCATGTATCACTGGCGAAAACATGAGGCGGTATATGATCGGTTTATTCACGGTATAGATATTAACAATTATTGAGTTTATCTCAAATTAATTTTGGGGGCCGATAGGTTTTCTTATAGTGTCCGAAAAATATAGGGTCCGAGAAGTCTCCTTAGTAGGGACCGAAAAATCTGTGGTCCGAGATCTTCTTAGTAGGGAACGAAAAATATGGGTTCCGTGAAGTCACAGCTTTTGGTCCTCTTGTATTATATTTAGGGCAAAAAAATGAAATCTCAATATTAATTTCTACGCCGATTGTCTTTTTTAAAAACATTTCTTGTTTTAAATAATCTTACGCGAAGTGCGGATCGATCGCAATCACTAGATTGACGATTGCTATTGTTTTTGACGTATGCATAAGAATTATGAAAAAGCATTGTACTTCTAAAGAGAGTTTTGAATGTATTTTACTAATTTAACTTATTTTTATTTAAATTGATATTTACCGAAAATAGCGCTTGTGATAAAAAGCACTGAATATTTGCACCCGTTGTAGATTGACTGACTCGTATGCATATAACTCTGTTTGCTTTTTAAATTGATTGCACAAAAATATTTGCCTACCACAAAATACAAAATAATGACCAGAATGTCATAGATAAATAGCATTGTATTCGACGCACTCCATATTAGTTTTAATTTGCAAAAATTAAACAACAGTAGGAATGTAGGTCTACATGTACATGTACTGTATGAATGTAGGCCTACATGTACATGTGCTGTATGAATGTAGGCCTACATGTACATGTGCTGTATGAATGTATGTCTACATGTACATGTGCTGTATGAATGTAGGCCTACATGTACATGTGCTGTATAAATGTAGGCCTACATGCACATGTGCTGTGTGAATGTAGACCTACATGCACATGTGCTGTATGAATGTAGGCCTACATGTACATGTGCTGTATGAATGTAGGTCTACATGTACATGTGCTGTATGAATGTAGGCCTACATGTACATGTGCTGTAGGAATGTAGGCCTACACGTAAATGTGGTGTAGAAATGTAAGCCAACAGGTACATGTGCTGTAGGAATGAAGGCCTACATGTACATGTGTTGTATAAGGTGCGGCGCTGAAACCATGGGGTCAGGTTGGTACAAATCTTGCGTCTGAATAATATCCTTTCGATGTAAGCCAAGCATAGGCATACATTTCCTTTTACAAATTAAGTAGCGGTATATTTCCTTTTAGATATTAAGGATATACCACATTATTTTGTACATATTTAGTAGCAATACACCAAAATGCCAAACTAATTCCATGGCATTGTGTCCCTCAAAAGCACCAGCCTTCAAGCCGATGTCCAGAACAAAGCGATGTATTACTATTAAATGTTAACTATCGACCTCCCGTACTGGAGATCCGGGGAGGCCGCACTTTACACGTATAACAAATAACGCAAATTTAAGACGTTCCCGGCGCACGTGACTCACAGCCATCTTTGTGACAAAGAGCCCGGATGCTTCCATAATTTCTGAGAATTATGTTTGGTTACCTTGGAAACGGCAAATATTCGGTAGCTTTTGGCAATTTTAGGGAGCGGAGTTCGCGTACACGGTCCATTGCCAAACAAAGCGCCGTATCCAGACCTCGAGCGCAGGAAAATATGTGATCATGATTCGTGTCGTTAGTAACAAACATGTATCGTTTAAGCACGTAATGCGTTAATATGCTTAATAACTTTGGTAATTGCGCATTGCAATGGTGAAATTACTTTAAATAAATTCTAGTTAATTGGTAATTTCTTGATATCTGTGCGGCTGTCCGTTGGCGTAGTTTTTTTTTCAATAAAATTATGAGCAATAGAAATGCGTGTATACTAGACATGTAGGTTGTTAAAAAATAGTTCAACAATACTACATGTACAACGAGTATAGAGGTCGCGGTGGCGAAGTGGATATGGTGTCCGCCTAGCGATCGGGAGGTTCCGGGTTCGATCCCCACTCTGGGAGCGTACTCAAAGACACCAAGTACTGGTTCTAGTGTCTCAATAAGCCTTAGGCTTTCAATGCAATCGAGCTAAAATAAATAGTTTTAAACTAACAATCGGTATAAACACAAAAGAGTGTGGGCTCAGTCAGTGTGACGGCAAAATAAAGCGTGATTGTTGTCATTATTTTTTCTAAACGTTTTCGTTTTGCTGTTAACGGTAACATCCGTTGTTTTATTACTGAAAGTGACTACATACAAATCTGTATCTAACACGCGTCATTTTAACTACCCGGATGTTTTGGTGCACATCGACTGATTTCATTGGCTTTTACCAAATACTAGTAGAAGGATATTCGAATGGCAACAAAAGAAGCAGGACAACGTTTACGCCCAGATACTTTAATTGGTCGCGGAAAAACTAGAGTCAGCGTTTAAATGAAACAAAATGACCTGTGCGATTGGTACACAACTCGATGATTGGTGGCCTAATCTTTTAAATAAATATGTCCAAGTAATTATTAAGCCCAACACAATACATATAACAAGACAAAAAAACGTATAATGCATACCTTAATATTGATATATGTATTTTTTTTTTATATCTATGACAAATACAAGCAAGCTGGATGTTTAGAGCAATCGCTTACGGCGTCTGAATAGGAGCATTATAACGTGTGTCACTTTTGGGAACAGCCCCTTATTGCTTTGCCGCATGTGCCCATGATTAACTACAGGGGCCATAAATCGTTGACGTTCTAAATAAATATCCAATAATTGAACGAAGTGAAAGCTTGTCATTTCCACGGCAACTGAACACCGGCGCGCGCCGTTAGACCGTCTCAAATTTCACCGTGTAACTTTCTCTAAAGATCGTTAAATTTATTTAACAATAAAAATCGTCAACATCGCTTCAGATCAAATGGTTCTTAAGAACCAAGCTATTAAGATTTGTTAAAATCTAGCCTTTGCTATCACGGGAAATCAGAGAATAACCGTGCGCTTTTCGACTTAATAACAAAGATGATAGTAGAATGTAGCCGATTGTTATTTTCTGATGCTATTTCCGTGTTTAAGCCGTTGCGGGCGCCCCTCTGTGCAAACACGACTGCCATTTACAGAGATTTTCTGGCTAATTACAGATTTCAGCGACACTTTATACGCACAATTAAGCAAGGTAAAATCGCTTACCTAAATATCATCTGTGGGGTTGGCGCGCGACCAGTGTCAAGCAGGATTATACACAGCCTATGATTTAGGGAGATTGCATTGGAAGCATTTATCACTTAAATTGGGAAAATCACTCACTGGTCTTTAAAAACAGAATTGCATCTGGTTTAAAAAACGCAAAATCTGCACATTGTTATTACGTGAATCTTTTTATTTCTGGTCGTAATGCCAGTTGTGTAATACGTTTTATGGAGATCGATAGAGGGGTAAAACAGCTGCAATTTGTGTTGCTAAATAACTGCACATAAATTGTCATTGTGGGAAGTATCCGTTATCATGAATACAAGTATTATAATTTCGTTCGAATGTTCATAACTTGATAATCTCAAATACAAATATATTTTATAATATAATTTCATGTCCATGCAATTGCTTGCACTGACAAAGGTTTCTATATTTACTCTTATTTTGATACTTTTCAGATTATAAATATATTAAAAATATTAGATGTCATATTACAAATGTTATAAGCGGCTAATAAAATTCCATGGAATGTAACATACATTTTATTCGATGATTAACGCACTTAAATAATTTCTAAAGACTATTATTGCCGAATGCTATATATTAACGGGACATGAAATCGTTCGGACAGCAATGCTGTAACAACGTTTGTTGACACTTATCACTATCAAATAGTTGCTCAGACACACACAATCCGCATGATTTCTTAAGACAGTTACCACATACGGGAAGGGTAGCCACCG
Source organism: Congeria kusceri (assembly GCA_027627225.1). Lineage (NCBI taxonomy): Eukaryota > Metazoa > Mollusca > Bivalvia > Myida > Dreissenidae > Congeria > Congeria kusceri. The sequence continues at coordinate 48,494,391 of CM051030.1, forward strand.
TTTGGATAGTGACCGTTATGCAAATACATCCACGTGATTTAAATAAATTTGAATAATGCCGCGTGCGTGTCACCTACTTCCGGAAAGTTGCGAAAAGAAGAAGGATTTGCGTCGGAAAGCTTTAATTAACGAAACTACCCCCGAACAAAGGCAGGGAATCGGGGAACGCTGTGTCCCAAATCTCAAGAAATATAATACATTCGACAAATCAATTATTTGAAGGAAAAAAAGCGTAGAAGTTCAATAATAATATACAACGACATTTCTTGGGTTTGGTTTCTTTGTAATACATGAGCGTACATGTAGTTGTGCCTACACCAGAAAAAGGGTTGTATATTGGATAAAAAGTGAATACCGTGTAAACATATATAATTTCCTTGACATGCGCTTCATTGTTAAAACCATCGAATTACGTGCAAAACAAGGTCATAGTATATGAATTCATTATATAGCAAGTAAAGTCTGTACATATAAGTAGGCATTTTCAAAGACGGACACTTATATTTATCCGTAAATGAAATTTGTCTGCAAAGTTAAAGTTGGATATAAAACCAGATAATTCATCTGGGGGGAATATCGCAATGGGCCAGAAATCCCGTGTAAAGTCGACTTTTGGGGAATTTGAATATCAAAATACATGTATATGTTATTTTAAAGCAATTTTACTTTGGGAAGCCTTTATAAAGTCCCTGCTATAGGAAGAAGTCAACAACGCTTGAACTGCATGTCCGTATAATTCTAAATGTCCGCGCGCTTTTGTTTTGCTGTAATAGCAATTCCATAGTGTTAGATTTTCAGTCCGATTTCTATGAGTCCAGTTGATGGTCCGTCCCAATGGTCAGTTAACTGTTCATATCGATCAGTGGCCACCTGTTCATGGGGAGAAAACTAATTATTGCTGACCTTTGTCTAGCGATACCTTGATTAACTTCCCAATTAAGGAGAACAATGGTCAAGCCGGTTTCCAAGAGGAGGCATTTCACGGCTTGATCGATTAAAGACAGAGCTCGAGACATTTTCCATGTCTTTTATTGGCTCAACCAGTTTGAAAAGTGGATAGTTGTCCATAGCAGTTTCATATAGTCTTCGGACTACATGCATATTCCGAGTTTTGTTTACAACAAAATGTCATTTCAATAATGACGGTTGTGTGTAGTTACTTCTTCCGCTATACTTATGATGTTAAATTTTCAAACAAAAATAAATACAAATTTAGTGAATTGTATCTGTTTCGATTGTGTTTGCTATGAGCTTGTTCAACATGTATTATTTAAAAGCACAGTTTCGACAGACCTTAAAAATGTCCATAGCAAACAAACGAAACTTTTGCGACATGCCTCATACGCAACCATATTATATTTTTTTGTTCAACGTCCAGGTTATGAATATTATTGTCATTAAGTTGGTGCTTGCCAAGCGTGACTGAGTCTACTTGTTCTGTCGAGACTATTTCTACATTATTACCCGTGATCAAACGGTATTTCCGGCATCCTATTTCCGGCTGAAATCGCCAGATGGAGTCGCCGCTGGTCATTTAGTCTCCTATATTTAACTCAAAGAATATTAATTTCCAATTACACAAATTGTCGTTTGACTGCCCAGGTGTCGTCTGCGTGACTTTGATCAAAGACCGGACTAATTTGTTCCACGCAGAAGGCTTTGTGGAAAAGAAAACATAACGGTAAAACTGCCTATAATGTCTGAGAGTTCCAATCTGTCCAAGACGCCGCGGCCGTTAACTGTTGACCAGCAGAGCATGTTATATTGCTGAAAGCACAGTTTAGCGTACAGGCCCATAAGTTGAGTACAAAATAAGAATTGTATACAATTCATAAATTACAATTAATACATGTTTTGCAACAGATGCATTTTAATTAACAAATTCCTGTGTTTAAGGTAAAACATTTCATCGTGATCACCTAATTAATTACTAGCAACTTACACCAGAGTTATTTCTCGAACATAATTTGCATTACTAGCAACTAACACCAGATTAATTTTTCTTACATAAATTAAGTAAGTCATTTTGGTGTTTGGAGTTATGACAGAGCTAGCGCGCAAGCAGCTCATCCGCGTCTTCGTTAACCGGTCATGCGCAGGGGTTCTAATTACTCGTTGCTTGATATTTGTTTGTTTTAATGCTTTCAAGTCATCAGGGGCCATCTTTGAACTCCGGGTCGCCAAATACGGCCAGATGTAGAAAATCTGTCGCTGCGAACTCACACCGCGTGGAAAGCACCGTGAAATTCAATTAGCGAGCCTGTACTTTGTAATGGCGGTCGGATAATTTAATTGTACCTGTCCCGTGCTCTCCCCGAAGAGATGTGTATCGCTCCGGCTTTTACAATTGCCGTCAGAAATGACTAGCGCTACGAACGAGATGCGATTATTTAATTGTGATGTCGTATCGTAATCGAGTTTGAAAGATCGGTATTGTATTTTCTCAATAATTCCTAAGGCTCTAGAGTAATTTACATAATAAATAGTTATTAATATGATATTTATTGGGCACATTTATCTTTATGTATAAAATTATCCATGTGTGTTCTATTTGTATCAAACAGCCATCTGCAATGTTTCATAAGATAAAACAACCATGCCGACCTACCGTTATATATACGTAAATGTGTTTTTTACTTTAATATGCCATATCAACCATACCATTAACGCGAATACATTTTATTGAGTATATATTAAAAAAATACCAGTAATGCGTATGAATGCATTTACACAATAAAAATACACCTCGCCCCATCCCCACGAGATAAAGGAGGACAGTACGAGTAGGAACGGTATATTTTGCGCTGGGTACACGGTCGCCGAACATGTCGTCCGACACGCGCACTACTAGACATGTTTCGGATTGCAAGAACGAATTTTCAAAGCAACGTATCTGCCCGCCTAACAATTTCCAAAACATCTAAGCATTTGAATTTTCAACCCGAATTTTTTTTATTAAATAAGTTTACTCCATCGCAAGAAAACACGACGCATTTAACTTTGTAGCTGTTCTGTAATGATTTTTTTAAATGCATATTTTAGATTACTTCAACAATATTAAGACTGACATCTTAAACTTTCTGTGCGTGGCGTTTAATGAATAACTCCGGACGAGAAACACGCTATGTGGCTGTGTGCTAACCTTTTAAACCAAGGGAGACAACTTTCGAAAAATAATTTGCACCAAGAATTATGGTTTCCTTCTCGACTGCGTGCACGACGTACGGTCCGGAAAATCAACGTAGATCTTTCTGGCTCAGTGACTTGAAATTTCTAACACTAAAGATGGAGTTTATATTCGTTTTAACAGCATTTCATCGTGCATAAAAGTGTATAGTTGAGGCGTGTCGTAGGAAAACCGCGCTTAATGCACGTGCGTAAAGTCTTGCCCCGGATTAGCCTGTGCAGTCCGCACAGGCTAATCCGGGACGACTCTTAACGCCTATGTTTAGAAGACACGTCCTTGAAAAAGAAAATACCATAAAAGTGGAAAGTGTCGTCCAGGATTAGCCTGTGCGGACTGCAAAGGCGGATCCGGGACGACACTTTACGCAAATGCATTAAGTCCGGTTTTGCCACGACACGCCTCTGACGATGCTCCATGGCCAGTATTCACAAAGCCCCTTACAGGTGACATAATTGAAATTTCTTAAGTCTATAGTCGCCCTTTAGTTTAGTGCACTTTGCACGAAGAGGTATTTTTCTGGTAAAAAAGAGAACAGTTGTTTACTCTTGTTAACTGAATACAATTAATTGGAAAATTGATTAAAATAAAGGTACTATTTAACCACTAGCTTTACATTAAGGCATTTTTGGTTAAACGGTCGAGTTGCTCTAGGCCCATATCCACAAAGCTAACAGGGAAATCTTAACTAAGGCATACTTAAGTAAAAATTTCTAAAACAATTGTCCTTGTCAAAACCAATGTTTTGTATTTGAAATCTGGTAAATTAAGAAGCATCTTTTAATTATTTAGTAGAACAAAAGCTTTGAAAACAAAATAAACTTTAAATGAACCAGCAAAAGACTTAAGGAGTTTTATCATCTTAAGGAATTTACTTAAGTTTTCACTAAGAAGCTTTGTGGATAGGGCCCCTGCTACTGATGCAACCAGAGAAGAGCTAGGTTAAGACTACGGGAGGTAACTCAAATAACGACTCGCAATGGCAAACCGTGTTTGTCTCCCTTATTTAGACTCTTCAATGAAACATATCAACGGTGCGTGCGGATTTATATCATTGTGTCTACAACTGTGTGACAGACCTGTGTACTCCCGCTCTAAGCATTATGGGTATACGCTACTTTATAGGTCTAATTACCCCAAAACGGAAGTCACATCCTGAGGTTTACATGCTGTCAGTTAGATAATAAGTACATGTGGCTGAGTGCAGTATGCATATAATTTGTAAAATACAGTTTAAATGATACGTTTTGGTATCATTTTAAAGGGTATATATGTAAGCAATAAGAAAAAAGGCTGTTTTGTGCACTACTTTTTGTCTAGTGGTTCCCTGCTTCATAACTTTTGGCCCATGTATTCATGCGCAAAATGGCAGCCTCCACGCCCGTCAAAACCGGTGTGTTTATTCTAAGGTAAATATTTGGAGTTACAACACATAGAATTTTTTGACGTGCTGTTTTTTCAAAAGGTTATGTCCTCATCTTTCCAACAATGTATGGTGATATATTGGAAAGTAGCTTGGTCATGGTGAAAAGTGAGATCAAATTTTGAATATTTTATATGTAACAAAGAAGGAATTTGAACCTTTTAGAACTTCACCTAATATTAGTCGTCTGCAAAGATTTTGAAAATGGACTCTTACAAACACACTGCACTGGAAAGAATAACTGCCAGATGCCACATTGACCCCATTTAGGGCTGTATTTTATGGGATGGTTGCTCTAGGGAGCATTAGGGGGGTAAATATGGGAAAATTAAAGCAAAATGTCCACCAGAGTGGCAATCCGAGACCCATTGTGTTCATCGTGATGCTTTTCAGATTCATTTTGACATTAATTTCCATTAGTTTCAACAATTCTCTTATTTATGTCATAGTGCCTTGTGTTGTAATCCTGAATATTTAGTTTAAGAACCTGTAACTGACAATAATGCGCCGCAAAGGTCGTGTCCGCACTGGCCGATGCTTTGGCCATGATGACCGTCCGACCTGCCTACTTTGAATAATACCAATTTTCCTAATTTGCAAAGTTAACAGATCCTATTTAGTTCATGTGTTATTTTGTAATTGTAGTTCAATCAGACTTTCAGCTGAAAAATACATGAAATGCATGCATAAAACACTCAAGCCGCTCACGCCAACCTAGACCCTACCAAATGGAGATAGCGGCATCAAAATTTAAATCACCATCACAGTTTGGTTTAATTTGAGTATGTTTTTTAATGCAGTGTTGAAAAGAACCAGGACCTCAGCCGGAACCATCAACTCATTGGTATACAATTATGGGTGAAGTGACGAGTCATCAAAACAACTTTACTTGTCAACTACACTGGAGCGTTGGGGCGGGGCCGTATAGCTGACACAGTCGTGTCCGTACCATCGGTATTTTTTAAGGTTAGTACATGATTATTGTCATGTATTGTACTATCTAATGTTTTCTTTGCCATCCTGGCATTCTTCTTATCAACACCAGTAGGAAAAGCATGAGTTTAACCCTTGTTGGGACTCTCAAACCCGTTTTAGAACTGAACTGTTCGCACATGAGCTCGACAATCTGAAGCCGGCATAGCGACTAGCCTTATCGCAGTAAATAAAACTTAGTAAACTATTGTATATGTACACTTATTGTATCTAAGTTACACTAGTAATCACAATATTGAGTAAACATGCACAGAAAACCTTTTTATTTTCACAGATTACTCAGCAGACAGTACCTGGAACAGATTGAAGATTGCAGGCGGCTGACCTCACCCACAGGTTCATGTTTGACAGAAGACTGTTAATTAATATCTGGCATTGACATTTTGGGGTCAATTTCTTTTTTTGTTGTGTAACAGGAGGTCAAATCTGTTGATTGTTATGTAAACAAACCCTTTTCCGGGGTCAAATGGCATCTGAAATGCTACATTTATATGGATTTTACCCCCCAAAATGCAGAAACTTAAAAAAAATTTTTGTTCAAAACGGACTAAAAACCTATTTTGTAACATTTAGAATGCCAATGAAGATTGTTTTCACTTCTGACTTTATATATTTATCTGCCATGCCTATTAAAACTCAAACGTATGCTTAATTCCGAGTTAAAATCATGTTTTCCAGATGTACCCAAGGCCATTTTTTTCCGTCTTAAATTTTGCCTCAAAACACCATTATATGTGACATTTTCAATTATATTTGTTTCCAATAAATCTTTAAACCAGTGTAATAGGACTTCATGTTCTTTCTCGAAATAGATCAGATTGATGAAAATTGTGGTTTTTATTCAAATTTGAAAGGGTTGGGTTCTCTTAAAGGTCTAATTATCCCAAAACGGAAGTCACATCCTCAGGGTTACATGCTGTCTGTTAGATAATAAGCACATGTGGCTGAGTGCAGTATGCATATAATTTGTAAAATGCAGTTTAAATGATACGTTTTGGTATCATTTTAAAGATATATATGTAAGCAATAAGAAAAAAGGCTGTTTTGTGCACTACTTTTTGTCTAGTGGTTCCCAGCTTCATAACTTTTGGCCCATGTATTCATGCGCAAAATGGCAGCCTCCATGCCCGTCAAAACCGGTGTTTTTTTTCTAAGGTAAATATTTGGAGTTACAACACATAGAATTTTTTGACGTGCTGTTTTTTCAAAAGGTTATGTCCTCATCTTTCCAACAATGTATGGTGATATATTGGAAAGTAGCTTGGTCATGGTGAAAAGGAGATCAAATTTTGAATATTTTATATGTAACAAAGAAGGAATTTGAACCTTTTAGAACTTCACCTAATATTAGTCTTCTGCAAAGATTTTGAAAATGGACTCTTACAAACACACTGCACTGGAAAGAATAACTGCCAGATGCCACCTTGACCCCATTTAGGGCTGTATTTTATGGGATGGTTGCTCTAGGGAGCATTAGGGGGGTAAATATGGGAAAATTAAAGCAAAATGTCCACCAGAGTGGCAATCCGAGACCCATTGTGTTCATCGTGATGCTTTTCAGATTCATTTTGACATTAATTTCCATTAGTTTCAACAATTCTCTTATTTATGTCATAGTGCCTTGTGTTGTAATCCTGAATATTTAGTTTAAGAACCTGTAACTGACAATAATGCGCCGCAAAGGTCGTGTCCGCACTGGCCGATGCTTTGGCCATGATGACCGTCCGACCTGCCTACTTTGAATAATACCAATTTTCCTAATTTGCAAAGTTAACAGATCCTATTTAGTTCATGTGTTATTTTGTAATTGTAGTTCAATCAGACTTTCAGCTGAAAAATACATGAAATGCATGCATAAAACACTCAAGCCGCTCACGCCAACCTAGACCCTACCAAATGGAGATAGCGGCATCAAAAATTTAAATCACCATCACAGTTTGGTTTAATTTGAGTATGTTTTTTAAATGCAGTGTTGAAAAGAACCAGGACCTCAGCCGGAACCATCAACTCATTGGTATACAATTATGGGTGAAGTGACGAGTCATCAAAACTACTTTACTTGTCAACTACACTGGAGCGTTGGGGCGGGGCCGTATAGCTGACACAGTCGTGTCCGTACCATCGGTATTTTTTAAGGTTAGTACATGATTATTGTCATGTATTGTACTATCTAATGTTTTCTTTGCCATCCTGGCATTCTTCTTATCAACACCAGTAGGAAAAGCATGAGTTTAACCCTTGTTGGGACTCTCAAATCCGTTTTAGAACTGAACTGTTCGCACATGAGCTCGACAATCTGAAGCCGGCATAGCGACTAGCCTTATCGCAGTAAATAAAACTTAGTAAACTATTGTATATGTACACTTATTGTATCTAAGTTACACTAGTAATCACAATATTGAGTAAACATGCACAGAAAACCTTTTTATTTTCACAGATTACTCAGCAGACAGTACCTGGAACAGATTGAAGATTGCAGGCGGCTGACCTCACCCACAGGTTCATGTTTGACAGAAGACTGTTAATTAATATCTGGCATTGACATTTTGGGGTCAATTTCTTTTTTTGTTGTGTAACAGGAGGTCAAATCTGTTGATTGTTATGTAAACAAACCCTTTTCCGGGGTCAAATGGCATCTGAAATGCTACATTTATATGGATTTTACCCCCCAAAATGCAGAAACTTAAAAAAAAATTTTGTTCAAAACGGACTAAAAACCTATTTTGTAACATTTAGAATGCCAATGAAGATTGTTTTCACTTCTGACTTTATATATTTATCTGCTATGCCTATTAAAACTCAAACGTATGCTTAATTCCGAGTTAAAATCATGTTTTCCAGATGTACCCAAGGCCATTTTTTTCCGTCTTAAATTTTGCCTCAAAACACCATTATATGTGACATTTTCAATTATATTTGTTTCCAATAAATCTTTAAACCAGTGTAATAGGACTTCATGTTCTTTCTCGAAATAGATCAGATTGATGAAAATTGTGGTTTTTATTCAAATTTGAAAGGGTTGGGTTCTCTTAAAGGTCTAATTATCCCAAAACGGAAGTCACATCCTCAGGGTTACATGCTGTCTGTTAGATAATAAGCACATGTGGCTGAGTGCAGGATGCATATAATTTGTAAAATGCAGTTTAAATGATACGTTTTGGTATCATTTTAAAGATATATATGTAAGCAATAAGAAAAAAGGCTGTTTTGTGCACTACTTTTTGTCTAGTGGTTCCCAGCTTCATAACTTTTGGCCCATGTATTCATGCGCAAAATGGCAGCCTCCATGCCCGTCAAAACCGGTGTTTTTTTTCTAAGGTAAATATTTGGTTTACAACACATAGAATTTTTTGACGTGCTGTTTTTTCAAAATGTTATGTCCTCATCTTTCCAACAATGTATGGTGATATATTGGAAAGTAGCTCGGTCATGGTGAAAAGTGAGATCAAATTTTGAATATTTTATATGTAACAAAGAAGAAATTTGAACCTTTTAGAACTTCACCTAATATTAGTCGTCTGCAAAGATTTTGAAAATGGACTCTTACAAACACACTGCACTGGAAAGAATAACTGCCAGATGCCACCTTGACCCCATTTAGGGCTGTATTTTATGGGATGGTTGCTCTAGGGAGCATTAGGGGGGTAAATATGGGAAAATTAAAGCAAAATGTCCACCAGAGTGGCAATCCGAGACCCATTGTGTTCATCGTGATGCTTTTCAGATTCATTTTGACATTAATTTCCATTAGTTTCAACAATTCTCTTATTTATGTCATAGTGCCTTGTGTTGTAATCCTGAATATTTAGTTTAAGAACCTGTAACTGACAATAATGCGCCGCAAAGGTCGTGTCCGCACTGGCCGATGCTTTGGCCATGATGACCGTCCGACCTGCCTACTTTGAATAATACCAATTTTCCTAATTTGCAAAGTTAACAGATCCTATTTAGTTCATGTGTTATTTTGTAATTGTAGTTCAATCAGACTTTCAGCTGAAAAATACATGAAATGCATGCATAAAACACTCAAGCCGCTCACGCCAACCTAGACCCTACCAAATGGAGATAGCGGCATCAAAAATTTAAATCACCATCACAGTTTGGTTTAATTTGAGTATGTTTTTTAAATGCAGTGTTGAAAAGAACCAGGACCTCAGCCGGAACCATCAACTCATTGGTATACAATTATGGGTGAAGTGACGAGTCATCAAAACTACTTTACTTGTCAACTACACTGGAGCGTTGGGGCGGGGCCGTATAGCTGACACAGTCGTGTCCGTACCATCGGTATTTTTTAAGGTTAGTACATGATTATTGTCATGTATTGTACTATCTAATGTTTTCTTTGCCATCCTGGCATTCTTCTTATCAACACCAGTAGGAAAAGCATGAGTTTAACCCTTGTTGGGACTCTCAAATCCGTTTTAGAACTGAACTGTTCGCACATGAGCTCGACAATCTGAAGCCGGCATAGCGACTAGCCTTATCGCAGTAAATAAAACTTAGTAAACTATTGTATATGTACACTTATTGTATCTAAGTTACACTAGTAATCACAATATTGAGTAAACATGCACAGAAAACCTTTTTATTTTCACAGATTACTCAGCAGACAGTACCTGGAACAGATTGAAGATTGCAGGCGGCTGACCTCACCCACAGGTTCATGTTTGACAGAAGACTGTTAATTAATATCTGGCATTGACATTTTGGGGTCAATTTCTTTTTTTGTTGTGTAACAGGAGGTCAAATCTGTTGATTGTTATGTAAACAAACCCTTTTCCGGGGTCAAATGGCATCTGAAATGCTACATTTATATGGATTTTACCCCCCAAAATGCAGAAACTTAAAAAAAAAATTTGTTCAAAACGGACTAAAAACCTATTTTGTAACATTTAGAATGCCAATGAAGATTGTTTTCACTTCTGACTTTATATATTTATCTGCTATGCCTATTAAAACTCAAACGTATGCTTAATTCCGAGTTAAAATCATGTTTTCCAGATGTACCCAAGGCCATTTTTTTCCGTCTTAAATTTTGCCTCAAAACACCATTATATGTGACATTTTCAATTATATTTGTTTCCAATAAATCTTTAAACCAGTGTAATAGGACTTCATGTTCTTTCTCGAAATAGATCAGATTGATGAAAATTGTGGTTTTTATTCAAATTTGAAAGGGTTGGGTTCTCTTAAAGGACTAATTATCCCAAAACGGAAGTCACATCCTCAGGGTTACATGCTGTCTGTTAGATAATAAGCACATGTGGCTGAGTGCAGGATGCATATAATTTGTAAAATGCAGTTTAAATGATACGTTTTGGTATCATTTTAAAGATATATATGTAAGCAATAAGAAAAAAGGCTGTTTTGTGCACTACTTTTTGTCTAGTGGTTCCCAGCTTCATAACTTTTGGCCCATGTATTCATGCGCAAAATGGCAGCCTCCATGCCCGTCAAAACCGGTGTTTTTTTTCTAAGGTAAATATTTGGTTTACAACACATAGAATTTTTTGACGTGCTGTTTTTTCAAAATGTTATGTCCTCATCTTTCCAACAATGTATGGTGATATATTGGAAAGTAGCTCGGTCATGGTGAAAAGTGAGATCAAATTTTGAATATTTTATATGTAACAAAGAAGAAATTTGAACCTTTTAGAACTTCACCTAATATTAGTCGTCTGCAAAGATTTTGAAAATGGACTCTTACAAACACACTGCACTGGAAAGAATAACTGCCAGATGCCACCTTGACCCCATTTAGGGCTGTATTTTATGGGATGGTTGCTCTAGGGAGCATTAGGGGGGTAAATATGGGAAAATTAAAGCAAAATGTCCACCAGAGTGGCAATCCGAGACCCATTGTGTTCATCGTGATGCTTTTCAGATTCATTTTGACATTAATTTCCATTAGTTTCAACAATTCTCTTATTTATGTCATAGTGCCTTGTGTTGTAATCCTGAATATTTAGTTTAAGAACCTGTAACTGACAATAATGCGCCGCAAAGGTCGTGTCCGCACTGGCCGATGCTTTGGCCATGATGACCGTCCGACCTGCCTACTTTGAATAATACCAATTTTCCTAATTTGCAAAGTTAACAGATCCTATTTAGTTCATGTGTTATTTTGTAATTGTAGTTCAATCAGACTTTCAGCTGAAAAATACATGAAATGCATGCATAAAACACTCAAGCCGCTCACGCCAACCTAGACCCTACCAAATGGAGATAGCGGCATCAAAATTTAAATCACCATCACAGTTTGGTTTAATTTGAGTATGTTTTTTAATGCAGTGTTGAAAAGAACCAGGACCTCAGCCGGAACCATCAACTCATTGGTATACAATTATGGGTGAAGTGACGAGTCATCAAAACTACTTTACTTGTCAACTACACTGGAGCGTTGGGGCGGGGCCGTATAGCTGACACAGTCGTGTCCGTACCATCGGTATTTTTTAAGGTTAGTACATGATTATTGTCATGTATTGTACTATCTAATGTTTTCTTTGCCATCCTGGCATTCTTCTTATCAACACCAGTAGGAAAAGCATGAGTTTAACCCTTGTTGGGACTCTCAAATCCGTTTTAGAACTGAACTGTTCGCACATGAGCTCGACAATCTGAAGCCGGCATAGCGACTAGCCTTATCGCAGTAAATAAAACTTAGTAAACTATTGTATATGTACACTTATTGTATCTAAGTTACACTAGTAATCACAATATTGAGTAAACATGCACAGAAAACCTTTTTATTTTCACAGATTACTCAGCAGACAGTACCTGGAACAGATTGAAGATTGCAGGCGGCTGACCTCACCCACAGGTTCATGTTTGACAGAAGACTGTTAATTAATATCTGGCATTGACATTTTGGGGTCAATTTCTTTTTTTGTTGTGTAACAGGAGGTCAAATCTGTTGATTGTTATGTAAACAAACCCTTTTCCGGGGTCAAATGGCATCTGAAATGCTACATTTATATGGATTTTACCCCCCAAAATGCAGAAACTTAAAAAAAAAATTTGTTCAAAACGGACTAAAAACCTATTTTGTAACATTTAGAATGCCAATGAAGATTGTTTTCACTTCTGACTTTATATATTTATCTGCTATGCCTATTAAAACTCAAACGTATGCTTAATTCCGAGTTAAAATCATGTTTTCCAGATGTACCCAAGGCCATTTTTTTCCGTCTTAAATTTTGCCTCAAAACACCATTATATGTGACATTTTCAATTATATTTGTTTCCAATAAATCTTTAAACCAGTGTAATAGGACTTCATGTTCTTTCTCGAAATAGATCAGATTGATGAAAATTGTGGTTTTTATTCAAATTTGAAAGGGTTGGGTTCTCTTAAAGGTCTAATTATCCCAAAACGGAAGTCACATCCTCAGGGTTACATGCTGTCTGTTAGATAATAAGCACATGTGGCTGAGTGCAGGATGCATATAATTTGTAAAATGCAGTTTAAATGATACGTTTTGGTATCATTTTAAAGATATATATGTAAGCAATAAGAAAAAAGGCTGTTTTGTGCACTACTTTTTGTCTAGTGGTTCCCAGCTTCATAACTTTTGGCCCATGTATTCATGCGCAAAATGGCAGCCTCCATGCCCGTCAAAACCGGTGTTTTTTTTCTAAGGTAAATATTTGGTTTACAACACATAGAATTTTTTGACGTGCTGTTTTTTCAAAATGTTATGTCCTCATCTTTCCAACAATGTATGGTGATATATTGGAAAGTAGCTCGGTCATGGTGAAAAGTGAGATCAAATTTTGAATATTTTATATGTAACAAAGAAGAAATTTGAACCTTTTAGAACTTCACCTAATATTAGTCGTCTGCAAAGATTTTGAAAATGGACTCTTACAAACACACTGCACTGGAAAGAATAACTGCCAGATGCCACCTTGACCCCATTTAGGGCTGTATTTTATGGGATGGTTGCTCTAGGGAGCATTAGGGGGGTAAATATGGGAAAATTAAAGCAAAATGTCCACCAGAGTGGCAATCCGAGACCCATTGTGTTCATCGTGATGCTTTTCAGATTCATTTTGACATTAATTTCCATTAGTTTCAACAATTCTCTTATTTATGTCATAGTGCCTTGTGTTGTAATCCTGAATATTTAGTTTAAGAACCTGTAACTGACAATAATGCGCCGCAAAGGTCGTGTCCGCACTGGCCGATGCTTTGGCCATGATGACCGTCCGACCTGCCTACTTTGAATAATACCAATTTTCCTAATTTTCAAAGTTAACAGATCCTATTTAGTTCATGTGTTATTTTGTAATTGTAGTTCAATCAGACTTTCAGCTGAAAAATACATGAAATGCATGCATAAAACACTCAAGCCGCTCACGCCAACCTAGACCCTACCAAATGGAGATAGCGGCATCAAAATTTAAATCACCATCACAGTTTGGTTTAATTTGAGTATGTTTTTTAAATGCAGTGTTGAAAAGAACCAGGACCTCAGCCGGAACCATCAACTCATTGGTATACAATTATGGGTGAAGTGACGAGTCATCAAAACTACTTTACTTGTCAACTACACTGGAGCGTTGGGGCGGGGCCGTATAGCTGACACAGTCGTGTCCGTACCATCGGTATTTTTTAAGGTTAGTACATGATTATTGTCATGTATTGTACTATCTAATGTTTTCTTTGCCATCCTGGCATTCTTCTTATCAACACCAGTAGGAAAAGCATGAGTTTAACCCTTGTTGGGACTCTCAAACCCGTTTTAGAACTGAACTGTTCGCACATGAGCTCGACAATCTGAAGCCGGCATAGCGACTAGCCTTATCGCAGTAAATAAAACTTAGTAAACTATTGTATATGTACACTTATTGTATCTAAGTTACACTAGTAATCACAATATTGAGTAAACATGCACAGAAAACCTTTTTATTTTCACAGATTACTCAGCAGACAGTACCTGGAACAGATTGAAGATTGCAGGCGGCTGACCTCACCCACAGGTTCATGTTTGACAGAAGACTGTTAATTAATATCTGGCATTGACATTTTGGGGTCAATTTCTTTTTTTGTTGTGTAACAGGAGGTCAAATCTGTTGATTGTTATGTAAACAAACCCTTTTCCGGGGTCAAATGGCATCTGAAATGCTACATTTATATGGATTTTACCCCCCAAAATGCAGAAACTTAAAAAAAAAATTTGTTCAAAACGGACTCAAAACCTATTTTGTAACATTTAGAATGCCAATGAAGATTGTTTTCACTTCTGACTTTATATATTTATCTGCTATGCCTATTAAAACTCAAACGTATGCTTAATTCCGAGTTAAAATCATGTTTTCCAGATGTACCCAAGTACATTTTTTTCCGTCTTAAATTTTGCCTCAAAACACCATTATATGTGACATTTTCAATTATATTTGTTTCCAATAAATCTTTAAACCAGTGTAATAGGACTTCATGTTCTTTCTCGAAATAGATCAGATTGATGAAAATTGTGGTTTTTATTCAAATTTGAAAGGGTTGGGTTCTCTTAAAGGTCTAATTATCCCAAAACGGAAGTCACATCCTCAGGGTTACATGCTGTCTGTTAGATAATAAGCACATGTGGCTGAGTGCAGTATGCATATAATTTGTAAAATACAGTTTAAATGATACGTTTTGGTATCATTTTAAAGGGTATATATGTAAGCAATAAGAAAAAAGGCTGTTTTGTGCACTACTTTTTGTCTAGTGGTTCCCTGCTTCATAACTTTTGGCCCATGTATTCATGCGCAAAATGGCAGCCTCCACGCCCGTCAAAACCGGTGTGTTTATTCTAAGGTAAATATTTGGAGTTACAACACATAGAATTTTTTGACATGCTGTTTTTTCAAAAGGTTATGTCCTCATCTTTCCAACAATGTATGGTGATATATTGGAAAGTAGCTTGGTCATGGTGAAAAGTGAGATCAAATTTTGAATATTTTATATGTAACAAAGAAGGAATTTGAACCTTTTAGAACTTCACCTAATATTAGTCGTCTGCAAAGATTTTGCAAATGGACTCTTACAAACACACTGCACTGGAAAGAATAACTGCCAGATGCCACCTTGACCCCATTTAGGGCTGTATTTTATGGGATGGTTGCTCTAGGGAGCATTAGGGGGGTAAATATGGGAAAATTAAAGCAAAATGTCCACCAGAGTGGCAATCCGAGACCCATTGTGTTCATCGTGATGCTTTTCAGATTCATTTTGACATTAATTTCCATTAGTTTCAACAATTCTCTTATTTATGTCATAGTGCCTTGTGTTGTAATCCTGAATATTTAGTTTAAGAACCTGTAACTGACAATAATGCGCCGCAAAGGTCGTGTCCGCACTGGCCGATGCTTTGGCCATGATGACCGTCCGACCTGCCTACTTTGAATAATACCAATTTTCCTAATTTTCAAAGTTAACAGATCCTATTTAGTTCATGTGTTATTTTGTAATTGTAGTTCAATCAGACTTTCAGCTGAAAAATACATGAAATGCATGCATAAAACACTCAAGCCGCTCACGCCAACCTAGACCCTACCAAATGGAGATAGCGGCATCAAAATTTAAATCACCATCACAGTTTGGTTTAATTTGAGTATGTTTTTTAAATGCAGTGTTGAAAAGAACCAGGACCTCAGCCGGAACCATCAACTCATTGGTATACAATTATGGGTGAAGTGACGAGTCATCAAAACTACTTTACTTGTCAACTACACTGGAGCGTTGGGGCGGGGCCGTATAGCTGACACAGTCGTGTCCGTACCATCGGTATTTTTTAAGGTTAGTACATGATTATTGTCATGTATTGTACTATCTAATGTTTTCTTTGCCATCCTGGCATTCTTCTTATCAACACCAGTAGGAAAAGCATGAGTTTAACCCTTGTTGGGACTCTCAAACCCGTTTTAGAACTGAACTGTTCGCACATGAGCTCGACAATCTGAAGCCGGCATAGCGACTAGCCTTATCGCAGTAAATAAAACTTAGTAAACTATTGTATATGTACACTTATTGTATCTAAGTTACACTAGTAATCACAATATTGAGTAAACATGCACAGAAAACCTTTTTATTTTCACAGATTACTCAGCAGACAGTACCTGGAACAGATTGAAGATTGCAGGCGGCTGACCTCACCCACAGGTTCATGTTTGACAGAAGACTGTTAATTAATATCTGGCATTGACATTTTGGGGTCAATTTCTTTTTTTGTTGTGTAACAGGAGGTCAAATCTGTTGATTGTTATGTAAACAAACCCTTTTCCGGGGTCAAATGGCATCTGAAATGCTACATTTATATGGATTTTACCCCCCAAAATGCAGAAACTTAAAAAAAAAATTTATTCAAAACGGACTAAAAACCTATTTTGTAACATTTAGAATGCCAATGAAGATTGTTTTCACTTCTGACTTTATATATTTATCTGCCATGCCTATTAAAACTCAAACGTATGCTTAATTCCGAGTTAAAATCATGTTTTCCAGATGTACCCAAGGCCATTTTTTTCCGTCTTAAATTTTGCCTCAAAACACCATTATATGTGACATTTTCAATTATATTTGTTTCCAATAAATCTTTAAACCAGTGTAATAGGACTTCATGTTCTTTCTCGAAATAGATCAGATTGATGAAAATTGTGGTTTTTATTCAAATTTGAAAGGGTTGGGTTCTCTTAAAGGTCTAATTATCCCAAAACGGAAGTCACATCCTCAGGGTTACATGCTGTCTGTTAGATAATAAGCACATGTGGCTGAGTGCAGGATGCATATAATTTGTAAAATGCAGTTTAAATGATACGTTTTGGTATCATTTTAAAGATATATATGTAAGCAATAAGAAAAAAGGCTGTTTTGTGCACTACTTTTTGTCTAGTGGTTCCCAGCTTCATAACTTTTGGCCCATGTATTCATGCGCAAAATGGCAGCCTCCACGCCCGTCAAAACCGGTGTTTTTTTTCTAAGGTAAATATTTGGAGTTACAACACATAGAATTTTTTGACGTGCTGTTTTTTCAAAAGGTTATGTCCTCATCTTTCCAACAATGTATGGTGATATATTGGAAAGTAGCTTGGTCATGGTGAAAAGGAGATCAAATTTTGAATATTTTATATGTAACAAAGAAGGAATTTGAACCTTTTAGAACTTCACCTAATATTAGTCTTCTGCAAAGATTTTGAAAATGGACTCTTACAAACACACTGCACTGGAAAGAATAACTGCCAGATGCCACCTTGACCCCATTTAGGGCTGTATTTTATGGGATGGTTGCTCTAGGGAGCATTAGGGGGGTAAATATGGGAAAATTAAAGCAAAATGTCCACCAGAGTGGCAATCCGAGACCCATTGTGTTCATCGTGATGCTTTTCAGATTCATTTTGACATTAATTTCCATTAGTTTCAACAATTCTCTTATTTATGTCATAGTGCCTTGTGTTGTAATCCTGAATATTTAGTTTAAGAACCTGTAACTGACAATAATGCGCCGCAAAGGTCGTGTCCGCACTGGCCGATGCTTTGGCCATGATGACCGTCCGACCTGCCTACTTTGAATAATACCAATTTTCCTAATTTTCAAAGTTAACAGATCCTATTTAGTTCATGTGTTATTTTGTAATTGTAGTTCAATCAGACTTTCAGCTGAAAAATACATGAAATGCATGCATAAAACACTCAAGCCGCTCACGCCAACCTAGACCCTACCAAATGGAGATAGCGGCATCAAAATTTAAATCACCATCACAGTTTGGTTTAATTTGAGTATGTTTTTTAAATGCAGTGTTGAAAAGAACCAGGACCTCAGCCGGAACCATCAACTCATTGGTATACAATTATGGGTGAAGTGACGAGTCATCAAAACTACTTTACTTGTCAACTACACTGGAGCGTTGGGGCGGGGCCGTATAGCTGACACAGTCGTGTCCGTACCATCGGTATTTTTTAAGGTTAGTACATGATTATTGTCATGTATTGTACTATCTAATGTTTTCTTTGCCATCCTGGCATTCTTCTTATCAACACCAGTAGGAAAAGCATGAGTTTAACCCTTGTTGGGACTCTCAAACCCGTTTTAGAACTGAACTGTTCGCACATGAGCTCGACAATCTGAAGCCGGCATAGCGACTAGCCTTATCGCAGTAAATAAAACTTAGTAAACTATTGTATATGTACACTTATTGTATCTAAGTTACACTAGTAATCACAATATTGAGTAAACATGCACAGAAAACCTTTTTATTTTCACAGATTACTCAGCAGACAGTACCTGGAACAGATTGAAGATTGCAGGCGGCTGACCTCACCCACAGGTTCATGTTTGACAGAAGACTGTTAATTAATATCTGGCATTGACATTTTGGGGTCAATTTCTTTTTTTGTTGTGTAACAGGAGGTCAAATCTGTTGATTGTTATGTAAACAAACCCTTTTCCGGGGTCAAATGGCATCTGAAATGCTACATTTATATGGATTTTACCCCCCAAAATGCAGAAACTTAAAAAAAAAAATTTGTTCAAAACGGACTAAAAACCTATTTTGTAACATTTAGAATGCCAATGAAGATTGTTTTCACTTCTGACTTTATATATTTATCTGCCATGCCTATTAAAACTCAAACGTATGCTTAATTCCGAGTTAAAATCATGTTTTCCAGATGTACCCAAGGCCATTTTTTTCCGTCTTAAATTTTGCCTCAAAACACCATTATATGTGACATTTTCAATTATATTTGTTTCCAATAAATCTTTAAACCAGTGTAATAGGACTTCATGTTCTTTCTCGAAATAGATCAGATTGATGAAAATTGTGGTTTTTATTCAAATTTGAAAGGGTTGGGTTCTCTTAAAGGTCTAATTATCCCAAAACGGAAGTCACATCCTCAGGGTTACATGCTGTCTGTTAGATAATAAGCACATGTGGCTGAGTGCAGTATGCATATAATTTGTAAAATACAGTTTAAATGATACGTTTTGGTATCATTTTAAAGGGTATATATGTAAGCAATAAGAAAAAAGGCTGTTTTGTGCACTACTTTTTGTCTAGTGGTTCCCATCTTCATAACTTTTGGCCCATGTATTCATGCGCAAAATGGCAGCCTCCATGCCAGTCAAAACCGGTGTTTTTTTTCTAAGGTAAATATTTGGAGTTACAACACATAGAATTTTTTGACGTGCTGTTTTTTCAAAAGGTTATGTCCTCATCTTTCCAACAATGTATGGTGATATATTGGAAAGTAGCTTGGTCATGGTGAAAAGGAGATCAAATTTTGAATATTTTATATGTAACAAAGAAGGAATTTGAACCTTTTAGAACTTCACCTAATATTAGTCTTCTGCAAAGATTTTGAAAATGGACTCTTACAAACACACTGCACTGGAAAGAATAACTGCCAGATGCCACCTTGACCCCATTTAGGGCTGTATTTTATGGGATGGTTGCTCTAGGGAGCATTAGGGGGGTAAATATGGGAAAATTAAAGCAAAATGTCCACCAGAGTGGCAATCCGAGACCCATTGTGTTCATCGTGATGCTTTTCAGATTCATTTTGACATTAATTTCCATTAGTTTCAACAATTCTCTTATTTATGTCATAGTGCCTTGTGTTGTAATCCTGAATATTTAGTTTAAGAACCTGTAACTGACAATAATGCGCCGCAAAGGTCGTGTCCGCACTGGCCGATGCTTTGGCCATGATGACCGTCCGACCTGCCTACTTTGAATAATACCAATTTTCCTAATTTGCAAAGTTAACAGATCCTATTTAGTTCATGTGTTATTTTGTAATTGTAGTTCAATCAGACTTTCAGCTGAAAAATACATGAAATGCATGCATAAAACACTCAAGCCGCTCACGCCAACCTAGACCCTACCAAATGGAGATAGCGGCATCAAAATTTAAATCACCATCACAGTTTGGTTTAATTTGAGTATGTTTTTTAAATGCAGTGTTGAAAAGAACCAGGACCTCAGCCGGAACCATCAACTCATTGGTATACAATTATGGGTGAAGTGACGAGTCATCAAAACTACTTTACTTGTCAACTACACTGGAGCGTTGGGGCGGGGCCGTATAGCTGACACAGTCGTGTCCGTACCATCGGTATTTTTTAAGGTTAGTACATGATTATTGTCATGTATTGTACTATCTAATGTTTTCTTTGCCATCCTGGCATTCTTCTTATCAACACCAGTAGGAAAAGCATGAGTTTAACCCTTGTTGGGACTCTCAAACCCGTTTTAGAACTGAACTGTTCGCACATGAGCTCGACAATCTGAAGCCGGCATAGCGACTAGCCTTATCGCAGTAAATAAAACTTAGTAAACTATTGTATATGTACACTTATTGTATCTAAGTTACACTAGTAATCACAATATTGAGTAAACATGCACAGAAAACCTTTTTATTTTCACAGATTACTCAGCAGACAGTACCTGGAACAGATTGAAGATTGCAGGCGGCTGACCTCACCCACAGGTTCATGTTTGACAGAAGACTGTTAATTAATATCTGGCATTGACATTTTGGGGTCAATTTCTTTTTTTGCTGTGTAACAGGAGGTCAAATCTGTTGATTGTTATGTAAACAAACCCTTTTCCGGGGTCAAATGGCATCTGAAATGCTACATTTATATGGATTTTACCCCCCAAAATGCAGAAACTTAAAAAAAAAATTTGTTCAAAACGGACTCAAAACCTATTTTGTAACATTTAGAATGCCAATGAAGATTGTTTTCACTTCTGACTTTATATATTTATCTGCTATGCCTATTAAAACTCAAACGTATGCTTAATTCCGAGTTAAAATCATGTTTTCCAGATGTACCCAAGTACATTTTTTTCCGTCTTAAATTTTGCCTCAAAACACCATTATATGTGACATTTTCAATTATATTTGTTTCCAATAAATCTTTAAACCAGTGTAATAGGACTTCATGTTCTTTCTCGAAATAGATCAGATTGATGAAAATTGTGGTTTTTATTCAAATTTGAAAGGGTTGGGTTCTCTTAAAGGTCTAATTATCCCAAAACGGAAGTCACATCCTCAGGGTTACATGCTGTCTGTTAGATAATAAGCACATGTGGCTGAGTGCAGTATGCATATAATTTGTAAAATACAGTTTAAATGATACGTTTTGGTATCATTTTAAAGGGTATATATGTAAGCAATAAGAAAAAAGGCTGTTTTGTGCACTACTTTTTGTCTAGTGGTTCCCTGCTTCATAACTTTTGGCCCATGTATTCATGCGCAAAATGGCAGCCTCCACGCCCGTCAAAACCGGTGTGTTTATTCTAAGGTAAATATTTGGAGTTACAACACATAGAATTTTTTGACATGCTGTTTTTTCAAAAGGTTATGTCCTCATCTTTCCAACAATGTATGGTGATATATTGGAAAGTAGCTTGGTCATGGTGAAAAGTGAGATCAAATTTTGAATATTTTATATGTAACAAAGAAGGAATTTGAACCTTTTAGAACTTCACCTAATATTAGTCGTCTGCAAAGATTTTGCAAATGGACTCTTACAAACACACTGCACTGGAAAGAATAACTGCCAGATGCCACCTTGACCCCATTTAGGGCTGTATTTTATGGGATGGTTGCTCTAGGGAGCATTAGGGGGGTAAATATGGGAAAATTAAAGCAAAATGTCCACCAGAGTGGCAATCCGAGACCCATTGTGTTCATCGTGATGCTTTTCAGATTCATTTTGACATTAATTTCCATTAGTTTCAACAATTCTCTTATTTATGTCATAGTGCCTTGTGTTGTAATCCTGAATATTTAGTTTAAGAACCTGTAACTGACAATAATGCGCCGCAAAGGTCGTGTCCGCACTGGCCGATGCTTTGGCCATGATGACCGTCCGACCTGCCTACTTTGAATAATACCAATTTTCCTAATTTTCAAAGTTAACAGATCCTATTTAGTTCATGTGTTATTTTGTAATTGTAGTTCAATCAGACTTTCAGCTGAAAAATACATGAAATGCATGCATAAAACACTCAAGCCGCTCACGCCAACCTAGACCCTACCAAATGGAGATAGCGGCATCAAAATTTAAATCACCATCACAGTTTGGTTTAATTTGAGTATGTTTTTTAAATGCAGTGTTGAAAAGAACCAGGACCTCAGCCGGAACCATCAACTCATTGGTATACAATTATGGGTGAAGTGACGAGTCATCAAAACTACTTTACTTGTCAACTACACTGGAGCGTTGGGGCGGGGCCGTATAGCTGACACAGTCGTGTCCGTACCATCGGTATTTTTTAAGGTTAGTACATGATTATTGTCATGTATTGTACTATCTAATGTTTTCTTTGCCATCCTGGCATTCTTCTTATCAACACCAGTAGGAAAAGCATGAGTTTAACCCTTGTTGGGACTCTCAAACCCGTTTTAGAACTGAACTGTTCGCACATGAGCTCGACAATCTGAAGCCGGCATAGCGACTAGCCTTATCGCAGTAAATAAAACTTAGTAAACTATTGTATATGTACACTTATTGTATCTAAGTTACACTAGTAATCACAATATTGAGTAAACATGCACAGAAAACCTTTTTATTTTCACAGATTACTCAGCAGACAGTACCTGGAACAGATTGAAGATTGCAGGCGGCTGACCTCACCCACAGGTTCATGTTTGACAGAAGACTGTTAATTAATATCTGGCATTGACATTTTGGGGTCAATTTCTTTTTTTGTTGTGTAACAGGAGGTCAAATCTGTTGATTGTTATGTAAACAAACCCTTTTCCGGGGTCAAATGGCATCTGAAATGCTACATTTATATGGATTTTACCCCCCAAAATGCAGAAACTTAAAAAAAAAATTTGTTCAAAACGGACTCAAAACCTATTTTGTAACATTTAGAATGCCAATGAAGATTGTTTTCACTTCTGACTTTATATATTTATCTGCTATGCCTATTAAAACTCAAACGTATGCTTAATTCCGAGTTAAAATCATGTTTTCCAGATGTACCCAAGTACATTTTTTTCCGTCTTAAATTTTGCCTCAAAACACCATTATATGTGACATTTTCAATTATATTTGTTTCCAATAAATCTTTAAACCAGTGTAATAGGACTTCATGTTCTTTCTCGAAATAGATCAGATTGATGAAAATTGTGGTTTTTATTCAAATTTGAAAGGGTTGGGTTCTCTTAAAGGTCTAATTATCCCAAAACGGAAGTCACATCCTCAGGGTTACATGCTGTCTGTTAGATAATAAGCACATGTGGCTGAGTGCAGTATGCATATAATTTGTAAAATACAGTTTAAATGATACGTTTTGGTATCATTTTAAAGGGTATATATGTAAGCAATAAGAAAAAAGGCTGTTTTGTGCACTACTTTTTGTCTAGTGGTTCCCTGCTTCATAACTTTTGGCCCATGTATTCATGCGCAAAATGGCAGCCTCCACGCCCGTCAAAACCGGTGTGTTTATTCTAAGGTAAATATTTGGAGTTACAACACATAGAATTTTTTGACATGCTGTTTTTTCAAAAGGTTATGTCCTCATCTTTCCAACAATGTATGGTGATATATTGGAAAGTAGCTTGGTCATGGTGAAAAGTGAGATCAAATTTTGAATATTTTATATGTAACAAAGAAGGAATTTGAACCTTTTAGAACTTCACCTAATATTAGTCGTCTGCAAAGATTTTGCAAATGGACTCTTACAAACACACTGCACTGGAAAGAATAACTGCCAGATGCCACCTTGACCCCATTTAGGGCTGTATTTTATGGGATGGTTGCTCTAGGGAGCATTAGGGGGGTAAATATGGGAAAATTAAAGCAAAATGTCCACCAGAGTGGCAATCCGAGACCCATTGTGTTCATCGTGATGCTTTTCAGATTCATTTTGACATTAATTTCCATTAGTTTCAACAATTCTCTTATTTATGTCATAGTGCCTTGTGTTGTAATCCTGAATATTTAGTTTAAGAACCTGTAACTGACAATAATGCGCCGCAAAGGTCGTGTCCGCACTGGCCGATGCTTTGGCCATGATGACCGTCCGACCTGCCTACTTTGAATAATACCAATTTTCCTAATTTTCAAAGTTAACAGATCCTATTTAGTTCATGTGTTATTTTGTAATTGTAGTTCAATCAGACTTTCAGCTGAAAAATACATGAAATGCATGCATAAAACACTCAAGCCGCTCACGCCAACCTAGACCCTACCAAATGGAGATAGCGGCATCAAAATTTAAATCACCATCACAGTTTGGTTTAATTTGAGTATGTTTTTTAAATGCAGTGTTGAAAAGAACCAGGACCTCAGCCGGAACCATCAACTCATTGGTATACAATTATGGGTGAAGTGACGAGTCATCAAAACTACTTTACTTGTCAACTACACTGGAGCGTTGGGGCGGGGCCGTATAGCTGACACAGTCGTGTCCGTACCATCGGTATTTTTTAAGGTTAGTACATGATTATTGTCATGTATTGTACTATCTAATGTTTTCTTTGCCATCCTGGCATTCTTCTTATCAACACCAGTAGGAAAAGCATGAGTTTAAC
Organism: Congeria kusceri; assembly: GCA_027627225.1. Lineage (NCBI taxonomy): Eukaryota > Metazoa > Mollusca > Bivalvia > Myida > Dreissenidae > Congeria > Congeria kusceri. The sequence goes on from CM051030.1 coordinate 48,519,531, forward strand.
CCTTGTTGGGACTCTCAAACCCGTTTTAGAACTGAACTGTTCGCACATGAGCTCGACAATCTGAAGCCGGCATAGCGACTAGCCTTATCGCAGTAAATAAAACTTAGTAAACTATTGTATATGTACACTTTTTGTATCTAAGTTACACTAGTAATCACAATATTGAGTAAACATGCACAGAAAACCTTTTTATTTTCACAGATTACTCAGCAGACAGTACCTGGAACAGATTGAAGATTGCAGGCGGCTGACCTCACCCACAGGTTCATGTTTGACAGAAGACTGTTAATTAATATCTGGCATTGACATTTTGGGGTCAATTTCTTTTTTTGTTGTGTAACAGGAGGTCAAATCTGTTGATTGTTATGTAAACAAACCCTTTTCCGGGGTCAAATGGCATCTGAAATGCTACATTTATATGGATTTTACCCCCCAAAATGCAGAAACTTAAAAAATTTTTTTGTTCAAAACGGACTAAAAACCTATTTTGTAACATTTAGAATGCCAATGAAGATTGTTTTCACTTCTGACTTTATATATTTATCTGCTATGCCTATTAAAACTCAAACGTATGCTTAATTCCGAGTTAAAATCATGTTTTCCAGATGTACCCAAGTACATTTTTTTCCGTCTTAAATTTTGCCTCAAAACACCATTATATGTGACATTTTCAATTATATTTGTTTCCAATAAATCTTTAAACCAGTGTAATAGGACTTCATGTTCTTTCTCGAAATAGATCAGATTGATGAAAATTGTGGTTTTTATTCAAATTTGAAAGGGTTGGGTTCTCTTAAAGGTCTAATTATCCCAAAACGGAAGTCACATCCTCAGGGTTACATGCTGTCTGTTAGATAATAAGCACATGTGGCTGAGTGCAGTATGCATATAATTTGTAAAATACAGTTTAAATGATACGTTTTGGTATCATTTTAAAGGGTATATATGTAAGCAATAAGAAAAAAGGCTGTTTTGTGCACTACTTTTTGTCTAGTGGTTCCCTGCTTCATAACTTTTGGCCCATGTATTCATGCGCAAAATGGCAGCCTCCACGCCCGTCAAAACCGGTGTGTTTATTCTAAGGTAAATATTTGGAGTTACAACACATAGAATTTTTTGACATGCTGTTTTTTCAAAAGGTTATGTCCTCATCTTTCCAACAATGTATGGTGATATATTGGAAAGTAGCTTGGTCATGGTGAAAAGTGAGATCAAATTTTGAATATTTTATATGTAACAAAGAAGGAATTTGAACCTTTTAGAACTTCAACTAATATTAGTCGTCTGCAAAGATTTTGCAAATGGACTCTTACAAACACACTGCACTGGAAAGAATAACTGCCAGATGCCACCTTGACCCCATTTAGGGCTGTATTTTATGGGATGGTTGCTCTAGGGAGCATTAGGGGGGTAAATATGGGAAAATTAAAGCAAAATGTCCACCAGAGTGGCAATCCGAGACCCATTGTGTTCATCGTGATGCTTTTCAGATTCATTTTGACATTAATTTCCATTAGTTTCAACAATTCTCTTATTTATGTCATAGTGCCTTGTGTTGTAATCCTGAATATTTAGTTTAAGAACCTGTAACTGACAATAATGCGCCGCAAAGGTCGTGTCCGCACTGGCCGATGCTTTGGCCATGATGACCGTCCGACCTGCCTACTTTGAATAATACCAATTTTCCTAATTTGCAAAGTTAACAGATCCTATTTAGTTCATGTGTTATTTTGTAATTGTAGTTCAATCAGACTTTCAGCTGAAAAATACATGAAATGCATGCATAAAACACTCAAGCCGCTCACGCCAACCTAGACCCTACCAAATGGAGATAGCGGCATCAAAATTTAAATCACCATCACAGTTTGGTTTAATTTGAGTATGTTTTTTAAATGCAGTGTTGAAAAGAACCAGGACCTCAGCCGGAACCATCAACTCATTGGTATACAATTATGGGTGAAGTGACGAGTCATCAAAACTACTTTACTTGTCAACTACACTGGAGCGTTGGGGCGGGGTCGTATAGCTGACACAGTCGTGTCCGTACCATCGGTATTTTTTAAGGTTAGTACATGATTATTGTCATGTATTGTACTATCTAATGTTTTCTTTGCCATCCTGGCATTCTTCTTATCAACACCAGTAGGAAAAGCAAGAGTTTAACCCTTGTTGGGACTCTCAAACCCGTTTTAGAACTGAACTGTTCGCACATGAGCTCGACAATCTGAAGCCGGCATAGCGACTAGCCTTATCGCAGTAAATAAAACTTAGTAAACTATTGTATATGTACACTTATTGTATCTAAGTTACACTAGTAATCACAATATTGAGTAAACATGCACAGAAAACCTTTTTATTTTCACAGATTACTCAGCAGACAGTACCTGGAACAGATTGAAGATTGCAGGCGGCTGATCTCACCCACAGGTTCATGTTTGACAGAAGACTGTTAATTAATATCTGGCATTGACATTTTGGGGTCAATTTCTTTTTTTGTTGTGTAACAGGAGGTCAAATCTGTTGATTGTTATGTAAACAAACCCTTTTCCGGGGTCAGATGGCATCTGAAATGCTACATTTATATGGATTTTACCCCCCAAAATGCAGAAACTTAAAAAAAAATTTTGTTCAAAACGGACTAAAAACCTATTTTGTAACATTTAGAATGCCAATGAAGATTGTTTTCACTTCTGACTTTATATATTTATCTGCTATGCCTATTAAAACTCAAACGTATGCTTAATTCCGAGTTAAAATCATGTTTTCCAGATGTACCCAAGTACATTTTTTTCCGTCTTAAATTTTGCCTCAAAACACCATTATATGTGACATTTTCAATTATATTTGTTTCCAATAAATCTTTAAACCAGTGTAATAGGACTTCATGTTCTTTCTCGAAATAGATCAGATTGATGAAAATTGTGGTTTTTATTCAAATTTGAAAGGGTTGGGTTCTCTTAAAGGTCTAATTATCCCAAAACGGAAGTCACATCCTCAGGGTTACATGCTGTCTGTTAGATAATAAGCACATGTGGCTGAGTGCAGGATGCATATAATTTGTAAAATGCAGTTTAAATGATACGTTTTGGTATCATTTTAAAGATATATATGTAAGCAATAAGAAAAAAGGCTGTTTTGTGCACTACTTTTTGTCTAGTGGTTCCCAGCTTCATAACTTTTGGCCCATGTATTCATGCGCAAAATGGCAGCCTCCATGCCCGTCAAAACCGGTGTTTTTTTTCTAAGGTAAATATTTGGAGTTACAACACATAGAATTTTTTGACGTGCTGTTTTTTCAAAAGGTTATGTCCTCATCTTTCCAACAATGTATGGTGATATATTGGAAAGTAGCTTGGTCATGGTGAAAAGTGAGATAAAATTTTGAATATTTTATATGTAACAAAGAAGGAATTTGAACCTTTTAGAACTTCACCTAATATTAGTCGTCTGCAAAGATTTTGAAAATGGACTCTTACAAACACACTGCACTGGAAAGAATAACTGCCAGATGCCACCTTGACCCCATTTAGGGCTGTATTTTATGGGATGGTTGCTCTAGGGAGCATTAGGGGGGTAAATATGGGAAAATTAAAGCAAAATGTCCACCAGAGTGGCCATCCGAGACCCATTGTGTTCATCGTGATGCTTTTCAGATTCATTTTGACATTAATTTCCATTAGTTTCAACAATTCTCTTATTTATGTCATAGTGCCTTGTGTTGTAATCCTGAATATTTAGTTTAAGAACCTGTAACTGACAATAATGCGCCGCAAAGGTCGTGTCCGCACTGGCCGATGCTTTGGCCATGATGACCGTCCGACCTGCCTACTTTGAATAATACCAATTTTCCTAATTTGCAAAGTTAACAGATCCTATTTAGTTCATGTGTTATTTTGTAATTGTAGTTCAATCAGACTTTCAGCTGAAAAATACATGAAATGCATGCATAAAACACTCAAGCCGCTCACGCCAACCTAGACCCTACCAAATGGAGATAGCGGCATCAAAATTTAAATCACCATCACAGTTTGGTTTAATTTGAGTATGTTTTTTAAATGCAGTGTTGAAAAGAACCAGGACCTCAGCCGGAACCATCAACTCATTGGTATACAATTATGGGTGAAGTGACGAGTCATAAAAACTACTTTACTTGTCAACTACACTGGAGCGTTGGGGCGGGGCCGTATAGCTGACACAGTCGTGTCCGTACCATCGGTATTTTTTAAGGTTAGTACATGATTATTGTCATGTATTGTACTATCTAATGTTTTCTTTGCCATCCTGGCATTCTTCTTATCAGCACCAGTAGGAAAAGCATGAGTTTAACCCTTGTTGGGACTCTCAAACCCGTTTTAGAACTGAACTGTTCGCACATGAGCTCGACAATCTGAAGCCGGCATAGCGACTAGCCTTATCGCAGTAAATAAAACTTAGTAAACTATTGTATATGTACACTTATTGTATCTAAGTTACACTAGTAATCACAATATTGAGTAAACATGCACAGAAAACCTTTTTATTTTCACAGATTACTCAGCAGACAGTACCTGGAACAGATTGAAGATTGCAGGCGGCTGACCTCACCCACAGGTTCATGTTTGACAGAAGACTGTTAATTAATATCTGGCATTGACATTTTGGGGTCAATTTCTTTTTTTGTTGTGTAAGAGGAGGTCAAATCTGTTGATTGTTATGTAAACAAACCCTTTTCCGGGGTCAAATGGCATCTGAAATGCTACATTTATATGGATTTTACCCCCCAAAATGCAGAAACTTAAAAAAAAAATTTGTTCAAAACGGACTCAAAACCTATTTTGTAACATTTAGAATGCCAATGAAGATTGTTTTCACTTCTGACTTTATATATTTATCTGCTATGCCTATTAAAACTCAAACGTATGCTTAATTCCGAGTTAAAATCATGTTTTCCAGATGTACCCAAGTACATTTTTTTCCGTCTTAAATTTTGCCTCAAAACACCATTATATGTGACATTTTCAATTATATTTGTTTCCAATAAATCTTTAAACCAGTGTAATAGGACTCCGTGTTCTTTCTCGAAATAGATCAGATTGATGAAAATTGTGGTTTTTATTCAAATTTGAAAGGGTTGGGTTCTCTTAAAGGTCTAATTATCCCAAAACGGAAGTCACATCCTCAGGGTTACATGCTGTCTGTTAGATAATAAGCACATGTGGCTGAGTGCAGGATGCATATAATTTGTAAAATGCAGTTTAAATGATACGTTTTGGTATCATTTTAAAGATATATATGTAAGCAATAAGAAAAAAGGCTGTTTTGTGCACTACTTTTTGTCTAGTGGTTCCCAGCTTCATAACTTTTGGCCCATGTATTCATGCGCAAAATGGCAGCCTCCATGCCCGTCAAAACCGGTGTTTTTTTTCTAAGGTAAATATTTGGAGTTACAACACATAGAATTTTTTGACGTGCTGTTTTTTCAAAAGGTTATGTCCTCATCTTTCCAACAATGTATGGTGATATATTGGAAAGTAGCTTGGTCATGGTGAAAAGTGAGATCAAATTTTGAATATTTTATATGTAACAAAGAAGGAATTTATTTGCGCATGCGTAACCTTATAGCATAGCTCGAAATGGTTGATTTAGGTCACAATACACTAAATAAATAAGTCATGTAGGGCTGTACTCTCTAAATAAATCAACAAGTTTAACTCGAAGACATGTTTTTAGGTTTAGACACTTGCTTTAATATTCTTTTTTGGAGATGTTGGTAGGGTTTGGTTAAAGTTATCACTTTTACATTAAATTACATAAGGATTGGAATTGGTATATTGTAACCTAAACACAAAACAGGGAGCGGCACTAAAGGGGCAATGTGTACATAAAATCACCATGTTACTGTGTGGTTTTATTGGCTGTTATAAGTTTCATGGAAAACATGCGATTAATATCATGATTTTAATGTGCAATACGAATTTTACAGCGAAAACCGCTTTTTCAAGTGAAAAAAGAAGAAAAATAGTACGGAAACCCGTCTTGTGAATCTTGCAGCACACTAAATCATGCCAAAACCAAAAATGAACACGTTTTATACAATATTTATCTCTATTGCATTAATGCATGTAAACATATGCTAGTATTTTGACTGATTTCTATGAATTAAGTACACAATTTGACTCGGGCACCCCATTTAGTTAAAGTACTGAAAATGCAAGCCAGATTGCTTAGCAGGCATCATTCACAAACGCGTTTTCAAGCATTTCTACTTTGTGGATCGGTCTGAAATTTTGCACGCACATTAGAAATATGTTAATAATTATGTAGAATTGTTTTTTTTACGCGATAGCAAAACTTTCAGTTGTCTTCTAGGTCACACTACACTAAATAAATAAGTCATGTATGGCTGTACTCTCTAAATAAATCAACAAGTTTAACTCGAAGACATGTTTTTAGGTTTAGACACTTTCTTTGATATTCTTTTTTGGAGATGTTGGTAGGGTAAGCATTGGTATGCACAAAATAAATTACTGAGATGTTTTAAGATTGGAGACTACAGTATGACACTTGAGCTGAGGCCACATTCAACTAGAAAGTAGCCGCTAAAATGATGGTGATAAAACAGTAAACTTTGTTTAGTGTCGAGTTCTTTCTTACATAATACATGACATACCCTTTTTATTGCTTTAATCAATTCAGCTTAGAATGCTCTTTAAGAAAAGGTATGGTTATGAGGGTCCCTATGTGCAAAATGTTGCATTTATTTTTGGTTAAAGTTATCGCTTTTACATAAGAATTGGAATTAGTATATTGTAACATTTAACATCGAGGTCTAATTACCCCAAAACGGAAGTCACATCCTCAGGGTTACAGTCAGTTAGATAATAAGCACATGTGGCTGAGTGCAGGATGCATATAATTTGTAAAATGCAGTTTAAATGATATGTTTTGGTATCATTTTAAAGGTATATACGTAAGCAATAAGAAAAAAGGCTGTTTTGTGCACCAATTTTTGTCTTGTGGTTCCCAGCTTCATAACTTTTGGCCCAAGTATTTCATGCGCAAAATGGCAGCCTCCATGCCGTCAAAACCGGTATGTTTTTTCTAAGGTAAATATTTTGAATTACATATAGAATTTTTGACATGCTGTTTTTACAAAAGGTTATGTCCTCATCTTTCCAACAATTTTTGGTGATATATTGGAAAGTGGCTTGGTCATGGTGAAAAGTGATATCAAATTTTGAATATTTTATATGTAACAAAGAAGGAATTTATTTGCGCATGCGTAACCTCGAATGGTGGTTAGATACCAGTAAATCAATGTGTTTCCGTCCGTTTTACATTCGAAATATTGCCTTTTACTAGAGTTATTTTTTTCTTCTGCTATGAAAAGCATTTAGGAACGTCAGACATGCCTTTGTGGTTATTTCTAATATCATCTGTGTGTTTGGAACATTTGTGTGCATTTCTTTGGAGGCTAACTTGAAAGATGAGCTTTTGGGGTGTGTTTACTGTGGCATGGGGCTTTTGTCGAAATATGACTGCCGAAACCCTCGTTTCTACCGGTGTCTGCATTCAGGTGAGACGCATTTTCTTTGAAGTAACATGCCATATCTTTTTATTGCAATTTTCGGAAGAGGAAATATTAATCTTTTAACAGACACCAAGCTTGCACAATCTGAAATCCGAAAGTTCGCCGTTTATAATGGGACCCTATGGGAATTGGATATACTGGCATTTAACCTTGAATTTTGACTCAAAACAAAAGTGAAAGTAGCTTTTTATAATAATCACGCTAAACAGCGTTTAACACGAACTACTGTTATTCTATTTAACAGAAATATATTCTACAATCAGTATTAACTGAACGTTAGACTTATTAATAGTATCAATAAAGTATCAATAATGCGTAAGCACATTTCGCCGTTTGGGGCGAAATAATGCAAGTACAGAGGTTTGGCGTGTGACGCCATCCTCTGTGTTTAGAATGGATTTATATTATATAGTCCAGCATAATTTATCCGTGATGTGATGATATGGATATTGCTGGACATAGATATGAGCAATCAACGATTACGGCTAACCCACGCATTTTTTTTTTTCTTCAAAATACTGCCCGTCATATAGATCTATATACGACAATTCTACGCTGATGTAAGTTACTTTTTTTCAATTTCAATGATAAATATGTTTTATTAAGACCAACACCACTTTCCTCAGTAAAGCTGTGTATGACTTGAATTATTTACAACTCATTTTAAACTTTTTTAAATCTTAGTCATTAGTACCAACTAGCGTTCGGTTGCTGCAATGATAATTATACCATTTTTCAGAGTTTTCTTTGTTTTGCGGTGTTCACCAAGTGTGATATCACTGGTGGGCGGAGCCTAGGCGTGCAGAAGGTAGCGTGCGTATAGATTTAAGCTAACTTTCAATATACCGCACGCTAAATATGGTATAAAACACTTGTAGCACGCTTTTACCTCGATATGTAAATTATTTAAACTTGCTCTACGGGCTTGTTAAACAACTAACATATTTCGGTAAAAGTATGCGACAACTATTACTTAATTCACAGTTTCATTGCTGATAAATCGTTTAAAAGTGCTAGTTAAATACATGATTAAGTACATTACCCCAAGAGGCCAGTACACCGTCGGGATAAGATTATGGACATTCATGACATATGACATGGTTGGTTTTTACACACATGCGAGCAGCTCAATATTGTAAATGAGCTCAACATTTTGTTTCTTTAATATATTAGTTATAATTATGTGAAGTTTTATTGTGTTTTGTAAGAAGTTAACAACCTACTGCTTTTTCCGTGTTATATTGTAAAATTAATGCGCGTTTTATCCTGAATAAACCTATTACATGTTTGAAAGAACATAAATTTTACAGACAGAAATGTGAAGCAGATACAACTGTCAACAGTTTTACGCTCAATCCTCAAAATATGTTTTCGCTTTATACGAATAATGCAGCCTATTGTTTGATCGTGATCTAAAAGAGCGATGGAGCATAGCATGCAAATTAAGTTAGGCTGGATGCGTACATATTTGGCAGTCTCTCCACGTGGCTTCTCACACATTGTGGTCGTTAAAAGAACAATTTCACCGTACATTTTTTTAGCAACTGCTTCACATTACAAGAAATTGCAGTGCGACGTCGAACTTCACACACATACGCACGCACATACAAACAACATATACTACTGTGTGTAATAGTAGAACTACTAATACATTGTAATATGTATGCTATGTAAAATATTTTGCTTTTTATGTCTTTTCACGCATGTCTGTTTGATTTTGTAAACTGATATATAACGATGAGCTGTAATATGCTTAAGTTAATAAAACATCAGTTTTGTCAAACATCAACGAACGAGACCACATTCAAAGGACTCACGTGATCGCAGACAGCATGTTTGTCAATCAATCGAGACCAGCTTATGTAAATGTTCACGGTATATCTTTTATCTAATTGGCTTATCAACTACATGTCGACTCATCAAATATTATTTCTATTTTACTAACAAGGTGACAATAACTGAACATTAAAATTTAATAATCGCTGGTTTTCAACCCATGTCACTAAACATTTCCATTACGAATGTACGGCGAAACCATTTCTATTGGCGCGACACTCAAATTTTCTTGGACTTCGTTGGTAGTATGTATATACCAGTTTCATTTGGCGAACTGTATGCAATTTCTCTACTGACGTGTACACAAGTAGAGGCACTGCAATGAACTACATCGAAAACATGTATAGGACCGTATATTATGGAAGCCACCTTTGATAATGTACTCACCATTAGCAGTTTCTATACTAGACGTTTATGTCCACGACAATACCAGTCCAGTACTTAAACATGTAGGTTTATCGTTTTATTAAATCACCTTACTACTACCAATAGACCTTCACGTGCATCTTTCAACAACTAGAACTTGGTAATGTGATTGTTCCGCAAACTAAGTATTTTTCGAAGACATTTAATGTAACAACTTTAATGCAATCGTGCGTATATTCACAAATGTCCAACACGATCTCACACAAGTGGCCATATCTACAAAGCTCCTTAGAAAAGTCTTAACTGTACTAATTACCAGAACATCTAAGCCACAAAGTGAAATTTAAATTTTGACACAAAATGTTCCCTGTGGAACAGCGGAAGTCAGTGTTTATGTATATAAATATTTGAAATATGGTACAATAAACACGAAAGAAGCTTTTACCAAGGAGCTTCAGGAATACCAGCCCAGCATAATAAACAGCGAGTCTTGGCACTTGTTTCTGTTCGTTTTATTAGACATATTAACAAATGGAGCCGGCATTGGATGCAATACGGGGCCACAAGTCTGCACACTCCTTCGCTACGGGTCCTGTCACGGCGGATCCTGAAATATAGCATGCAATTATTACAGCAGCACCAATCTTATACAGTGAGTTATCACTTACCAGTTTCAGAGGGAGAACTTACTAAAGTGCCTAAATGGTTGAAATGTGTTTCATAGACGCAATGTCTTTTGTAGACAACAATAGTATCATTTCTTTGATCAAAATTTGCCGAATAGTTATTTTTGTTTACCCAGACTGTTATCCCGTTCTAATCTAATCTAATCAAAATCTAATCAATGGTTCATTGGCCAATTTCCAACATTCCCAGAAAATTTAATTCAAATCGATTTATGAATTTTGTTAAGTTTTGTAGACCACCATAGCATCATTCCTTCAAATGGAATTTGCCTTATTGTAGTTATTTTTTGTTTATCTCAATCACCAAAATCTAATCATTTGTTCATTGGCCCATTTCCACCATTCACAGGAAATTTCATGCAATCAATTCATAACGTTTTGCGTATTAAATTAAGACTAGCTAACTAACAGACAGAAAACAAACCAACACCCGCAAAAGAATAACCTCTTAGGCAGAGGTAAAGAAAATTGTATTTACAATACTATCAATAACTTTATAACAATTTAAACAAGAGTTGTTTAAAGGCAAATTTAAGTAGATCCTGGGGCGATTTGGTTGGTCTTCAAACATGACTTTAGATATTATGCCCTACAACATTTTCATCAAGTTTGGTGAAGATCGGATGAAAACTGTAGGACTTTGAGAGTGGAAACGGCTTAAAAGGCCAATTTTAGATAATTCAGTGGTCATACGTCCACAGTTCCTGGGGCGGTTTGGTTGCTTATCGAACTTGACAAAGATATTATAAGGTTAAGATTGGATAAAAACTGTTGGATATAGACGGGAAATGGCTAAAAAGACCAGTTTAGGATAATTCCTGGGACATAACTCATCAATTTCTGGGGCGATTTGGCTGATAAATGAACTTGGTCAAGATAATATGGCCACAAACATTTTTATTAAGTTTAGTGAAGATTGGATAAAAACTGTTGGACTTGTGGGCACAATTATAATGGTATAGAGTCTACAGACCCTAGTGACTGGGAAACCCATGCAAAATGCGATATTTGTGCATAAAATAGAGAAAAATCTCAAGAAATGTTCACCGATGCAATTTTACACCTCACATACATTTCTGAGAATTATTCGGAAAACGCTGCTGTACAATACGCAATGCTCGGTCTGGTTTACAGTTTTGTTACAGAAGAAGGTGAGATTTTATCCATAAAATTAATTTGGCAGTCTGAAATTCAATATAAACAGACACTCATTACACCTTGAATGGGAAGCGCTAGCATCTACGTGGTGTGTTTTTCTCGATTGAAACGTTCACAAAATATAATTGCTGTAAATCCCATAAAAATCAGAGGAAAAAATCCCATAAATTTGTGTGGAGATGAGAAATAATCTCATATGTAAAAATCCTTTCACCGTCACGGAGACCCGCAATTTACAATATATATACATTTAACTGCAGTAGAGACCACATGCAAAATTAACAGAAAGTAACATAGGTAATCTTTGTAACAAGAGCTGGTTGTAAAACAGTTATGTCCACTCTACGTTAAAAGCAATATTTAAAATATCAAGTTTGGTGAAGATCGGATGAAAAATGTTGGACTTAAGCGCGGGAACGGCTAAAAAGGCCAATTTTAGATATTTCGAGGGCAATAACACCACAATTCCTGGAGTGATTGATTTGGATGATAATCAAACTTGGCCGTCCACAAACATTTTCATGAAGTTTGGTGAAGATCGGATGGATAATGTTGGACTTAAGAGCGGAAATGAAACTAGTAAAAACAGACCAACCAACATTTGCCAAGCAATATAACCCGCCGTCTGCGATGGCAGGCATAATTATAGAAGAAACGCAAATACAATATGCAAAGTACACTATTCATCACCACAACAACTCCATTTTTAAAACATTCAGGCATTATTATCAATTTTTAGTTGCTCTTTCATACAAATGCGTAGTTGAATGTAAATCAAATCATTTGTGGTTCCTGCAAGACACAAGAGCTGTCGGAAAAATGAGGTCGACTTTTCTTGTACTTGTCAGAGTTACTGGCATATTTTCTAAAACAAACTGTTTGGACAGTAGGGGCCAATTAAACAAAGTTAATTTCGTTCTCATGTCACCAAGTGGAAAGCATTTTTATAATAAATTTGAACAGAAACTTCTTTTTCTATTGTTAGTAACAGTGACCTTGTCCACGACTAGGGGTGTCACAATATTAGAATCCATATCACGAATATTTTTTATTATCACAATATTTATTGCGACCTTTGTACTTATGTATTTAATAAGCTTCAGACTGATAAAATCACTATGAACAGTGCAATATTTTATAGGATGGCTTTTAACTTTTTATTATCACCAATGTTGTTGACAGGTGCAACATGTAAACAGCAGATACAAAAGCAAAACAAATATGAGTAACACTCATAAACCGCCTGGCATGGCTGTTCACTGTATGTATTATATTACACATATAGTGATTTTTCACACATACATATACAGCCAGTCATGGTGTATGTTTGTATTGTGCATATTTATGTATGTATTTTGCTGTTTATTTTAACTGGAAACAATGGATCAGGTTTAATGTATTATTAATATTTCAAGAGAATACATGTGTACCAAACATACATTGAATATCATTGGTCACTGGTACTGTCGATCATGTGTCTGGTTTTTAACCTTCTCCCCTCAAAAATTATCAATTTTACAAAAGGTACCGGCTTTCAACTGTTTATCGCTCACAATAAGCCGGTTTTATTTCAGTCAGAAGTTTTCTAATCAATGTATTTATAACAGGAAAAAACACAAAACTTTAAAAATATCAAATACAAAATGCAATATATAGGTAAGAACATTCACATTGCGTATTTATTGCAGAATTAAATGTTGTAAACTGTTTTAGCAATATATTGTGACACCCCTATCGATGACCCCACCCAACCGATCTCAAATGCAATCCACAGAAAAGTATTGCTTTATGGTATTTATGTATGAAGGTTCATTCTCAAGAGAGTGGAAATCAAAAGTTGATTCCACCATCCCACCCACGGGTATGTAAAATTATATAAGTTTAAAAAGGCCCATAATCAGTGAGTTCAGTAGACTGTAAATTTCAAGGGTCATTGACCCTTTGACCAAAATGTTCAAGGGTCAAAATTCAACTTTGAAGAGTCAAATTCAAATATTCACAAGTCACCACAACAAAAACAAACAAACTCAAGGTTCACATTATACTAATAAATAGAATACATTACAAAATATTACTAAAATAAAAAATCAACCTGGTGCTGATCATAATATTAAAAATTAGCCTTTGAAAGTTTGTGTTAGCTGTTGTTGTTTGTTTTTTCATTCAATGTACAATTCTTTAGAAAGACCTAAAAAGGTAAGATTTTGCAATAATAAATCAATAAAATTGAAAGACAAAACTTAATGCTGCTATGTTTTTGTTTTATCAACAAATATCCAAAATTGCTTTCCGAAATTATTGACAGTTGTAAATTTTCGGCCGATTTTTTTGTGTTTCTGGTGTTTTTTTTTATCAGTATTGTTTTTAGATTATTATATTGAATGTGAAAAAAGGTAAGATTTTGCAATAATTGATCAATAAAATTGAGACAAAACTTAATGCTGCCATGTTTTTGTTTTATCAACAAATATCCAAAATTGCTTTCCGAAATTATTGACAGTTGTAAATTTTTGGCCGATTTTTTTGTAAGCATTTCTTGTTTTTTTATCAGCATTGTTTTTAGATTATTATATTGTATGTGAAATATTGTTATTATTTAACATTTTAAACATCATTTCATCTACATTTTAACATGTAAACGTCAGAACTATCCAGGTTGACAGTACACAAATGCCGTAACAAAAGGTGCAACACACTGAAGTTCACAACGAGGCCAAAGGTGCATACTGTGATGGAAAATGTCTGTGTTTTCATTGGTGGAACTGTCAAATACATACACTGATAAATTCCTGGCATGGAAGATCTAATCAGTAAATGCAAAACGGATTAAGATAAGGTAGGCCTAATGTGTTAATAACATACAGTGTCTTGACTGGCTTCAGTTGTATAGGAAGTGATGACGCAATCCAGACATTTACCAAGGGTCAATATGACTCTTTAGGTGATTTTACCATGCGTCAATTTCATGATTTCCATGAATCTCACGGGTTAAAAACCCGGGAGCTCGGGTCAAATGAATGCCCTGATAATTTTTAAAAAGTTTCAAACTAGAGTTACCAAACTAGGCCTATGTTAATTTTAATATGGGGAACAAATATTTTAAGTTGGAATGAAATCTCTCAAGCCCTTTACTGAGAAACTAGCTTACCGAACAACGTTAACCTAGCCAGGACGCAGAGGCTGGGGCGAGTAGAATAGCTGGCCTTTTCTTTGAAAAAGTCCAGCTCAAACTGTGAGGAAACTGCAGATATTTGCATAAGTCCTTACACTAGAAACTTTATTTTGTTAAATTAACTACATCATTTTAACATGTCTGTATGTATTTACCTTTCATTTCCCCTTTGTTATTTACAATGACCCCTGCATTGTCTTCAAAGTATATGAAAGTTCCGTCTTTTCTTCGAATGGGTTTCCTCTGTCGTATCACCACAGCAGGCATTACTGCAATACAGTCAAAAAGCAGGTTAGCATACTGTTTTACACAGTTTTCAACAACATTAACAAATGTTAAAATGCCCGGGGTTTTTCTTGGGTATTCTACATGAAATCTGTAAAATAAGTTTGGCAAAACTTTTGACTTTAATTTCTATAATTTAAAACGTGTTGTAACATGTGAGTAAGCCTGTTATTATGCCCAAGCAATATTCATTTTGTAATACACACAGATGTAGGCATGACATTCCATATTATTGGAAAATCATCCAAAAATAACACATCAAACTAAGTAAGCTTTATACAAAGGACAAAATATTATGAAACTGTTTGAATTGTTTGGTCAGGAGCGACTATCAATATCAATGTCCTACAGAACAACTCTGAAGTAATTGAAGAAAATGAAGTAAATACGGAAAACTATTTTCCAAATTGTGTCATTTCAGTTTCAGTAGTTTAGTTCCAAACACTAGCAATCTGAACACTAAAACACCAACAAAAACACATTCTCTTTTTAAAAACTGATTAAAATAATTTTTAAACTATTAAGAAAACTTCAAAACCGAATGTGATCTGATGTTTGATTGATAGAAACTACCCGTAGGTAGATCTATCTAATTTAGTAATCATCTAACACTTTCGCATTTATCATATACCAATACACAGACGGAGCAACTATCATTTTAGTAATTGAAATACTGATCTGAACAAGTTATATAACTATGTATGTGTTGTCTTTTTCTATCCAAAACAATGAACTTGGTATACCCTTTTTCCGGAGTTCAGGCTTTCCCTTTTTGCATGTGGTTACAAACATGTCCCCGACACCAGCAGCAGGCATTCTGTTGAGGCGCCCCTTGATGCCTTGCACAGCAATCACGAACAGATTTTTGGCACCTGACAATGTAAAACAAATAATTCTGATTGAAATATCAAAATGTTAACAAAAAGTTGATTCATAAAGCCCACAAAATGGCATGTGTACACAACAGCATAATGGCTTTCAGAACGAAAAGGTTTTCTGTCCATTCCACTTACAGAAGAAGTGTTTAAGCAGTACGTACTGTTGCATATGGTTGAATGACTCAAATTCTTGATATTTACCCAGCTACCGGGTCTTAATGAAACCCCTGGATACTAACAGTAATACTGTAACTGTTTGACATCATGTTTCAAGGGGCTGACAAAATAATATTGATCTGTGTTTCTGTCAGTGACTAAAGTGTACCATCTTCCAAATGCAAAACCCGATGATTTCCCATAAAAAGTTCTATTATATCTCAACAAAAGGTTTCAAATTGCTTTATAATATTTGGCTTGTTTTTAAATCGTGGAACATTTCAATAGTGAGTAAATAATGCACATTTAATCAAATCAATGAACATATGCCGACATCACTTATGCAGTCATAATTTCTGAATCATTACAATCATACCATGTGATTATATTTTGCTCTACAAAATACAACCTATGACTTTTAAATTAAAAGGACCTGTTCACAGAATGACGAATTGACAAATTTTCAACGTTTTGTCACCGATTCCAAAAATAAACAAGAGGGCCATGATGACCCAAAGCGCTCACCTGAGAACTGGTACAGATGAAGACCATACTGTTGTGCCAGGTTTGAAAATTAAGGTATCTGAACAATACACAGAGGGGGTAGGATCAATTTTGATTTAAAACATCGGTTAGTGCAATGGGCTAACTAAAGTATGAGTTGGATAGTGGATGTGCGTTTTTTTGCTAATGGTTCTCAAATCATTTTTCTCGATATTCTTACCTGACCCTTTTTCATTAAGTCATTGACAATCTGGAAAATGCACAAACAGAAGATTTTGATGTCTTTTTCGCAAACAGTTTTGGAAAACTAATTGCAATGCGATAATTGCGATGGCTGTGCTATAAGGTAAAGTTTTGCTTTTTCATTGATAATTTTCTTTCCAATGATGATAAATGATGTTAATGCAGGCTCTGAAGACATCAAAGTTGCATGTACAAATAACTGCATGCAAGTCTTGCAACTGTTGGAAATCAAATTTTATCAATCAATTTTTATGGTAATGTGCAAACTGTGTAAGTTTGTTCAACATTGAATCAAAAATCGCTTGTGCAAGCCAATCATTGATAACTTGTTGATGTTTTTTTCCAAACACAATGGGCAATAACTCTGGTGTTTCTGGCGCGCTCATGCTTATATTCGACTTCACCTGTAGTCTTACGTTCATAGACAAACTGTACACGATTGGTGAAGATTGGATGAAAAATGAAGTCTCTATCCTGAATAATGTCCATTTTAGCACTTTTTTTTCACAAACAAAGGGCAATAACTCTGGTGTTTCTGGTCCGATATTGTTTATATTCGACTTCCACTGTTATCTCATGGTAATAGACAAACTGTGCAAGATTGGTGAGGACTGGATGAAAAATCTCTCTCTCTATCCTGAAAAATGTCCATTTTTGTATCTTTTTTTAATAAACAAAGGGCAATAACTCTGGTATTTGAAACACGATCTGGCCCATTTTTGGTGTCTGCTGAGATCTGATGGTCATACACAAACTTTGAAAGTTTGGTTAAGATTGGATGGAAAATAAAGTCTATACATTGGAAACGGGCACTTTTGCACTTTTTTTGCATGAAAAAGGGGCAATAACTCTGGTGTTACTGGTGTGATCTGACCCAATAATAATTCCATCCGAGATTTTATGGTCTTACACAAACTGTGCAAGTTAGGTCAAGATTGAATAAAAAATGTAGTCTTTATCGCAACAACGGTCCAAATTGTTAACTGCATACAGACAATCGACGACGGAGAGGTCCGCTATACCAATAGCTCACTGAGCCCTTTGTGCTCAGGTGAGCTAAAAAACAGTGTATACAAGGGAGCAAAATAACACTACGGACCGAGAAATATCCTCTAAAAACGATTTCGTTAATATGAGTAATCATCAGTTGAGTTTGTAACGCTCAACGAGGGCATAATTTGGAGCGTTTGTTGTTTGCATTGAAATTGACGACAACCTGAGGAACACCTACATAAAGTAAATAATGCAGTGGGAAATTTAGCGGTCGGTATGGCGGAGTGGGAAAGGCCATAGCCTGTTAATCCGCAGGTCCCAGGTTCGAACGCCCGTGAGACCAAACTTTTTTTCTTTCTAAATACTTTTCTTGTTATTATACTTAAGCTTTTTAGTTCCAATGCTTAAATCTGTCAACTTAATACATTTAATGGCATACTTAATAAAAAAGCAAAAATCTTTGAACAAGTCCCTTTAAGGCCAAGATTAGACAGCAAGGATTTGTTCGCTCGACTGAAAGGCCACCATAACATGACGAATGGGTCTTTGTCGGATCCAATTGCATAGCCATAGCATCTATTGTAGGAGCTGCTTTTAATCACATTGCGTTACTGTATGACATTATAGAGCAATGTCACTGTCAACAGTAACAAGTCTTAAAATCATGTTAAAAATATGCACTCAATAAATATTACAAATTACTTAAACGATATTAAAACAAAACGATAACACACCAGTGTTGTCAGCGCAGTTGATGACTGCACCTACTGGCAGAGCCAAGGAAATACGGAACTTTCCTCCTGCAGAACCTCCACGTCCTGAAAGCAATAATTTATTCCATTATTTTCTTAACGATTATTTTTGACTTGCAAGACGTCAACGAAGAAATAACACATCATTTTGACAACAAGCGAAATCTAAACGATCAGAAAATGTAAATTCTGCAACACAGGCCTTTGAAATAGGGCGATGGATAAGGATTTAAAACGTGTATCAATAGTTATTAACCTCTTTTCGACATGTTTTGGTTTGAAAAGGAAGTAGTCGGTGCGCGTGCGTAAAATATTTTGGAATTGTAATATCCGCATTGTCATTCAGGTTATATGCCACTAAATTCAAAAATACGTTTTGCCAACCTCCGCGAAGAGATTTGACTGGTTCTGAGCATAGCTCTAATCAAATCCCTGCCGTCATAACTAACCACGTGATGATGATCGATTTACATCTTCTAGATATCATTTATGGTTTTAATTAGTTATTTTCTTTTTTTGTTTTCATTATTGACTGCAAACGATATATAAAAAGTCCAATCATGTAGAAAATTGCACTGAGCTGCATTAAATAAATAAAAGTTACAAACACGTAATCCTTCCAAATCTGGAAGGATTTTCTTTTGATGGCAGTGGTTACCGTTAACCGATAGGGGAGGTAACCGCTGCAAGGAGTTTGACGTTTTGGGGCAAATGTTTTTATTCTTTTTCTCCTCAATATTTGTAATATTGAGTAATATTAATATTGGAATGAGTTAAATAAATATATAAAAGTTGTATTTAGTTTATGAACACGTTTGGTCAGCGTAAAATCCTATCCCGACAAGCGTAAAATCCTATCCCGACAGTGTGTTTGCTTATGCATTTATTCGCAGTCATAAAATTAGAGCTACTGTAATTGGCTGGACCAACCTGAACGTAGGTAGCACACCACAATGAGTTTTAATTGCAAACACGTACATGTAGTGCAGCGTTATTAAAGCATATATGAGGCGGACTGCACAGGCTAATCCGGGACGACACTTTACGCAGATGCATTAAGCCCAGGTTCTTACGACTGGCTTCAATACTGTATTACAGTAAACAACGCTAGGGCACACCTGAATAAAAGACATATTATACATTGTTTCATAACATCCAACAATTATAATGGTAAGCTCAATAACGTGACCTTATTTTCAGACACTGATTGTACTCTAAATAAATCGATAATATAATTGCGTACCTCAAACGAGTAGCAACTTATTTAATACATAATTATCGTCGTTTAGCAATATCACGCGCTCAGCAAAGGTTTGCTATTATTCCTATATTGACATAAACCTACATATGTTTTCAACTAATCGTTTTACAGTTTATTGCATATTTCTCTAGATCAAAAGAAAAGGAGCCGCGGTCAATAATAAACAAAACAGTAGTTTCTTCTGATATAGATATGCTAAATGGATAGCTGAAAGGAAAGAATAAACGTGTTGGGGAAAGCATTACGGCCATTATTGTGATACATTATGAAACTATTCTATCAACAGCTCTTTTTTGAGGCGTTATCCCCTCATACGGACCGAGGTTTGTACTAATAAAGATTATTTATTACGTGGTTGTTTTCAGTACAGTTATTTAATGTGAAATTAACAGAATATAGTTGCATTGACACGTAATGTAAAGTTATGGAAGAACGACCGTTTATATTATATGAAACATGCGTTTTAGAACGAACGCGCACTTAGATGTTCGATCTCCATGTGATCAATGCGTATCCGATGATAAATTATTGTACATTGCATTTTCAGGATTGATTATAATGTTCCAAATGTCACCATAAATTATAATATTTGTGAACCATCAACCAGGGATTGATATTGTCTAGGTACAAACCCATCACATATGGTCCAGGTTTGGATAAACTGTTGTCTTGATGTTGAACCAGTATGGTCTGCGAATACCTCGAATGTCAAGAAACATTTCAAGTCATTTTGGTCTAGCAACTGGGGCTTGCAGCAACAAAATGACGTACAGAATACAATCAGCTTGAAACAACTTGGAGTTGTAAAAAGTATATTCCAATATTAATCTGGAATAAATCAAGGTTGGCAAAATAAATGGTCTATACTGGGCTCACAGAAACGGATGAAACCAACATTCCATGATTTTTCCTTGACATTACTCAGTTTTCAAAGATACAATCCGAAGATACTGAAGTCAAAATAGTACACAGATATCCACATTTTATTTGATCTACGTAATACAATTATTTATCTGGACTGATTTGCATCCTGAAGAATAGAAGAGAATTGCTTGTAGCGCTGCAATACATGTCTGTCCATCATTACCCTCTTGATTTTATTTTTGTGTTTGATTATATTTTAATGGATTTGATAATTTTTATACACTAACAGGCATATTAAAGGACACTTTTCAACTTTCCATGACAATTTTTGAAAATTTCATGATTTTTCCATAATCAAGTCCATATGTGTCAGCCCATAAGATTTTTGGCCCAAATGCGAAAAATGAATTATCGGCAGTTTTGAATACGCTGATATGTGTAGAAACTAAAAATGGCTTCCTTTTTTCTCCGTCAGTCGTTTCGAGCAAGAATGAGCAGTTTAAGCCACCAGAACGACAAATTTTCACATTTCATACAGATTTCAATGTTTGTCATGGTTAAATTACAGAACCTAGCATGATGAGGACAAAGTAATTAATATAATATATATTTACTGAACTGCCTATCCCAAATAACAAACTTGGAATTCACAAATGTCTCGGACAAAAATAATAATAATAAAGAGATGGTTGCTATGGCAACCAAACAAGAAATCATAGCAAAAATTACAATTTTTATGCAAAAAACTCAACACATATTTTTCATTGTCAGTTTTCAAGATTTAAACAATTATTTGAAATATCTTAATCAAAATCCTGACTTTCTCATAAAAATCATATGCCTCAACTTTGACATCAATTTTTGCGAAAAGAGGCAGGCCGCAATTGGGATAAAAATCTCAGGGACTGCCACATTTCAAGATTTCCATGATTTTTCCAGACAAAGTCAATTTTTCATGACCTTTTCCAGATCGGTACAAACCCCATCTATAATGCCCAGCTTGTCCCAGAGCATGTTCTGACAAGTGAAAACTATTCAGAATTTACAATGGAAAAACCGGACTTAATGCATGTGCGTAAAGTGTCGTCCTGGATCAGCCTGTGCAGTCCGCACAGGCTGATCCAGGACGGCACTTTCCGCCTACAGTGGATTTATGTTTAGAAGAGACTTCATTGACACAGAAAATACCATAAAAGCGGAAAGTGCCATCCGGGGTTAGCCTGTGCGGACTGCACAGGCTGATCCGGGATGACGTGCATGCATTAAGGCCGGTTTTCCCACGACGCGCCTCCAATGTAATTCCTCTACAGACCAGTAAGGCAAATGTATACTTTGCCACCCATGATTCACTGAATTAATTCTAGTCCAGTTCTGAATGAAGCCATGTGTGCAAACAACATTTTTGCACATAATTTCTGATGATTGGCCAATAGCATGTCGTAAGATTGCACAAACAATAAATTGGAAAGCATGATAAAGGTGAATATGCCAGTACTTTGGTGCCATTTCTTTTCTATGCAAATACCAACCGCATTGCCGAGTTCGCTTATGGCATCGTAAAGTAGGTCAGGAATAAAATCATCGAGGCACTGGTTAATGAACCAGTTAACGAGATTCTCAGAAAATAATGGGTGGTCTTTCATGTAAAATGCTAATAACTGATCCTGTAATAAAGATAATTCTACAAGTCACTTGTGTATTTGGTTAAGTTCTTCTAACTAACATGTAAGTTATGGAAAATCATAAATAATGGTTGAAAATATAGCTAAATGTTGAAATAGACTGAAGCAAAAAATAAATAAAAAATAAATAACTGAAAAGATAATAATAAACAAAAGCTCATATGTTGGGTATTTCTGGTACTTATTACTAACCAATTGTAATATGAAATGCAGGCATTAAATGAAGACAACTGGTGAAACAATAGTTTATAAAAAAGAAGTCAGAAAATATCTATTTCTATCAACTCTGACTCTTAAAAGAAAGGTAATATGGTCGAAGGACTGGAATGAACAAATCCATAAAGACAAGCGGAAAACAGGTTGGATAATAAACAAAGATAAACCAAAAATATCAGTTATATATACTATAAGAGAATAATTATTAAATAATCTAAATTGTATTATAAATCTTGAACATTTGATAATAAGATGTACACAGGTTTTAATGACTTAGATATAGGTTTGACTTTATCTGTTACCTGACTGTTAAACATTTTGAATGGCTGACTACACTATATGTATGTAGCCAGTGTACAAAAATAAAATATGAAAACAGAAATGGATCTTTAGAAAACGGTAATAATAATTGAAAAGTTAAATAAATTGTACAGTTTTGGATAACGTGAACCAAAAATAATGCAAGCCTTGTACCTGCTTCCAACTTCTGTGGGCAGTAAATACATGTATCAACATGTAAGAAACACTTGAACTAGTAATAGTATGGGACATTGAAGAAAAAATGTTAGTATTACAGTGGCAATCCTCTAGATCAGACATCCTCGTGACCATGTCTTGTTTAGAGGGGATTCCGGGGAAGTAACTAATTCAAGTAAATGGTTAGTCCCCATACAGTCCTCAGTGAAAAAACATATCAGTTAAACAGCTTTTTTTATAGTTTTATTTATCATTATAAAACATTTAACATTGTTCAATGCTGTATTAAAAACAAAGAAGATGTCACCATATCAGAAAATAATTTACTCAATACATCACAAATGTGTATCATGCACATACACGTTTTTCTTTCAGTTTTAAAATGAATCCATTTGCGCAAAAATAGTCAATGTTGTACATTATATTTATTTTATTATTTAACTGTCTGTTTGCAATGTGCATTTATCTCTTATGTGGTCTTGTTATTACATACGAGTATAGTGTTTTATCCAGACCTAATCAGCGCGGCGCCGCCCCAGCCCCTTTATTGATGCCCCACCCTGCCCTAATTTTCAAAGGCAATTAGCGCCTTGTGCCCGCTTGTCTATCGACTAAATTGATTGTTAACGAGGGCCCTTTGTGATGGCATGTTATTATATGCTTATCTGTGACCAACTGATAAGATCAGTGGTAGGGGCAGTCAGATTACGAGTTTGTGTGCTGATACAATAAAAACATGCTGATTTTGATTTTAAAATGAGCGTAAATTGTCTGCTTTTAACAGCCTCATGTTCATATGCAATTCTAACATGTTTTTGTTTCGTGAATTTTTATGATAAACGTGAAAACAAAGGGCAAAATGCATATAATGTAGACTCAATGTCATCTTTATTCATAAACTATAACAAAAAACGTGTATAAAAATACCTGAAAAAAACGAATTGCAGAACGAGCTATAAGTTCGGATAAATCATTTTAATCCGAATTTCAATGTTTTCTTAATGTTCAGTCTTGACTTTTGCTTTTCATCTTCAATCAAAAAAATAGTAGTAGCCCCAAGGTCTTCATCAACAGCATCATTCTTATCAACCATAATGATGAAAATAGTAGTAGCCCCAAGGTCTTCATCAACAGCATCATTCTTATCAACCATAATGATGAAAATAGTAGTAGCCCCAAGGTCTTCATCAACAGCATCATCCTTATAAACCATAATGATGAAAATAGTAGTAGCCCCAAGGTCTTCGTCAACAGCATCATTCTTATCAACCATAATGATGAAAATAGTAGTAGCCCCAAGGTCTTCATCAACAGCATCATTCTTATCAACCATAATGATGAAAATAGTAGTAGCCCCAAGGTTTTCATCAACAGCATCATTCTTATCAACCATAATGATGAAAATAGTAGTAGCCCCAAGGTCTTCATCAACAGCATCATTCTTATCAACCATACTGATGAAAATAGTATTAGCCCCAAGGTCTTCATCAACAGCATCATTCTTATCAACCATAATGATGAAAATAGTAGCAAGGTCTTCATCAACAGCATCATTCTTATAAACCATGATGAAAATACACATATTTCCTACAATAAAAAGAGATAAATAAAAAAATTTTACCAGAGTAATAGGATTTTACCATTAACATTATAAACATGATTTTATCTTGCCCATAAACCGTTTTAGTTTAAAAGTTGTCTTGTTTTATTTTCCATTGGAAATACTTATGAATAATAAATAAATAATTTTTCTGATCTTTGCGAAGAATGGAACTTAACAATAAGAAGAAGTTATAATATTGGAAAATTATATAAAAGGAATCAGTCAGAAATACTTCAAGAAAACAACTATTTGAATCTAATGCGCCCTTTTTAACAGTCTCACCGCGCACAAAATGCCCCTTTTCCAAATCAAGCGCCATGCCCCTCTGCCCTTCTAGATTAAACACTAGAGTAGGTATTTGCTATTAAGAAATGTGCTTTGATCCCTTATGTTTGTACTCAGACTAATTTGAAAACAATTAAAGGCCCAGAATACATATGCAGGTGAATGTTTTGACCACGTGAACGATGTGTTAACAGTCTCTTTACATTGATTTGCTATTTTCAATCTTTGCTTGGGATTTGAATCTGAATATATAGTGAAATAATCGGGACCGGAAAATATGTCCGGTTTGGAGAGGATTCTGGTTTAGAGTATCCGGTTTAGAGGGTTTCCACTGTATATCAAAATAGATGCAACAAAATCTGTTAGTACAATTATTTAAATAATGGGATGATGGGATGTCCTTAATGGGATGATGGGATGTCCTTAACCATGGTTAAATGTAAGGCTACTAGTTCATCTATAAACATGTTTATAAAACTGATTAATGTGTTATATTTTTCACATAATCTTCGGGTAATAATGGGCCGTTGATAAACTACACAACTGTCGTTGTGTACCGGTATATGGTTGTTGATTTTAAACTTAAAGAAGCACATTTTGAACAACTTATTTATGAATACTTGATAACCAAATTGTTTTCTTTACTACCATTTCACATACTTTATATTGTTGACATCCATTGGATAAATGTTCTTGCATCTTATTACTCAAACTATTAACGGCCAATTAAAATTCCTGGGCCCAGTTGCTCAAAACTTTAACGGACTATTAAGCTAACAGCCGTTAACTTTTGGATGAAGTTTTTTATGTAAATAAAATGTTAAAATGTAAAAATCTGCATTTATTCTAAATAAATTGATATGCTAAAATAATTGTCAAATGCTTCATAAGCGAGTTGCTTGTAATATTAGTTTTATTTACATCTAAAGTTAACAGGCCATTAGCTTAACCGGCAGTTAAAGTTTTGAGCAACTGGGCCCTGCCTGTTAACTTGAGATGTAAATAACACTAATATAAGCAGCAAATTGTTTATCAAACATTTTAAAATAATTCCGGCATAACGATTTATATAGAATAAACTAACAGTTTAATATTGTTATTTTAAATATACATAAATATCTTCATTCAAATTTTAACGGCTGTTAGCTTAATTGTCCGTTAAAGTTTTGAGCAACTCACCCCAGAGTATTTTCAGGCAAGTATTACAGTATTTACTGCTTAAGTATCAACTTAACTATCTGACTAAAGCAGTACTTTGAGCAATAGAGAATATTGTTTAAATAGCAAGATGTATAAAATATTGTTAAAACTGTCAAAGAATCCACACAAGCAATACAATTATTCCAAAATTGAGACATTTATAAATCTCAACTTGGTAAGTTTTTATTGAAGGGTTAAAATGTTGCAGAAAAGCGAGGAAAATGTTTGTCAAGGATTACATGTGAAAGAAACTCTTACAGGCTGGTCCTTGAATCTGTTGTACACGTTGTCTCCATAGATACCGGACGGGGAGTAGGGAGTGTCCCGGGGCTGAATATACTGCACAAAACAAACACACGGGCATGCAACAACACTAGCAATACAGCATACCGCACACAATGGGCTCAACATTGCTTAGGGCAAAGATCCACTTTGAAGAAAATAACTGGGCGCCGTTAAATAAATCAAAAGATAACTCATGGAATTTGGACACTGGTTGATGCTAGCATTGTTTCTTACATTTGTTATCTGCATACTTTATTAATAGATGTAAGTCATAGTTAAATTGGGAAAAATTAGGATTGTAACTTGATAAGATATTTACATATATACTGCATGTGTGCTTTTAGAATAATCTGCATCTTTTAACTTTCATTCCAAGAAGTATCAAGTCTTTTAAAGACAATAAAGTAAGGATTGTAACTTTATAAGATATATACATGTATTCTGCATGTGCGCTTTTAGAATAACCCGCACATTTTAACTTTCATTACAAGTTGTAACAAAAGTCAAACAAACATACTTGGGCCAGCACCCTGCATTTCTTTTGTTTGTAGATCTTGCACTATTATTTGCTATAAATCTTTGCTTCATAGATTTGTGTACATAATTATAATATATAACATCATTATTTATATTGAAACTTTTATTTAAGGGTCTTTCCCAATTGATTTTAATTTAGAAAATTAGAAAATAAGACCAATGTTATGCATAATATTATAAACTGTTATCAAAGAAACTGTTATCAAAGTGAAATAAACATCTGCCTGAATTTCAAGTAATAAATTTATAAATGACATTAAAAATATAAAGATGAAAGCTTTTGAAAGGATACTGTGAACTGAACACAAAGTAAATATGTGAAAACTTATTAATGTGTGAAACTAACCAACGACACTTTACAACATATCATACAAACATTACACAAGCCGTTGCTAGGACCACTTTATAAGATCATTGTAAAGTGACATTTGAACAATATAAGCACTCCTTTGAAATGCATGTACCACCAAAATCTGATTACAGTATACGAGTAAGTTACGGTAATTTTCATGTTCATTACTAAATCATTTTTTGAGAAATTAAAAGAATCACTTGCTATCTAGCAGTATCACAAAATATCACATAAACTTTCTTAACTACTCAGCCAGCATACCTTGTATTTACTGTCTTCATACTTTCGTACGTTGGGAGCCTCATATGGCTGTGGGAAATACCCTGGGTATGGCATAAAAGCGGGGAAGCCTGGGTAACCATAGTAACCGTTCGGTGCAGGGGCAGGCTGACTAAAGTGCACTCGATTCTGTTTTGATTTTCTCTTTCCTTTGGATGGGACCGGCCTATTTACATCTTCGTATCTCTCTGCCAATGGATTTCGCGACTGACCATAGCTGGGGCTTTTCATTCCCGACTGAGGGTAGTCATTTTCGTTCCTCCGTCTTCGCCTAGGTTGATGGTGATGCATGGGAGGGGGTGGTGGATGGTAGAACATTGGAAACGGGGCTCCAAACACCACCGGGGCCGGGCCGTACTGGTAGGGCATGTAGGTCCCAGGGTCGGGCTCTGGTTCCTCATCGCTCTCCTCACCCCAGCTGTCATAGTCTGTACCCCTGCTCAGAGAAAATGCAACTGCATGTAAAATAGCAATCTATTAAAAAGATTATATGTGGCATGTATTGGGGAAACCCGGGCTTAATGCATCTGCGTAAAGTGTCGTTCCAAATTAAGCCCGGTTTCCCCACGACACGCCACATATAATCTTTTTCATTGAACAAGCTGACACACAAGTTTAAAACTTCCAACATACACTATTTTTACATTTACTTCAATGTTTGACAATAGCTCACTGAGCCCTTCTATAATTTGAAATCTTTGTGTTACAATTAAATAGTTTACTACACCAAACATGGTCGCTGTAGTACAGTATTAAAACTAGAACTGACACTGTCATGATGCAAATACCCCTCACAAACCGCTTTGTCACATATATTGATACAAGCAACAGTTTTGAGGTATTAAAATGTATTATTAAAACTGGGGAAAGAAACTGACAAATGGGAACAACTGTGTAAATAATGCAGCTAGAGTTTTCATTCTTGTGCAACGCACTCCACCTAACAAACATCTATCCATGTATGAAGTTTGAGTTCACTCCCTTCAGTAGCTTTTGAGAAAATGGCCACACAAGAAACAAGAGCCGTCAGAGGACAGCGCGCTTGACTATTCAAAGTATTTCAGTTGGTACATATTTTGGATAGTGGAAGGGGCATAAATTTGTTAAAATACAAAACTTTTAAGTGAAGCCTTGTATAGTTTATACATTTTTGGAACAAAAACTTTAACCACAAAATCTATGTAAAAAGTGTGCATAACTCTGTCAAAATACAAAACAGATTTATGGGTAATGTTGCCCCTGATACTAGAGATGATGACAAAGGTTAGTTCCAAGTGAATAACTTATGTAGTTTTGAAGTTACAAGACTTTTGAATAAAAACTTTAACCAATTCAGACACGGATGCGGACACCAGGGGTAGTAGGATAGCCCACCTATTCTTCAAATAGTCAAGCTAACAAGAGGGCCCTAAGGGCCCTAGGATGCTCACCTGAGACCTTGTAACCCAATAAGAATTTGCATCTCCGAGGTGTGGCTTATTTTTATCCTAGGGGCCTTATTTGGACAATCTTAACAAACCTCTGGGCCTTGCGGTTTCAGATAAAGCTTTTTAAAGTAATTCTGCTATTTAAGTCTATATAAACCATGTGACTCCTTGGGGTGTGGCCAGATTTGACCCCAGGGGCATAATTTGAACAATCTTTGGAGAATACCACTATGCAATGTTACGTACCAAATATAAGAAATCTGTGGGCCTTGCCGTTTCAGAGAATTTTTTAAAATTCATTTTGCTATTTTAGTCTATATAAACCATGTGACCCCCGTGGCGTGACCAGATTTGACCCCAGGGGCATAATTTGAACAATATTTGTAGAGGACTACATACACATACCAAATATGAAACCTCTAGGCCTTGCGGTTTCAGAGGATTAGAATTTTAAAGTCATTTTGCTATATAAGTTTATATAAACCTGTGACCCCTGAGGTGTGGTCAGTTTTGACCCATGGAGCATAATATGAACCATCTTTGTAGAGGACCACTATAAGATGTTACATACCAAATTCGAAACCTCTGGGCCTTGCAGTTTCAGGAGAAGATTTTTAAAGTCATTTTGCTATATATTCTATATAAACCTTGTGACCCCCAGGGTGTGGCCAGTTTTGACCCCAGGGGCATAATTTTAACAATCTTTGTAGAGGACCACTATAGGATGTTACATACCAAATATGAAACCTCTGGGCCATGTGGTTTCAAGAGGAGAAGATTTTTAAGGTCATATTGCTATATATTCTATATAAACCATGTGACACCCGGGCTTGGCCCGTTTTGACCCCAGGGGCATAATTTGAACAAACTTTGTAAAGGACCACTAAAGGATGTTACAAACCAAATATGAAACCTCTTGGCCTTGCAGTTTCAGAGAAGATTTTTAAAATCATTTTGCTATATATTCTATATTCTCCGGGGCATTGCCCGTTTTGACCCCAGGTGCATAATTTGAACAATCTTTGCATAGGACCACTATAGGATGTTACATACCAAATATGAAATCTCTGGGCCTTGTGGTTTCAGAGAAGAAGATTTTTAAAGTCATTTTGTTATACATTCTATATAAACCATGTGACCCCCGGGGCCTGGCCAGTTTTGACCCCAGGGGCATAATTTGAACAATGTTTGTAGAGGACCACTATAGGATGTTACATACCAAATATGAAACCTCTGGGCCTTGTGGTTTCAGAGGAGATTTTTAAAGTCATTTTGCTATATATTCTATATAAACCATGTGACCCCAGGACATGGCCAGTTTTGACCCCAGGGGCATAATTTAGAATGTTACATACCAAATATGAAACCTCTGGGCCTTGCGGTTTCAGAGAAGAGATTTTGTAAGTTTACACTTTTTAAATCTATTTTTAGCTCTGATGACCTATATATGCAGCGGACGGTAACGATTTGAACAACTTTGAAAGAGGGTCACCCAATGATCATTCCTGTGAAGTTTGGTAAAACTCTGCCAAGTGGTTTAGGAGGAGATGTCGTTTGAATGAGTACTTTGTGCTCTGGTGAGCTAAAAAATGACAAAGGAGAATAAATCCATAAATAATGCAGATAGAGTAATTATTCGTTAGCACTGCAACTTGGGATTCCTGCAACTTTGTTGTGCGGTGGGGGGGGGGGGGGGGGGGGCGGGGACTATGACATGGCATATTGTAACATGTCCATGCAATACAAGTGTTATTGCTACTAATGTAGTGCAGAGGCTAAACAATAGGGATTCACAATTGTCACATTTATTAAGTCTTTATACCTTCATGCAGGAAAAGGCATTATTATATAGTCTATAACGTCACAGGGAGTCTCTCAAAAGGAGCAGGGTGGAAGACAGGCAAGTTGTTTGAAATGTAAACTCTTGCTTGTAATTAATGTTTTTCACCTATGTCTCTTTACATGTTATTGAATATTTGCAAATATATATTAAATTTTAAAAGATTGTTAGCATTCCTCTGATGACTAGCCCAGATGGGCAATAAGGGGGAGCCCAAAAGGAGCACCGTAAAGCCCTCTGCTATTTTGCTCTGGATCTTTCCCTATCTGAATGTACATATATATATGCGCAGGTGGATGTTTAGAATTCACTGATAACACAGATATCATGGTCTGTTATCTCGAAAAGTCTATGTTGTGAATGTGTATCATTTGATTACCAGTTTTTTTATCTCCTAATTACAATGTACTAATTACCCTACTAATTAGTGAATATGATACACAAAGATAATAAACCGGAATTCATCTGATATACCATATGAAACCAATTATTTCACAAATATGAGTAAGCGTTTTGTTT
Organism: Congeria kusceri; assembly: GCA_027627225.1. Taxonomy (NCBI): domain Eukaryota; kingdom Metazoa; phylum Mollusca; class Bivalvia; order Myida; family Dreissenidae; genus Congeria; species Congeria kusceri. The sequence continues at coordinate 48,550,957 of CM051030.1, forward strand.
TTCAAGCTAATTTGGGGCCGAAACAGGGCCCCATTCACAAAGCAAAAAAGCATCCTTTTTCCCAAATTTTCAACCAAACTTCGCAATTGCCAGCAAGCTTATGTTTGATTTTGTCTGCTTTATTTTTTATTCCATGAAAAGGTTTTCTTCTAGACTGATTAAGATTTTTATATCAAAAGGCATACAACATGTTCCAATAGGTTACAACATGTGCAAGAATAACTTGACTTAATACATAATAAGGTGAAATGTTATTTTCACAAAATATGGTAATACGGCACTTTTCAAAATTCAAATGGACCCCGCCCCATTCACAAAGGTTTGAAAAAAAACAGCGTTGAGTCGTAAACTGGTTAAAAAACATGAAAGGAACCTATTGACATTATATACATTAGTTTCAGTAATGCCTGATAATAATTGATCCTGAGAAATTAGTTTTTGTAATGCCTGATAATAATTGACCCTGAGAAATTAGTTTTTGTAATGCCTGATAATAGAAAAACAATGAATACAATAAATAAATGCTGGTCCTGCTGCTGCTGTTGACCTATTTGATGACCTTTTTGAATTCAAAGCGACCTAAATGAAAGCTGTGGAAGCTATTAGGAAGTTATATTTTCCTCTTCCTAGGAGGTTATGTTTTTGTTAAAGTTGTTTTGTTTGTTCATTTGTTTGTTTATCTGTTAGCAACTTTAAAGGTTATCAATGAACTTTTCTGGAAAGGTTGGAAACAAATGGTAAGATTTTGTCAATGATACAGATGTTCATCTGGATACAGGAATTTTGTTAAAGCAGCAGTCCATAAATATGATAATTAAATAAAACTTTGCAGAAATCGCTTCTAATGGATATCTTACCGATCAAAATACCAAAAAATGCATTGAAAAAAAATATTTATGTTTTGTAAATTTTTATCGTAAAATTATCTGTTTGCGATAGCTGGTGATGCCTCTGGAGTAAACCAGCATGTACGTTAGTGTATATTCCGTTTGTACAAAGCGGTTTGAAACATAGGCATTGTAAAATGGCTTTCATAACTAAGAATCAGTTTTCAGTGGAAAACACGTCATTTACTTTCATTAGAACTAATGCCAATTTACGATGTATTGAATTATATTCTATGGACTGGGGCTTTAAAATCCTTCAGTATTCGGGGATGGGCGACGGAGGTAACATATCACTGGAAAGTTCAGTTGTTAAGTAGGCTACCTATCTGGGCAAAGTTCTGCGCTCTTCGAGTGCTTCCTTGTTGTTAATAACTATGACATGTCTTTTAAATTCATGCTTACACAATGTATATCAGTTATCTGTGAAATGATATCAGCTATAAAATGTCACGGTGTCCTCAAATGTTCGCACCTCAAAGTGCAAACATCATGGCTTGCCACAATGACTATCCCTGTTAAATATCCAATTTGCTTCAATTGTTTATCTGTTTTAATTAAATCAAATGCTTGTCACGCAATGTATATGTAAGGGCTATTTAAAGACGCCTTTAATGGAAATAGGACTGTACGATTTCTAAGTCATGTTGTAAAATATTTATCCATTGAATTTAAAGGCCTGGTACAAAAGATTTCAGAAAGGAAGTAAAGAAGAAAATTAGATGGAAACAAGCATATTAAAATAATAATGACTATTATTATATACCTTACTATAAATAGTAACAAATTTGTACAGGAAAAACAATCAAGCACCTTCAGCTGACGTGCCAATACAGGTAGTTGCGGTTATTTGCACAAGTGCAAAATAATTCGCCAAAATTCACTTGGGCGTAATGACGCAACCTCTCATTTTTTCAGAATAATGGTTTAATAGTTAATCTAATTTACATGCGTACAATATAAATAATTTATCAAAATTAAAATGTACCAATATTACTTTCTGAAAAACCTCAAACGGCGTATCTACCGAGAAAACACATGAATATTTTGGAAGTAGCTTATCACGACGTCACATATTAATGACGTATGCGCACGCGCTAAGGCGCATTTAGAGGGGGCCGAAGGGGCGTGCGTCCCCTCTAAAATTGTTAAACATTCGATTTTTTAAACCTCGCAATATCTTAAACGTGATCATATGGGTTTAAATGACGTGATTTTCATTGTTTTAAATATCAACCCCGTTCTTCAGTATTTTCGTTAAAGTGTTGCTGATTATTGATATTGCACCTTTCCGATATCTATCCGAACAAGAAAGAGAGACCAAAAGCAGATTGCAGCCTCTCAGTGACATAATATTTCCGGCCCCCCCCCCCCCCTCGAACTCAATATTCTGTAACCGTGCCTGGCTACGGAGCAATTGGTCTAAATACTTTTTCTAGATATTGTACACTATATTATATATAGTAAGTACACGGAAATGGGGCTCAGTAAAATACACAAACACTATTCTGAAGGTTCGTACTGACGTAAAGCTGATTTAATGTGACATTTTATAACAGAGTACACTATAGTAAGTACACAAAGTGTATATACCGGAACCCTATTAACTTTGTGTATAGATGCAATGTGTTTAATAACATGTTTATAATTTACGAGTATAAACACTATTCTGAAGGTTTTTGATGACGTTAATCTGATTTTTTCAGACATCATATCTCTAGAATCTAACAATTTTATTATAAACTGCTACATTAAATAAATTAACATTATAGCATTTCACAATAGCACCAATATTAAATAGGCATGTCAGTAATAACACAAGACTGAAGTTTTTCTATTGTATTAAAACTGGTGTGATTTTCAATCTCGACTGTCAAGATATAATACCTTAATTTCATTTCAAACATCGGTCCACATAACCTTCGCGCAGACCACATGTTACAGTCCATATTTTATGACAGGATATTTACCGTTGTATCTGATTATTTATTATGACGTAAATACTGGATCTAGTACGAAGTAAAAGGTATTACTTCAACCTAATTTCTCAGTATTGATAAGATTATTTGCATAATCACATGATAACTAATGCAACGACAAACGTGCAATTTTTTTACCACGACCTTCAATTTTGAAAAAAAGGCCTGCTGTACTAAATAGAACCGCTCAAATCTGCAAACTTCTAAACTGCAGTAGAATTAAAATGTAACGAAGAATGCGAAGTCTCGCATCTGGCAATATTTTAATAGAACGACCGAGTTCGAGACACCATTTTCAGTGAGTTCGGGTTTCCTCTGTCAGTGAGTTCCAAACTCCTTGGCCAGTTAGTTTGAGTCTCCACTGCCTGTGAGTTCGAGTTTCCTCTGCCGGTGAGTTAGAGTCTTCTCTGTGAGCGAGTTCGAGTCTCCACTGCCGGTGAGTTCGAGTCTCCTCTGTCAGTGAGTTTGAGTCTCCTCTGTTAGTGAGTTCGAGTCTCCTCTGTCAGTGAGTTTGAGTCTCCTCTGTCAGTGAGTTCGAGTCTCCTCTGTCAGGGAGTGAGTTCGAGTCTCCTCTGCCAGTGAGTTCGAGTCTCCTTTAAGTCAGTTCGAGTCTCTTCTTTCAGTGAGTTCGAGTCTCCTTTGTCAGACAGTTCGAGTCTTCTCTGCAAGTGAGTTCGAGTCTCTTCTGCCAGTGAGTTCGAGTCTCCTCTGCCAGTGAGTTCGAGTCTCTTCTTTCAGTGAGTTCCAGTCTGCACTGTTAATGAGTTTGAGACTCATCTGCCAGTGAGTTCCAATCTCATCTGCCAGTGAGTTCCAGTCTGCACTGTTAGTGAGTTCCAGTCTATACTGACAGTTAGTTCGAGTCTCCCCTGTCAGTGAGTTCCAGTCTGCACTGTTAATGAGTTTGAGTCCATACTGACAGTTAGTTCGAGTCTCCTCTGTCTGTGAGTTCCAGTCTGCACTGTTAATGAGGTCGAGTCTATACTGACAGTGAGTTCGAGTCTCATCTGTCCGTGAGTTCCAGTCTGCACTGTTAATGAGTTCGAGACTATACTTACAGTTAGTCTCCTCTGCCAGTGAGTTCCAGTCTGCACTGTTAGTGAGTTCGAGACTATATTGACAGTTAGTTCGAGTCTCCTCTGTCGGTGAGTTCCAGTATGCACTGTTAATGAGTTTGAGTCTATACTGACAGTGAGTTCGAGTCTCCTCTGTCTGTGAGTTCCAGTCTGCACTGTTAATGAGGTCGAGTCTATACTGACAGTGAGTTCGAGTCTCATCTGTCCGTGAGTTCCAGTCTTCACTGTTAATGAGTTGAGTCTATACTGACAGTTAGTTCGAGTCTCCTCTGTCCGTGAGTTCCAGTGTGCACTGTTAATGAGTTCGAGTCTCCTCTGTCAGTGAATTCGATTCTCCTCTGTCAGTAAGTTCTAGTCTGCACTGTTCATGAGTTTGAGTCTATACTGACAGTGGGTCTCCTCTGTCCGTGAGTTCCAGTCAGCACTGTTAATGAGTTTGATTCTATGCTGACAGTTAGTTCGAGTCTCCTCTGTCCGTGAGTTACAGTCTGCACTGTTAATGAGTTTGAGTCTATACTGACAGTTAGTTCGAGTCTCCTCTGTCAGTGAGTTACAGTCTGCACTGTTAATGAGTTTGAGTCTATACTGACAGTGAGTTCGAGTCTCCTCTGTCCGTGAGTTCCAGTCTGCACTGTTAATGAGTTCGAGTCTATGCTGACAGTTGGTCTCCTCTGTCAGTGAGTTCCAGTCTGCACTGTTAATGAGTTTGAGTCTCCGCTGTCAGTGAGTTCCAGTCTGCACTGTTAATGAGTTCGAGACTATACTGACATTAAGGGCGAGTCTCCTCTGTCAGTGAGTCCCAGTCTGCACTGTTAATGAGTTCGAGACTATGCTAACAGATAGTCTCCTCTGCCAGTGAGTTCCAGTCTGCACTGTTAGTGAGGTCGAGTCTATACTGACAGTTAGTTCGATTCTCCTCTGTCAGTGAGTTCCAGCCTGCACTGTTAATGAGTTCGAGTCTCCTCTGTCAGTAAGTTTGAGTCTATACTGACAGTGAGTTCGAGTCTCCTCTGTCCGTGAGTTTCAGTATGCACTGTTTATGAGCTCGAGTCTATGCTGACAGTGAGTTCGAGTGTATACTGACAGTGAGTTCGAGTCTCGTCTGCCAGTGAATTCGAGTCTATACTGACAGTGAGTTCGAGTATATACTGACAGTGAGTTCGAGTCTCCTCTGTCAGTGAGTTCGAGTCTCCTCTGCCAGTGAGTTCCAGTCTGCACAGTTAATGATTTTGAGTCTATACTGAAAGTGAGTTCGAGTCTCCTCTGTCAGTGAGTTCCAGACTGCACTGTTAATGAGTTCGAGTCTCCTCTGTCAGTGAGTTCGAGTCTATACTGACAGTTAGTTCGAGTCTCCTCTGTCAGTGAGTTCCAGCCTGCACTGTTAATGAGTTCGAGTCTCCATTGTCAGTGAATTCGAGTCTCCTCTGCCAGTGAGTTCCAGTCTGCACAGTTAATGAGTTTGAGTCGATACTGAAAGTGAGTTCGAGTCTCCTCTGCCAGTGAATTCCAGTCTGCACAGTTAATGAGTTTGAGTCGATACTGAAAGTGAGTTAGAGTCTCCTCTGTCAGTGAGTTCCAGTCTGCAATGTTAATGAGTTCGAATCTCCTCTGTCAGTGAGTTCGAGTCTATACTGAAAGTTAGTTCGAGTCTCCACTGTCAGTGAGTTCCAGTCTGCACTGTTAATGAGTTCGAGTCTCCTCTGTCAGTGAGTTCGATTCTATACTGACAGTTAGTTCGAGTCTCCTCTGTCAGTGAGTTCCAGTCTGCACTGTTAATCCGTTCGAGTCTCCTCTGTCAGTGAGTTCGAGTCTCCTCTGCCAGTGAGTTCCAGTCTGCAGAGTTAATGAGTTTGAGTCTATACTGAAAGTGAGTTCGTGTCTCCTCTGTCAGTGAGTTCGAGTCTCCTCTGCCAGTGAGTTCCAGTCTGCACAGCTAATGAGTTTGAGTCTATACTGAAAGTGAGTTAGAGTCTCCTCTGTCAGTGAGTTCCAGTCTGCCCTGTTAATGAGTTCGAGTCTCCTCTGTCAGTGAGTTCGCGTCTATACTGACAGTTAGTTCGATTCTCCTCTGTCAGTGAGTTCCAGTCTGCACTGTTAATGAGTTCGAGTCTCCTCTGTCAGTGAGTTTGAGTCTAGACTGACAGTTAGTTCGAGTCTCCTCTGTCAGTGAGTTGCAGTCTGCACTGTTAATGAGTTTGAGTCTATACTGACAGTGAGTTCGATTCTTCTCTGCCAATGAGTTTGAGTCTATACTGACAGTGAGTTCGAGTCTCTTCTGTCCGTGAGTTTCAGTATCTACTGTTTATGAGTTCGAGTCTATGCTGGCAGTGAGTTCGAGTGTATACTGACAGTGAGTTCGAGTCTCCTCTGCCAATGAATTTGAGTCTATACTGACAGTGAGTTGGAGTCTCCTCTGTCCGTGAGTTCCAGTATGCACTGTTTATGAGTTCGAGTCTATACTGACAGTGAGTTCGAGTGTATACTGACAGTGAGTTCGAGTCTCTTCTGTCCGTGAGTTTCAGTATCTACTGTTTATGAGTTCAAGTCTATGCTGGCAGTGAGTTCGAGTGTATACTGACAGTGAGTTCGAGTCTCCTCTGCCAATGAATTTGAGTCTATACTGACAGTGAGTTGGAGTCTCCTCTGTCCGTGAGTTCCAGTATGCACTGTTTATGAGTTCGAGTCTATACTGACAGTGAGTTCGAGTGTATACTGCCAGTGAGTTCGAGTCTCGTCTGCCAGTGAGTTCGAGTCTGTACTGACAGTGAGTTCGAGTCTATACTGAGAGTGAGTTCGAGTCTCCTCTGTCAGTGAGTTCGAGTCTCCTCTGTCAATGAGTTTGAGTCTATACTGACAGTGAGTTCGAGTCTCCTCTGCCAGTGAGTTTGAGTCTATACTGACAGTGAGTTAAAGTCTCCTCTGTCAGTGAGTTTGAGTCTATTCTGACAGTGAGTTCGAGTCTCCTCTGTCAGTGAGTTCGAGTCTATACTGACAGTGAGTTCGAGTCTCCTCTGTCAGTGAATCCCAGTATGCACTTCCAGTGATTGGTAGTCTACGTTACCAGTTAGTTGGAATCTACATAGCCGAATACATGTGTACTTAATTGCTCACAAAAATGCATACTATAAATACTTGCATACTTAATTAATTACGGATTACAATACAAAGCTCGTTATCCCACATTTATAAAATTAATATATAACAAAAAACCACGATCGGTACAAAAGGACTTATTAATTAAAAAAAAGTTTATATATTAAAATATTCATTGTTGCTTTGCCCCGTGAAAGTGTGGGATTTCATGTAAGGGCTCACTTTACTGCTCTTGGTCATTCACGAATACTGCAGTAACATGCTAACAATCACGTGTAAATAGGATAGAAATCCAAAAACGACAAATCTTGTTATACAAATTATGACATTACATAATTTAAGGCGCATATAGACGGTATTTCCCATAAATATCAAGTCCATATATAGACATGTATAAAAATAAGACATATTCCCATTTTTCACGAATATATTTTTTCTAGTAGCAATACTGTATTGATGGAATCGTTAAGAAAAAATATGTACAACGCCAAAAATATTTTTTTATTCACGTCTCCAGCAGGATTCGAACTTTCGCGCACTTCAATGGCGACTTTCGTACGCTAGACAACATCATAAATAGTGCGCATGCTTCTAGCGGTACTTCATGTACATTTCATTCATATCGATTTAACTAAGTGCTGCTAATTTTCCCGCGCCCGCGAAAAGTCTCACGGTGACAACTTTTTTTTATAATTATAGAAATTATTATTTTTTGTTTGTTAATAAAAACGAGAGCTTTGTGTGAAGTAATGATTTAATGAATGCTTGATAAAATATGACTTTATTTTTGAAAGTATCATACTGTATTGACCGTCGATATAGCTTCTATTGTGGGCCGGTAGCTTTAACGGATAGTCCGTGTTAGTAAGAACAAAACTGTATTAGCATCGGATATTATTACTGGAAGACAACAATGCTACGCTGAACAAATTACTGGAAGACAACAATGCTACGCTGAACAAATTACTGGAAGACAACAATGCTACGCTGAACAAATAACGATGTGTTGTTCGCACGTCTAATCTTGAACTGTTAATGATGACAGGATTTTAAAACAGACAAGTGGTTATGTTCTACACTTCTTTAACATTAACGTTTGATATATGCGAGGTTGTGTAGTCAACTAAGTGTTTAATGAGTGACATAGTAAAAATAAAATTGTCAAAAGTGTGTGCAATTTTACGAGAAATAAATAAAGAAAAACATTTATGAAGTGCGTTCACGTGGAATAAGGGACAACTTATCAACCTATATGTTACAGTGCACATTATGAACTTGTTCGTGAGTTTGGGTTGGCTCTGGGCGGAATTGGCGCTGTCAGCTGCGAGCGGTAAGTAACACTCTGGCTTGTACTGGTGTACGTCTCCTAGTTCGTGCGCCATCCGTACATGGCCCATATTCACCATTAAGTTTCTGAAATTCCTTTAGTTCATTCCTTAAATTCATGTAAATCCTTAAGTCTGTAGCTGTTTCGACTATAGAACGTTTTACATTCAAATGTTTTAAACTAGTAAATATTGTTCGTTTCCCTTTTGTGAACAGAAAACATTGTATTTGAAATACAAATTTCATCTGAATTTTTCATATTTATTGTGCTAACATGTATACTCGTATTTAAGTTTAACCTTTCCTTCGGAGATATGTGATTCCCAGCCCTGTGCTTATTGTAAAATCATCATGTTTGTTTTTGTCCGTTCTTGCATTAAGGTATATAACGTCCGTTTCTTTGTGCCTAAAGTGTTTGGATTCAGTATTTTATTCGCTTGTGTGAACATATTGACTGTGTTTGCATTCAACCCTGTGATCAGTCAGACAATTGAGGCGTGGGAAAACCGGGCTTCATGCATGTGCGTAAAGTATCGTCCCGGATTAGCCTGTGCAGTCCGCACAAGCTACACAGGGCGGCACTTTCCGCTTTTATGGTGTTTTCTGTTCAATTAAGTCTCTTCTGAACATAAATCCACTGTAGGCGGAAAGTGCCGTCCTGTTTAGCCTGTGCGGACTGCACAGGCTAATCACGGACGACACTTAACGCACATGCATTAAGCCCGGTTTTCCCACGACACTCAATTACTGTATAGAGCATTTATTTCTAAATCATGCACATTGCGGTAGGTTATAAACTTTAATAAGCCTAGTGTAATGGAAAAGAGTTAAAACTTGATGACGATTTAACTTGCTAACATGCAGCCCTACTGTAAATTAGATTTACAACCGTATTTACCGATTGATTGTGTTAAAAATAAATATTTGGGTGAAATGTACCGATTTGCATTAAATGTCGAAAAATTAAATCAAATACGTGCGGTACTTATTTCTGAACACAATCAAAGTTTAACTCGGAAGTTTTTATTTCATGTAATGCCAGAGTTTTTATTTATTTATTGCGTTACGGGATCTCGTGGCCTCTATATCCCAAAAGGTAAATAAAAATAAAATTAGAAATAGCAATTTTTTTTCGACGATCGTAGCGGCATGAGTAATATAGAGGGTTTACCGGTGCATGTACGTGCATATATTTGCGCATTTAGAAGAGACAATTATTTTGTATTTTATTTGTATGCACACGAAAATAATGCCCTGAAGTTACACCTGAAACGTGCTTTTTAAATTAAATGTGTCTAACGTGTGTGCACTTTTCTTTCCGCAAAGCGTGCACGTTCCTACATGTATATATAAATAGGTATACAAATAAATAACGCTCCAAGAAATCCGGGCAATGCCATTTCTGAAACCTGTTAATCCAATCTGTGGCGGCCAATATCTATATAATATCTTAATCGTTGCGTCACTGGCTTAATATAAGATTTTCCGCCTGACGGCAAGGAAAAAAATGGGCCACCAAAAATGTTGGTTGTGTTCGTTTGTTCCATAAACACTCTGATCGGTTGAAGTAATAGATTCTTTATCCTTGGTTGGATCATCATCATCATTATCGTCATCGTCGTCGTCGTCACCATCATCATCATCTACATCTACATCTACATCTACATCATAATCATCATCATAATAATAATAATCATCATCATCATCATCAACAACAACAACAACATCATCATCATCATCATCATCACAGTCATCATCATCACAGTCATCATCATTATCAACACCAGATTCACCATCTCAACCCACCACTTAACCACCACCACCTCTGTTACTAACATTCTCGCCACAACCACCGCGACCACCCCACCATAACCATCTTAACGTGGTATAATAAATGATGTCTGTCTAGATTTTTAAAGTTTCAATCTTTCAAGTACAAATGCTGGTATATCACTGTAACATACTATTAAAGCCATTGTATTGTTGCAATTAACCAAACAATAACAATTACAGTGATCCGTAAAATACAATAACTTTAATTGTTCCGTTAACGTCATCTATTTAGACGATTACTATTTAATCGTATTTTGTCCACGTTTGTATACATAGCAGAGATTAATTTGATTATAATAAGCAGTCCACTGGCAAGTTGACCTGAGTATTTAATCTAGACCAAGACTGTTGGAAAGCATGAGCAATGTTAAAAACAAGTCAATCACATCTCCACGAGGTTCTATAGTTAAATGACAATTTTTTTGGATTTACATCTATTGAAAGCGGCAGATTTATTTATTGCTCAATAACATGTAAATTTCAAAATTATAAAAAAAAACTTACTAAGTGCTAATCAATTTATCTAATGCAAATTTTATGTATGTTGTTGTTCATTACATATTTTATGTGTTTTTCATTCGGGCGTACAGCAAAACAGAAAATTATGCGTAATCAGTAAATCTAAAGTTACATACATTTGCGTTTCATGTAGTGTACGCATATAAAAGCGAAAACCTGAATGGAATTAAATATATTCATCGTTTGAAACAGGCAGATTTATTGCTCAATAAAATGTATATTACATATAAAACTATTACTAAGTGCTAATTAAAATTTATCTGATGCAAGTTTAAATTGGAATTGTATGTATGTTGTCGTTCCAGATGCATTATTTTATGTTTTTCATTCTAGCGTACACTCGATTTTGCCATAGAGTCACCCTTGAAAATAATATTAATATTTAGATCTACTCTTAAAATTTAAGTCAGATAATTTTAGTAATTGTACAATGCTGCTTACTGAAATATATCATCATTAATATATGGATATTGACATTGAAATTGTAATTGAACAGTTCCCAAGCAAGCAAGCCCATATGGGCCCAAAATGGGCTATACCTGGGCAAATATACCATATGGGCCCCATGTGGGTCCCACATTATATTTTTCTGCCCATATCGGGCCCATATCGGACCAAGCAATAAGCCCACATGAGTTCCCAGCAAGTATGCCCATATGGATCCTTGTACGTCATCCCATTTAGGCCGGGAAAGGGCTTTATCTGGTCTAATGTACCACATGGGCTGCATGTGAGACCCATTTGTGTGGTCTTGCCCATATCAGAACCAGTTGGGTCGTAGGCAAGCAAGCCCATGTGGGTCCAGAAAGAAAGCCCACATGGGCGCAAAACAAGAAAGCCCATAAGGGTCCAAGTTAGAGAGCCTTTATGGGTCCCAAACAATAGGTCCATATGGATCTACAACAGAAAGCCCATATGGGGCCCAGCAAGAGAGCCCTCATGGGGTTCCAAAGAATCAAGCCCACGTCATGACCCTGTTCGTAATGATTATTAGACGAAATGATTAATCAGCCCATCACTACCGCTAACCAAACGATCTAGGCGCGAGCTATAGCCCGGATGTCCTAGGCGAGAAGCGAGTGCATCAAAAGTGCGTTAACCGGGCAGAAAAAAAATGTTTCCATCAGCTTGAAAAACAATAATGTATGGACACACAATAATGGCTGAGACATGTTATAAATTTATAATGGATGTTTACGAACTTTGTTACTGACATCGACCTCTAGGTGCGAAATACTGTCGTAGACGATATATTTTAATGATAGTTGTAATCGATTTCCTATCAATCAGACCACGAAGTGATGTTACTTCACCGGAGTAACGGCAGTCGTCCTAAATTATTTACAAGTTCAGGGCATACTAGTACCTCCGTCGTTCGCGTGCGAAATGACTCGATTTGAGGCGTGCCGTGGGAAACCCGGGCTTAATGCGTGTGCGTTAGTGCGGTCCTGGATTAGCATGTGCAGTCCGCACAGGCTAAACCAGGGTGACACTTTCCGCTTTATGGTAGTTTCTGTTTCAAGGAAGTCTCTTCTAAACATAAACCCATGAACGCAAAAGGGCACAATATGAACTTTAATTTCACAATTCACTAACAGAAAATTGTTCAGTGAAAAATGAACGATAAACATAGCTACATACTTAAATGGATCTATTCAAAAAGTGGCAAATTGACAATTTCCAAACCCTTACTTGTTACAGAATCGAAAAATAGCAGAATGTTTTTATATAAAGTCGCGAAATAACACCATACTGTAAATAATATGTCGTTAACCGACCGCTCTTAGGTGAAATGGAAAAAAATTAAGGGTTTGTAATGAGAAACGATCGATTACGATGAATATCTTTGTTATTTTCGTTGAAAATGTTATAACCACGTGTATCCCTTTCATATCGTTAAAACTTCACGTTAATGTATGTTATGCAGGCTAGCCAAGTGCTTAGCGTGAGGGACTTTGCTCCGGCATCCGAGGGTTCGAAACCCGCTGGAGGCACCACTGTTTTATTATCTTTTATTGCTTTTATTGATATAATATTTGACTGTTGTACTCAAGATGCTTTAGTTTAGCAGTTAAGGCGTGTTATGACACTTCAACAATACGAAATATATGTGTAAAGGTCCCGTTAAAGAACTTTTTGTATAAGAAATTAACCGGTACGTTTTTTTTAAAAATATTTTGCTTATGAGCTGTACGGGAACTGGTCCAGTTATTGCTGGAATAAAAGTAGAAATAGTTGCACCCGTTGTTAGATAATTAGTTAAACACTCGGACGAACATGATTTGCAAAATGTTATCATATAATCGAACTTCTGCGTTTGTGTAACATGAGTGCTGTCGGAATGCAAACTCTCGTACTACTTTCGCGACAAAGAATTAGGCCTTCGATTCCTGTTTTCTATTATACGTAGTTTTGACGTGGGGTCACACAAATACGACTCGAGTCTATATCATAACATGAAAAAAAAGAGTTCAAGTACCAGCTAGAGCGTGTCTTATTTGTAGAACGATATTTACTCAGATACATACAGATGTATAACACCGACATTATACAAAGCTTATCATTCGTTTGATGTGAGATAAGTGTCATTCCAATGCATTTTTACAAATTGCGTATGAATAATAACATGTTAGAGATACTAATGATTTTATATTAGACGCCATAACGACCGTACACAGTGTCATTTCATTGATCGAAATTATAATTGCAGTATAATCGTCATTGACTGTCATTTTCTATTGTTCAAACGTCATCTTCAAACAAGAACTATTAATTGACAAAAACGTTTTCAGTCCACATAATGCTCTAGTTATTGGCCATAGAAGCGCGTGGTTGCCCTCTGTATACATGTATTCCACTGTATGTCAGTGCAAAATGATTAGCCAAACTACGTTTATTGTTCATTTAAATATTGTAAAATCATTTTTGTTGCACAACTCAACCAGTTAAATGTACACAATTTTTGTTGATTAATTTATTCAGTCGTTATTTTCAGGTCATGGCTTTGATCGTCACGATTATTTGACGAAATTATTAATCAGGCCATCACTAGCAACTGTTAATATATTTTGCAAGAAACGAGCACGACGTTTGTTAAAATATCCGGTGTGTTCACATTTCTTGTAAGCGACACCCTATACGCACGTTTGTTGTTTGTATGGGGTTCAATTATTTGAGGCGTGTCGTGGGAAACCGGGCTTAATGCATGTGCGTAAAGTGTCGTCCCGGATTAGTCTGTGCAGTCCGCAGGACGAGACTTTCCGCTTACAGTGGATTTATGTTTAAAAAAGACTACCTTGAAACAGAAAATACAATAAAAGCGGAAAGTGCCGTCATTGACGGGACGACACGTTACGCACATGCATTATAAACCCGGTTTTCCCACGACACGCCTCATTTTTGTGTTGAATCCACACAGAACTGCACATACATTTTTCTACCCTTGAAGCGACTCACAAGATGTTGATAAATCTTTTTTATACGTGACTCATAGTTGGTGCCAATGAAATGTATGGAAACTTCACATTTAAAGCTATTTGCAACCTATGACAAGCGACAAAGATACACACGTATTTTCTTAGTGCTAATAATCCACCAAAATGATATAAACTATGTAAATATTCAAATATAGGTAAGCGCACAAAACAGTTGCTTAAATCACGTATTATAATATTCGTTCTTTCAACTGACAGTTTTTGGAGCTTGGGGTGATTTGTTATACCCCGTTCATTACGAAACCGAACGATAAAAGTTCGCGGAGAAAGAAACATGTGTGGTATTAAATGAACATCTACGTGTAAATAGCACACATGAACTATTAGCTTCAGACACGTGAACTATATAATGTTCATGTCTGGACTTACTTATGAAATGCCACACTATTTTAATCCAATGTAACAAAAGCGTTACCTATCGTATTTTTAATTAAACCATGATTGGTAACTGAGTGAGATTAGTTCTGGGAGATATACAACAAACGGGTAGATTAATCCTAAATTCTATCATGATACACGCTAATGATTCTATAAACAAAACCACAAAATTATCGTTATTAAATTACCCAAGAAGCAACGCAAAAAGAAGTCCCGATTCTGAGCGGAGCATAGTAAAAAGTAGTTACAATTACAATTGAAATCCAAAACGCTGACAGCGTAGAGAGACCGTTGGCGACAAAATAAACTAAAACCATGTTAAGTATGAGTGCATGTTTGCTAACAGGGAAACATTTGTTTGAATGAAGTTTATAATTTCCTACATTTAAACTTTATAATATGGCTTTTTATTTAAAAGTATACAAAATCTTCGTAAGTAACAAACAAATATTTTTCAAGCTAATTATCTAATGCAATCGGAATTGTATACATGCCAGTTAACCAGTCAATCTGCAACGAACGACGCAGAATAACCAATAAAGCGTGGTAGTTAGGAGCATCGATTGTGAGTGATTTGTAGTCTTCCGAGTCAAAAGTAGGTCATACAATGCGTGCTTTCGATTTTACATACTACAGTTCATAATACATTGAAGTATTTTTTGTCAAAGTATTCAGAATAAGAATCGGTAGCAAGAAATAACACTTTCACAACGAGTCAAAAATAACCGATGTAGCGCATTAATTTAGTGACTTATTCCGGGACACAACGGTGAAGGTTACGCATGTGCAAATAAATTCCTTGTTTGGTACATATAACATATTCAATGTGTGATCTCAATTTTGACCATGACCAAGCTACTTTCCAATATATAGCCATACATTGTTGGAAGATGAGGTCATAACCTTTTGACAGCACGTAAAAAAATTCTAAACGTTGTAACTCTAAATATGTACCTTCGAAAAAACACACCGGTTTTTACAGACATCGAGGCTTCCATTTTGCGCATGAATACAAGGGCCAAAAGTTATGAAGCTGGGAACCACTAGACAAAGTAATGCACAAAAACAGGCTTTTTCTTATTGCTTACATATATACCTTTAAAATGATACCAAAACCAAAACTGTATTTATATGCATCCGGCACTCCACCATATGTGCTTATCATGTATTGTCTTAGTGCCTATTAATAATAAGTTCTGAACACGAGGTCAAACTCGCATGTCATGAAATAAACACACTGAAAACGTGTAGAGTGAAAAAGGGCATTTATTAAAATGCCTTCAAACATAATATATACATGAATATACAGAAAACATAACATGGCACATATAATACATACATCAATGTCCTTATTATCTAACTGACAGCTGAGGATGTACTTCCGCTTTGGGGTAATTAGACCTGAAAATTTCGGTTACATTCCAGTAAAAAACGAAATGAGGGGTGTCATTCATTTGACGTAACATTTAAAAAAAATGATTTTTTTTTAGAAACTGCAATTGTAATAAATCACATGATATATACATTATAATACGCATGACATAAATTATCTTAAATAATTAAAAAGTAAAGAAAACATTCGTAAATTTTTGCTGTTTTAAAGAAGGACCCTTTCAGGTTTGGATTTACTGAATCGTAGCCTGCAAAGAAAAGAAATAGTTTTCCGCGATACCTGTTTTCGAAATTACCCTCTCAACAGTCCACAAATAAATGTCAAATCTTGTAAGATTCGAAATAATTTTCGTATTGTCGTTGTTTTCCGGCCAATAAACAACTCTTTGTCGTTTTGATGCGTGGCTGGTAAACAACTCGGGCTAACGCCTTCGTGGTTTAATTCCTATGGATCAGAACTCCAAATCGTTGTGTATTGGGTTGGCCGATAAAAAACGATAAATCAAAAATTATTTCTTAAATCTGACATGACACTCGCATAGTGTTCTATAGACAAAGAAGAAAATTTCCGTTGTTAAATTGCCAATGAACAACTCGAAAAAAGTTTTTCTGTAACTGTAAAATAACGTTCGCATTGTAACTGCAGAATACATTGTCAGAATCGATTTTTTTTTTTCGCTTTATCGTTGTTTATCTGTAAATATCTGTTAAATTCCTACGCATTAAACTCAAAATCGTTGTTTATTTACAGATAAACAACTCAAAATCGAAAATTATTTCTTAAATCACTTACTGTACATAACGCTTAGATTGCGGTTCGTTTATTTTATCCGAGGAACTAAAATGCGCGCTAAGCTCAATTAAAACATTGGATTTCCGGGGGCCACAACTGTATGACATTGCTTCTGTACTTCAAATAGCTTCAAGTATATGCCGATATTGACATCTTGTACAATTTTAATTATAAAATATATTTTGTACATCCGCATAGAAATGATTTGATTTTAATATTTTAAAATCATCTGAAGATCTATATATTATTCGTATTATATACATTAATTTATAATTATTTGAGGTTTTATCTATTTGTATATTTGCAACATTCCCAAGCCTTTTGTTAGATTAACTGAGCTTTATTAAATAATTTTACGTTCTATTTTATGTAACAGTTGGAACATGTTACCGTGACGTCGCTTGTATGTTATACAAATATTTGATGTACGTATGCTATTGTCCACAACTATTGTTTGTCCAAATAGCAGTATTTAATAGCAAACGGGGTGGAATTTCCATTTAGTTATTTATATTTACTGATTCAGTATGATTCCCATAAATGCAAGTTGGTTAAGTTTGTTCAAATGTACGAATTCCAATATTGACATCTGACATTTTGTTGATCAAAACAGCGATACGAATTACGGATTAAAACTATTGACATATCTTTGTATTCTCTTGATAAGATAATAATCTTTTACGTAGAGCATTGTTCCATTAATCGTTTCTCAATTGTGAAAAACATGTTTCTGTGTCGTATAATTTTTAATTTTTGTAAAGGCCCTTTGACCTTTTGACCTACTTTTCCGTATCGAGTACATAACAAACCGATTAAAAAAAACATAATTCAGAGGTTTAGTTTGAAACACGTGCGCTTCACCCGTAAGTTCAGTTAATTGCTTCTGAAAGAGGGACAGTACGATTTTGTACGAACATTATAACGTAAAACTCGTCCATTTATTCTAATGAAACCATTATATTTTTTAAATAATAATTTTAAAATAATATTGTAATAAAATTAATGTTGAGAATAACTTATGTTCAGAAAATCGAGAAAATGTAAAACTGACATAAACGTGTATATACAGCGCCTCGACGAGTCAAATCGAGTGTTGGCGCATGCGCAGTCCTTATTTTCTAATTCACAACTGAATGTAGCCGTTGGTGTTTTATTGCGGCTCTTATGACCGAATTTTTTTTTATATAGTTCTTGCATTTTTCGATTAATAAAATATTTTGTGTTGACGGTTTCAATGTAAGATTTAACGTTTTTTGTTAGTGAATAACGAAAGAAACCCGAAATAAATCTACTATAATCAGACAGTACCTCTTTTATTATATTTTGTTTCGCCAATACATTGCAGTTGAGGGATGGGAAACGTCCCAATAGTTGTAAGGACTTGCTCACTTTCATTGTTCGTGCATGTATGGGTGCACTGAAAACGAGAGCCCCAAACGGATACTTGTTTAAACTAATTTTAAACGCGCTTCTTGGTTTATGCTCGCAAATCCTTATTTCTTATTGAAAAGCAGATTTATAAGATTAAATATATCTGTACTTCTGCCGCGAAAATAACAATACAGTGTATTTTGATAATATAATAATTATTCAATTAAAAGAATGTATGATAACCGCACCCTTCTCAAAACAAACTTTTTTAACGTCGTGGAATAGTGTGTCCGTAACGGTGTAATTATGTTCGTGTCTTGTAATGGAAAACTATAGATGTTCTGATAGAAAAACAGATTGCTTATCTTGACAAGTGAAGTTTAAGATAAGATCGGTAGTGGTATATTATCAGTGTTTGAATTTACTGATAACATCGACAGCATTTGTTTTGATACTCTGTCCCATGTGCGGTAACCCCGTTCGTTAATCCAGATCAAATGATGTTTCAGCAAAATCCACTACATGTATATGCATTTAGTTGTTGAGGTAATATACTAGTACTTTGAAAATACACAATGAGTATTTTCCGATAAAGAGCTCCTGATTGTCTGAAGAATAGGAGGTAAGGACAATACCCTGTAAAGGAAACCATATTCCTTATTTCAGTTACTGCAGAGAGCCTAAACATACTTATTTTCACTCAATACAATGTTGGAAACAGTATATTTATTATGTATTTAATGTCAATTTGTGTTGTGTCCTTCCATAATTCGGCACCAATTAGCGCTATTTTGATATCATAATATTTTTACAAATCCCTAACAAGAAAAGAGGATTGATGCGTATTCGGCGGTGTACCTGAGTGTCCATAGTGAAAAAAGATTTTTTATTAATATGTAGTCTACATTTGATGCGATATATTGACTGACAGACAAGGTTTCAATGATAACTGAAATCGGTAAGTTTACAAATAAAATTATTATTTTTGCTGAACCGAATAAACAGTAAACAACAACTGTACATGTTGATAGTTTTGCAACATTTAAACGAACGAGGAGAAATACGGTAGTATGTAATTTGATAATAAGTTATGCATTAAATCCGCGCAGGACCCTCAATCCCGGGTTCGTGAGATCGAGCCCCAGACCGGCCACATAGCTTGTGTGGGGATTGGCCATGAAATAATTTCTACTGCCATTCTCCCCCTACCTTTGATTCAAGTAGGGCAGTTGTCAGTTAATGGCATAAGTATGTGCACTTGGTACTCATGGGTAATGGTAAATCGATAAAATCGACTAAGCTTGCCCGAGAAAAGTTTAAGTAGGTTAACTGTCCTTCGTTATATGACTGAAATACTGTTAAATACGGCGAAAAATCCAAACAAACACGCATTAATAAGGAGACTATGTCGAAAGCATTAATAAGGAGACTATGTCGAAAGCATTAATAAGGAGACTATGTCGAAAGCATTAATAAGGAGACTATGTCGAAAGCATTAATAAGGAGACTATGTCGAACGTTTGATAGGTATATGTGCACTAAGCCTCCCCATCTTGCACAGTACTATATATGGAAGAATAAGAAGAGAAATGAAACATGTTACGAAATACTTAAGTGTCATTCCAGTTCAAAACTCTAGTTACATTTTACCAAAATCAAAGTAAACATCTTCAAATTGTAGTAGAAATACGTTATGAAAGTCCTATATTCACTAATAAAACGCAATAGATTTAACGCGGCAGTCCAGAAATATGTTAATAAAAATAAGGTGCATGAAGTTGGCTAGGTAATGGGTATTGGGTATTGGATATTGAATATATAGCCAGCCTCCAATACCCTACTCGGTATTGGGGCTTCAAAATACACCGAATATCGAGCCATGGATGAATACCTAGCTGGGTATTGGGTATTCGCGCAATACATAATGCGAATATCTAGCCAACACCCAATACCCAGCTCGGTATTGGACATTCAAAATATACCGAATATCGAGCCAAGGCTGAATACCTAGCTGGGTATTGGGTATTCGCGAAATACATGATGGTGAATAACTGGCCAGCATCCTATACCCAGCTTGGTATTGGGGATTCAAACATATACCGAATATTGAGAAAGGGATGAATACCTAGCTGGGTATTGATTATTCGCGAAATACATGATGCGAATATCTAGCCAGCACCCAATACCCAGCTCGGTATTGGTGATTCAAAATATACCGAATATCGAGCCTGGGATGAATACCTAGCTGGGTATTGGGTATTCGCGAAATACATGATTGCGAATATCTAGCCATCCTCCAGTACCAAGCTCGGTATTGGGGATTCAAAATATACCGAATATTGAGAAAGGGATGAATACCTAGCTGGTATTGATTATTCGCGAAATACATGATGCGAATATCTAGCCAGCACCCAATACCTAGCTCGGTATTGGGGATTCAAAACATACCGAATATCCAGCCTGGGATGAATACCTAGCTGGTATTGGGTATTCGCGAAATACATGATTGCGAATATCTAGCCAGCCTCCAATACCCAGCTCGGTATTGGGGATTCAAATACACCGAATACCGAGCCAGGGATGAATACCTAGCTGGGTACTGGATATTCGCGAAATGCGTGATGCAAATATCTAGCCAACACCCAACACCCAGCTGTGTACTGGGCATTCAAAATACACCGAAAACCGAGCCATGGATAAATACCTAGCTGGGTATTGGGTATTCGCGAAATACATGATGCGAATATCTAGCCAGCCTCCAATACCCAGCTCGGTATTGGGGATTGAAAATATAACAAATATCGAGCCAGGAATGAACTCCTAGCTGGGTATTTGGTATTCGCGAAATACATTATGCGAAAATCTAGCCAGCACCCAATACCCAGCTCGGTGTTGGGGATTCAAAATATAACGAATATCGAGCCAGGGGATGAATACCTGGCCGGGTATTGGGTATTCGCGAAGTACATTATGCGAATATCTGCCCAGTACCCAATACCCAACTCGGTATTGGGCATCCAAAATATACCGAATATCGAACCGGGGCAGAATACCTACCTGGGTATTGGGTATTCGCGAAATTCATGATGGTGAATAGCTAGCCAGCCTCCAATACCCAGCTCGGTATTGGGGATTCAAAATATACCGAATATCGAGCCAGGGATGAATACCGAGCTGGGTATTGGGTATTCGCTAAATACATGATGGCGAATATCTAGCCAGCCTCCAATACCCAGCTCGGTATTGGGGATTCAAATACACCGAATACCGAGCCAGGGATGAATACCTAGCTGGGTATTGGATATTCGCGAAATACATGATTCAAATATCTAGCCAGCACCCAATACCCAGCTCGGTATTGGGGATTCAAAATATAACGAATATCGAGCCAGGGATGAATACCTACCTGGGTATTGGGTATTCGCGAAGTACATTATGCGAATATCTAGCCAGCACCCTATACCCAGCTCGGTATTGTTCATTCAAAATATACCGAATATCGAACCCGGGCAGAATACCTAGCTGGGTATTGGGTATTCGTGAAATACATGATAGTGAATAGCTAGCCAGCCTCCAATACCCAGCTCGGTATTGGGGATTCAAAATATACCGAATATCGAGCCAGGGATGAATACCTAGCTGGGTATTGGGTATTCGCTAAATACTTGATGGCGAATATCTAGCCAGCACGCAATACTCAGCTCGGTATTGGGGATTCAAAATATATCGAATATCGAGCCAGGGATGAGTACCTAGCTATGTATTGGGTATTCGTGAAATACATGATGGCGAATATCTAGCCAGCACCCAATACCCAGCTCGGTATTGGGTATTCAAAATATACCGAATGTCGAGCCATGGCTGAATACCTAGCTGGGTATTGGGTATTCGCGGTGCTTTTCTTCTTTTAAATGGATGCCATAATTTTGTGACAAGGCCTTATTGTAGGGGTATATTCATCACTCTTTTGGCAATTCCAGTTGCAGCATATTTCGCGCTGCAGTGCTAGTTATTTTAAGTTATTTTATTGTCCGCTCTTCTGATTGCATTCCCATTACTTGGCAAAGCTCTTTGGGGTGCATCCATCATTTTATTGATATCCTTGTTATGTTTGATATTGCATTAGAAGCACTATTCCAATTGTTGAGTTACATTATTTTTGGATAATTATGTAATTTTTGCAAACGAAATTATAAATTAAAAGTGCATGCGAGTGCTGACTTTTGCATTGTTACGTAGTCTCATGTAACCTAAAAGAATAGTCGAGTCAACGTTTACACGAACTCGCCCCTGTTTTGGAGTTTCCGGCTGTTCAGCCGAAAGTAGTTTGTGATAAACGAGGTACAGATGTATGCTTTTTACAGCACCTGTTTCTTTCTTCCATTTTAAATCAAAGTATATGATAACTATTTTTTTCGAGTTTATTTAATTTATGTCAATTGATATATCAGCTGTTAGATCGTACATACATTGCTTAATGTTTACATACCGTGGCAACTCATATGAGTAAAATAAATAAAACATATATGTCAGTATAAGCAATATTAAGGATGGACAAAATGCATTTAAAACGGTATAAAACGAACCTTTTTGACAAGAATACTGTACTAACGCTTGAGCTACTCCAGATGATGTATGTTTACTATACGTTTTACAAAGAGAATCTATGTATTGGCAATAATACATGGTAAATGTGTGTTAAAGCAATTTTCCCACGAAGACCAAACCAGTCAGCTCGTATCAAGAAACATATTTTCCTTATGACGAAGTGTTAAACATGATTAAAATAATCATGTCCAAAAAGAGGAATTACATAATTATGTACATGCTTACAAAAATATGTTATACAATATTATCATAAGATGACATACATTTCCATTTCGTTAATTGATTGAATAACAATGATTAAAAAGTTCTATGATTTAAATGTATTGTTTTATTTACTCCATTCTCACAGCATTCACATACCATAGAGTTTCCCATAACTTTAAATCCATGAGACATCACAAGCGTGCTCATGACCACAAATGCATTAAAGCCGATTGTTCGCATAAAATAACTAAAATAAAATACCGACTATGTGTCTAATGTAGTGGTTAGTTAGTAAAACGGCACGTTCGTGTTAGATTATCATATTAAATTTGGAACTTGCATGATGAAGTTTTCCAGTAGATATGACGGAGTTTCAACGGAAAATATCAATCGTTGTGTATTGTCCTTTATAGTTATACAATGTAATATAAGACATGTTTAAGTTTAATAAGGACACTACCAAAAACGTTATTTATGACCATAACTCTATGCGTTCAAACTTGATACAGCAGTTTAGAAGTAATGTCATGTATCTGTAAATGCGCATTTGTATGTATTTTGTAAAGTACAACTGTTTCCTGTATACTAGTTACTAAACAATATACTTTTTAATATACTATATACTATACTATTTATAAATCATGATGTTTCTTCCGTTTAACAGTTACCAGTATCGAGAATGCCTCTTGTATCTCCGTAAATAGTTATGGTGTCACCTAAACCCCTTTTCGTAAGCATTATTCCAACCTTCTTATTCCGAACGCTGATATTTTGTCCTTAAACTTGAAGGAAATAATCCTGATGTTAGTTTTCCAATCCAGCCAATGTTTTGCTTCGGCTCATAAGCGATAAATTTGATACATTATCTTGAAATAGATTGTCGCAATAGTAAAATTGCAAAGCAATACCGGCTTAAGTAGCAAGGATCACAGAATAGTTTGTTCTTAAATGGACACAGACTTTAAGATACATTCTAGTCAGGAATTAGCTCATTTGTTTTGGTAGTTTGGCAACACTTAAATACATATAATACATCAGACGTGACGTCAATCTTGTTGAAAAAGAAACTACATGCAGACACATTTAAAGCGGGAAAGTTTGTTTATTTATCAAATGTCTTGCAATATCCAGAGAAACAGCTCTAGATAGCAAGCAAAAAGATACCCGCGGGTTTGTAGCATTTAGTTCTGCAGTGTTTGATTGGCACAAAATGTTCTAAAAGCAGCTTATACGAACAGGAAAGGTCTGTGGATTTCACTATTAGTTGCGTATTGTAAGTATATATAGCTAGCTATGAAACTAACATACAGGTTTGAAATCGTTTTATTCTATGTACAAATATAACTACACGCAGCTGAGTAATCGGTTTTTTTGGGGGCGCGAATACTGTAGCAGCGATACAATCAGCAAATATAAACCCCTGTATGTTAAAAATTGTTATAACGTACGAGAACAATAGCGATTTAAGGTAGCACCCTATGGAAGCTGATTTGTACTATAATGGGGCGGCGCGAAAAGGCGAAAATCACTGGGTTACTGCAGGTTCGTGCCGGTGGGTTGTCAAACGAGCGTTTTCGCGTGGCGAATTGTCTCCCACTAACAGCCAAAATAGCTTACACAGCATCCAGGCATGTCCGGGGACCCCTACCCAATGCAATTATAGATTCTGGGATGCAAGGAGATGTATTTTATAGCGGTTTAAGTACTATCAGATATTTAAAAGTACCAAGCGGGGTATTTCTGTTTGAGTCGATACTCGCTATGCATTGAATAACAATACCGATATCGATATTGCTCAATGTTCTCGATCACACATTTAGCAAATACATAATACCCAGTTTGGTACTCATCCCTGGCTAGATATTGGCTACTCATGTAGTTCGAATACCTAATACCAAACTGGCTATTAGAGGCTGGCTGGATAATAGTTATCATGGCGAATCCCGAACTGGGTAAGTTGGGTTTTGGAGTCTGTCTAGATGTACTTAATCATGTATTTTTCAAATACCCAATACACAGCTATGTTTTCATCCATGGCTCAATATTCGGTATATTTTGAAGCCCCAATACCGAGCTGGGTATTGGAGGCTGGCTAGATATTCGCCATCATGTATTTCTTGAATACACAATACCCAGCTAGGTATTCATCCATTCCTCCATATTCGGTATATTTTGAATCCCCAATACCGAGCTGGGTACTGGAGGTTGGCTAGATATTCGCCATCATGTATTTCTTGAAATCCCAATAACCAACCTGTTTATTCATCCCTGGCTCGATATTCGGTACATTTTGAATACACAATACCGAGCTGGGTATTGGAGTCTGTCTGGATGTATGCTATCATGAATTTTCTCGAATGACCCAAAATACCCAGCTAGGTACTCATCCCTGGCTCGATATTCGGTATGTTTTTAATACACAATGCCGAGTTGGGTATTGGAGTCTGTCTGGATGTATGCTATCATGAATTTTCTCGAATGACCCAAAATACCCAGCTAGGTATTAATCCCTGGCTCGATATTCGGTATGTTTTGAATACCCAGTACCGAGCTGGGTATTGGAGGCTGGCTAGATATTCGCCATCATGTATTTCGCGAATACCCAATACCCTGCTAGGTAATCATCCCTGGCTAAATATTCGGTATATTTTGAATACCCAATACCGAGCTGGGTATTGAGGTCTGTCTGGATGTAAGCGATCATGAATTTTCTCGAATAACAAATACCCAGCTAGGTATTAATCCCTGGCTCGATATTCGGTATGGTTTGAATACCCAATACCGAGCTGGGTATTGGAGGCTGGCTAGATATTCGCCATCATGTATTTCGCGAATACCCAATACCCAGCTAGGTATTCATCCCTGGCTCGATATTCGGTATATTTCGAATACCCAATACCGAGCTGGGTATTGAGGTCTGTCTGGATGTACGCTATCATGAATTTTCTCGAATACCCAATATCAAGCCGGGTATTCATCCCTGGCACGATATTCGGTATGTTTTGAATACCGAATACCGAGCTGGGTATTGGAGGCTGGCTAGATATTTGCCATCATGTATTTCGCGAATACCCAATACCCAGCTAGGTATTCATCCCTGGCTAGATATTCGGTATATTTTGAATACCCAATACCGAGCTGGGTATTGGAGGCCCAATACACAGCCAGGTATTCATCCATGGCTCGATATTCGGTATATTTTGAATACCGAATACCGACCTGGGTATTGGGTGCTGGCTAGATATTCGCCATAATGTATTTCTCGAATACCCAATACCCAGGTAGGTATTCATCCCTGGGTCTATATTCGGTATATTTTGAATACCCAATACCGAGCTGGCTATTGGGTGCTGGCTAGATATTCGGCATCATGTATTTCGCGAAAACCCAATACCCAGCTAGGTATTCATCCCTGGCTCGATATTCGGTATATTTTGAATACCGAATACCGAGCTGGGCGTTGGGTGCTGGCTAAATATTCGCCATCATGTATGTCGCGAATCCCCAATACACAGCCAGGTATTCATCCCTGGCTCGATATTCGGTATATTTTGAATACCGAATACCGAGCTGGGTATTGGGTGCTGGCTAGATATTGGCCATGTATTTCGCGAATACCCAATACCCAGCTACGTATTCATCCCTGGCTCATTATTAGGTATATTGTGAATACCCAATACCGATCTGGGTATTGGAGGCTGGCTAGATATTCGCCATCATGTATTTTGAGAATACCCAATACCCAGGTACGTATTCAGCCCTGGCTCGATATTCGGTAGATTTTGAATACCCAATAACGAGCTGGGTATTGGAGGCTGGCAAGATATTGAATACCCAATACCCATTACCTAGCCAACTTCTTGGACCTATAAAAATAACACTTTGCAGAAATTGTTTGTTATGAACATCTTAGCAGTAAAAAAACGCATTGAAATCGGTGCAATACTAACGTTTTGGTAACTGTTTAATGTCTATTTCAGATTTTCTGTATTCGGCAACTGCACCATAGTGATGCCTCTGGAGTAAATCGGCATGTACATTAATGTATATTCCGTTCGTACCAAGCGTTTTCGAACATAGAAAGTATAACATGCATTTCGTTTTCATGCGAATAAGCACCATTAAAGTCCATAAGAACTATTGCGATGTATTCAAATAAATTTAAAGGACTGCGGTTTTAACACCATTGGCTGGATATCAAATTAGCGATATAAAAAGTACACCCATATCCTCCAGTCCACATTAAAAATCCGATATCCGCCTTGTAAATCACATCTATCTCCCTGAAAATTACCATAAAATTCGAATAAATATATATATATAGTAATATGCGTGTTAACTATAACAAGTTCGTTAAATGTCGTATTGATTGCACTAAATAAGCGATACAAATCCAATTAAGCATGGAATAAACTGCTAAATGCAGTTTCGAATGGTTCAGTGACATAAACGACCAAACATTAACAGATCAAAGATATAGTAATAGATAAGATGAAAGGCATATTTTCGGATACTTTGTTCAAAATACATTAATGTAAATATACCAGTTTGTTAATGTCCTACCTTTGTTGTAAGACAAAGTTGTGTAATATTTCAATAAACCCAACCCAGGACAAGTGGATTACCGGTATTGAATAAATGAAATTACACAATAGTTTATATATATCTTCATCAAAGCCATTCCAGCATTCCATAATTAATCAGCACACACTTATCCCCAATTATATAAAATGTTTTCGTTTCGTAACCGTCGTTTGGCCATAAGCCAAATCTACGGCAAGTTTCCGCATTTCGAATATTTTGTGTTGGGTGTGATTGGTCGAAGATGATATACGGTCAGCTACGTCAATAACATAGACATATCAAGTACTTGTTGGCTTGTTGTGAAAGCAATTTTCACTCGCACTCAGTAAAAATCATTTATGTTATTAGTCACTGAAGAAGTGTCAACCTCCGCGCAGTGATTTGACTGGTTGCGAGCATAGCTTAAATCAAATCCCTGCTATTATACCAAACCACGTGATGATGATCGATTTACTATTCTACTTAATACTAAATGTTCTAAATCTTTTTTTCTTCATTATTTGCTCTAAATGATATATGATTAGTCCATTAATATAGAAAATCGGAACGAGTTGCAGTAAATAAATAAATATGACAAAAACGTCATCGTTCCCTATCAGGAAGGATTTTGCTTGTGATGGCAGTGGTTACTTTCAACCTCTAGAGAAGTAATTGATTCGATTCGAGGAGTTTGAAGAAGTATAATAAAGGGCGTCTACTGAAAGGCGTACAACCATCTACAAAAACATTGCTCTCGACGCTAGTTTTATAGTAGTTTAACATACTTATGTTGTCATTATTGGTTTTGTTTCGTCAAACTTTTGTGTCTGTAGGTCAGAGACAGTGTTCATTCTTGTCTTATCCCTATGCGAGCATGTCTGTCAATTGTGTTGTTATTTTTACTGTATGTATGGAAACACTTCCTTGTTAATGAAGTACTCCACACATACTGTGTCTAACGTTTATTTAAGTTCCAATGTCCCATGTGAAAACAACACTAACATAAACAACAACTAAAGAGCAATACATGAATTTCTGACAAACATATATGTTATACATAAACGTATGTAAGACAGACTTTCAGTTGACTGGGCGCACTCTTTAATCCATCATTTAAACGATTTTGCTGATTTCTTACAAAGAAAAATCGCTTGTTCATGAATTTTGTCCATCATTGAAACTTAAGTTGAGAATGTTATACATGAAGTAGGGGATCCGTATATATCTGTACCTAAAGGTATATACCCATATACCAGTACACAAATATTGAAATATACACAAATTGTACACAAAGACCCTTTGGTATATTCATACAATGCATGTGTCTAAATTTAAATGCTTAAATAAAATACGCATACACCAGCAGCAATGAACAATGCCAGAGGATTGACGCCACATGAAATTGATATTGCCCCGAAATATTATCTTGTTGAGCTGTCAAAGGTTCCGAAAGGTCAGGAATGGAGCAACCGATTTATCTATCGATCTCGCATTTACATATGAGAAAGATGAAAAATACCTTACCTGAAATTAATTAGATTGCATTTAAAATTGTTAGATTTTGTGTATTTATAATGCATTACACAAATAGACACGCTAATATTGTAACGTGTTGTAGCACGTTTCATTCTAAAATTATTGAGCAACATTTCTTGAATTTCTTCACCAAATAAATCATACACACTGCAAACATATACTATTTTAACACACTAAACCCAAGGTTTTTATACTGCAATAATCGGTCTTTGTTAAACAGGTTATCTGTAGCGCATAATAAACATTAAAAATCAACAATATTTAAATATAATCCCGTTCTTCTACCGTTTGAGTCTCTCACATTATCACTTTTGGTCTCATGATCGTTTCTATGTAAAGTTATAGGGGTTTTGGGGGTTAGTACAGTGTTCCGCTCAAATGCTTCATTTCCATGCAATACACTTTTTTAATGCAATTGAGCATATGCAATATATAAGTATAAGATAGCCAAAATTGTTTTACCATACACTCTACATTTAAAATTAGGGAACACAGTGGATACTATGCTTTCTGCAATTATATATATAGATTCTGATTGAAAGATTTCATAAACCAAAACATTTCTGCAAAAAAAAAGGGAACTATTAACATTCAGTAACACTAGAACCGCATAATATACAAAAAGTCGCGCATTGTGAAGAAAAGTTGTATCAGAGCTCGAGTGTATAACAGTGAAAAACTTAACTTCATTGCTGTTGGCTACAATAAATAACTCATCCACATTTTGCACTGAGTCATATGCATTATTTCATGATAAAACCTGTCTCGTCTGGTAATTCCCTACATTAAGTCGAAACAGACTTTTGAATATCATAAAATAGCCATATATTCAAGTAAGAAAGTAATATCGAGAGCACATATTAACGTCAATTTCATTGAAAATAAATGTATCCGTATCTTATTAAATGTATGTCCTAATATTTGTTCTTAGATAATATCGTCCGTTTTTACCGCGCAACAAGTCTTCTTCAATGACATATATATACTTATTTGGATTAATATTCCATTTTGTAAGTGCACAGTAATCAAAACCATAGAATAAATAGTAAATATTTAAATAAGAATTCGTCAAAAGTACAAAAACAAATGTAGAGATATCACGATGAAGCATCTTTGCATGAAAGTACGTAAATTATTTAAATTACATACACTTGTTAACATGATAATATTTCAGTCTTGCTATTCTGTTTCGCGTGCTTGCGTCAGAGCAGTTTTAAAGGATAAATAAACAGAAACGTTGAAATATTGTAAACTGGGAAAAAAAAAAAAAAAATTACTGTCAATATTTGGATCTTACACCATATTTCTAAGAGTTTCATTGTTTTGTGGTATTCAATAACTGTGATATCAGATCGGTAAATGGTGGGCGGAGCATACTATGCAAGCTTACCGTGCAATAAGTAGCGTGCAGTATATTAAATGTATTTGTAATTTATACGCACTTTACTTATTGCACTGAGTGGTCACATTGCGACAGAGCTAAATTTGGAAATGACACGCAGGCCAAGCATGTCAGACATCACGTGACGTCTAGGAACTGCCCATTTGGATCGGCATCGTAGAAAGTTGCGATGTGATTGGTAAATATGGTATAACACAAATGTAGCACCCTTTTACCTCAATATGTTAATTACTTAATCTCGCCCTGCATGCTCGTTAAATAACTAACATATTTCGGTCAAAGTGTGCTACAACTATTACTTATCAGCGGCATATATACCATTACATGTTAATAATGTTTTAGACAGGTCAATGCATAAATACTGTTAAACGTAAATCATCAGTTTTTATTTCGTATTGATTGTAATAATGTCCCCGCAAATGAAAAATCATCTCAACTTATTTGCAGTATCGGCTACTCACATGTTTACAAGACTCTACTTATGACTAAAACTAACAACAGAAAATTATGCTTATTGCTAAATGTATGAAGCAAAATAATTTATGAAGCATAAATTCATTGAAGGCATTTGATTTATTTTAAACGAAATCAGTTGATTTATTAAATAAGATACGATGTACCATTTATACCAAAATATGAAACATAGCGTACACTGATAACTTTACAGTTCATATGTATTTAAAGGGGCAGTTTCACAGTTAAGGGTTAGACTTTTTTTCTGTAAAAAGGCAATTTACAACAGGGATTTGTAGCATCTATCAAATCCTTTATTCTGTTATGCTGTTTTGGTTGCAAAACACAATTATTTTGATATTTAATATGCCTTTTTGTGTAAAATATTTACTAGGGTGTGTCTACCATGTAGCAAATATTTCTAAAAAAACCCAGATATTCGCCAAAATTTTAATTTTGCACAAGCAATGTGCCATACGACAATGAAATATGAACAATAAATGTATTTTAAAACAAGACAAAAGTCAGTTTTAGAAAATTAGATCTCACAGCCAAAAAAACGGTGAGACTGTACCTTTAAGGTTACAGAGGAAAATAATCTCTTGTTTGCGTGTTAACTGGTGTATGTGCCATCCCAATGATTGCAACATTGCGTGTTACTTCATACTAGTTAAATAACTCCTTTAAGTCCGAGATAACTGAACAGGATGGAGAAATGGCATACCATTCTTGCTTTGTTCATAAATCCCCTCCAAAGTACAGCTGTCTATCTACGGCACATGCTGTGGATGTCTTGCTATTTAAGTAACAGTTTTTTGGTTAATTTTAACATTCAATACCAAAATTGTCGATGCATCAATCATTCGTATTCAGTAAACAGGCCATACATATTCGCAGCCCTATCGCCATGATCGCCATTCAACGTTTAGAAATCAAGCTGTTTAAAATGCTGACAAATTCTGCGTGAAGATGATGATTTACATTTATCTATAATTTAAGTTTATATATTTTGGCAGTGATAATCTTTCAAATTAAAATCCCCAGATGTTTCATAAATTATGTGTCTCGTTGCAAAAGTACACCAGAATATCTCGTAATTAGTGTGTTTTAAACTATTTTTGGGAATTATGATCTGAAATAAATGTTATTGTAATGATTAAATATAACAAATTGTATTGCAAAAAACGATTTTTGTATAAGCAGTTGTTATCAAGTGTATTAATTACCAGCAACTATGTATACATTTTAAGTTAAACATATTACAAACATCACCTTGGAAAGTTTAATGGAAAGTAAAGTGGGGTTAAACAGATTTTGAAGTCGGTTACAATCTTGCTGAGAATTAAGCAAAATACTGGCAAATGTAAATACATATTATCAGTTTCGCACATTAGTTACGCTACGCTACAGGATTTATAACCACGCCTACCTAGGATTAAGTCCGTCAAACACCGTTGAGAGTGAACGAATGATTTTACAAGGCATGTCCGTCAAACACCGTTGAGAGTGCGAATGATTTTACAAGGCATGTCCGTCAAACACCGTTGAGAGTGAACGAATGAGTTTACAAGGCATGTCCGTCAAACACTGTTGAGAGTGAACGAATGATTTTACAAGGCATGTCCGTCAAACACCGTTGAGAGTGAACGAAAGATTTTACAAGGCATGTCCGTCAAACACCGTTGAGAGTGAACGAATGATTTTACAAGGCATGTCCGTCAAACACTGTTGAGAGTGAACGAATGATTTTACAAGGCAGTCCGTCAAACACCGTTGAGAGTGAACGAATGATTTTACAAGGCATGTCCGTCAAACAGTTAAGTCCTAGCTGTAATGGCTAAACACATTGTCAATCAAATCTCGTCGTAAGGTCAATTGAGCTCATACCATTTTAAAACAAAATAGTAGATAAACTTAAAACACAAACACGATGGAAACTGGGGCCACTGCCTTGGACATTTCAATGGAAAGTACCATGGGGTTTAACCGGTTTTAAAGGCGATTACAGCCCCATACTTTGCAGAGAATTAAGCAAAAAGCAAAATAAGGGAAAACGTAAATAAATATTGACCACCTTGCAACAACGGTAAGTGAGTTCAGATTCAAGGTCGTTATATTATACAACGCTATACTCAATTGCTTTACTTATTGTATTTCTGTAAATGCCATTAAAACACGAGATAAATGTTATTTTTTTCACTAATAGTATTTATCTGAATGTCATTTAAATAATAATAACAGGATAATGGACCACACGCTGACCCTTACGTGTCCTTTGTTGTAGGGAAAAGACAGATTTACTTATGACGTAAACAATGCACTAATTAACTTTTAAGGTCTTAGCAATTGATATCAGTACTTAGACGGCGCCTGACCGACCTCACATATTTCATTCTACCGTGTAGTTAAAATATTGTATTTAGTTTGACTGGATGTTTACCGAGTATCTTTAGATATTCCAATAACATTTACCAAGATCGTTGATATTTTATGTCAACTGAACTGCATTTTTGACAAAGGGTTTTGTGAAAAAGTAAAGTTCAGAATGTATATATATGGCAGAAGTGTATAATAGTATAAGCTTTTGAGAAATCGGCCAATTCATCGTTCATTATTTAACCGATACCACCGTTCTTAGGATTTGTCTAATGAAGCAAGACAAACAAAATATATAACTGAATTAGTTTATAAACATTTGCGCTGACGAACTCGTTTCAAATTCTATTTTAATGAAAACCAAATAGAGATGAAATCGTTTAATGAGTGTTATACCATATTTAAGAGTTTTCATTGCTTTGCGGTATTCAATATCCGTGATATCCGATCGGTATCTGGTGGGCGGAGCCTAATATGCAAGATTATCGTACAATAAGTATCATGCAGTATATTGAAATTTAGTTGTAATTTATACGACTCTACTTATTGCACTGAACGATTGCAACGAGTGGACACTTCTACTTATTGCACTGAACGATTGCAACGATTGGACACAGTGGTTGGTGAATATGGTATAAGCACTTGTAGCACCCTTTAACCTCATTATGTTATTTAATCTCGCCCAGTGGGCTCGTTAAATTGTGCTACAACGATTACTTAATAACAATCGTGTAATCATGGAAAATTATCTAGGACAATTTGTGTATGATTAATTGTCTTTCCACTGGTCACGTGGTCACATCATCGAATTATTCGCATTACATACGTTTATATTATTCCCTTACCAACGTAAATGATAATGGCAATTATGAATAAAACAGCGAATAAACATGAAACAAGAGTGCACAACTGTACTACTGTAAGTAAAGGTGCAATGATATTGTTTGTTCTGTTAATCCCAATGGTTTAAAAACAATATTAGATTTAAATTTATGTTATTAGTTATATCTTGATTCGGAATGCTAATTAAATTATCATAAACCTAGCATTTAGGAAACTATTGCCCATATCTACAATATCTCTTGGGCCTTTATCAAACTACGTAGTCTGCATTTTAACGCCTGTTGACTGAAAGAAGTATGAGAAAGTATTACTTTAATAATAAGACAAATATTTACATACCGTTGTAGTAAACAGCTGTACCAGCAAGCAATTTCTCATAATAATGGAGCGCACAATGCAGCAATGGAATTTATAGTTGATGAAAAAATCACGAATCTATCTCATTACTTTAATACCCTATTCCCAGCCAGTGTTATTAAAGTATGTCCTTGGTTTGATTTATTGTGTGACCATTGTGTACGAATTGTATGCAATGCTTTGAAGAACGAACATCTCACACAGCATTTTACGTATTTTGCATGATACTCCACTTTCAACTTTAAATGAAATTCATTTGGAGCGAATGTGATCAACTTCGTGTATGTTGCAATGATATAAGTTTGCTCTAGTTCGGACGAACCAAAGTGTGTTTAAATACAATATATGCAAGTCAAAAATTTTATCATAAACTTCATCTTCTTACAATTGTTTTGCAGCTATGCAGTTTACATTTGAAATAGCAAAAAAAAGGCTGAACGTTTACCAAACTTTTATAGTGCTAAAAAGCAAAGATTTTGCGTCAAGGCATAAGAATTGTCCTGCTTTGCTAAGTATTAAGCAAACCCTATCGCATGTTAGGTGCACTATTTAATGCGTTTTCTTTTCTTTTTCTTTTTGAATAGTGTCATATGACATGGTCTTATTTATGAAGCTTAAATTAAGTAAGACATCGAGATAACGGACTTATCAATACAGACCTTGCTTTTATAATAAATCTTCGTTTTCTCACGTCTGTAATAAGCAAAGATGACATAGCTTATTTCTGGACTAATGAGTGGCAGGTGGACCAGCATGTCAGCAGATATAAAATATTCGTAAATGTTAACATTGTTCTTTAAGTCTGGGGTTTCTAGCTAGTTGTGTTTCTCGCGGTGCATTTTTTTATAGATTTGTAAAGTTCGGATAACATTTTATATCATGTTGGCGACTGTACAATGCTCGGTAAATACAGCAGTACTAAACAGTCTTGGTGGGTATTTGACTTGGCAAACCATTGTAAATGGCATATGCCTTCTATAATTATGTAGCAGTATTTCTAACTTATAAACGCTGTATATATGATGCATTTATGTGTCTTACTTACGCTATTTATCGTTGCAATATCGTCTATCTGCTGTATGTCTATTTTCACTCTATTAATTTAAATAATATTGACAAACATTTCCGATATGGTGAATGTTGTAAGATTATTTCTGTTAAGTATTTAACGAAGTTATGGTACAAGTATTTGCCTTTGGTACACACACGTTTGTGCAATGTGAGATGCCGGTAGCATTTTGTGTCTGATGCTGCTGCAGTTAAAGTTATGCAACAAGTATTTGCCTTTGGTACACACACGTTTGTGCAATGTGAGATGCCGGTAGCATTTGTGTCTGATGCTGCTGCAGTTAAAGTTATGGTACAAGTATTGGCCTTTGGTACACACACGTTTGTGCAATGTGTGATGCCGGTAGCATTTGTGTCTGATGCTGCTGCAGTTAAAGTTATGCAACAAGTATTTGCCTTTGGTACACACACGTTTGTGCAATGTATGCTGCCGGTAGCATTTGTGTCTGATGCTGCTACAGTTAAAATTATGGGACAAGTATTTGCCCTTGTACGCACACGTTTATGCAATGTGTGATGCCGGAAACATTTTGTGTCTGATGCCGCTGCAGTTAAAGTTATGGTACAAGTATTGGCCTTTGGTACACACACGTTTGTGCAATGTGTGATGCCGGTAGCATTTTGTGTCTGATGCTGCTGCAGTTAAAGTTATGCAACAAGTATTTGCCTTTGGTACACACACGTTTGTGCAATGTGAGATGCCGGTAGCATTTGTGTCTGATGCTGCTACAGTTAAAGTTATGGTTCAAGTATTTGCCCTTGTACGCATACGTTTGTGCAATGTGTGATGCCGGAAACATTTTGTGTCTGATGCCGCTGCAGTGAAAGTTATGGTACAAGTATTTGCCTTTGGTACACAAACGCTTGTGCTATGTATGCTGCCGGAAACATTTTGTGTTTGATATTGCTGCAATTAACGTTATGGTACAAGTATTTGCCTTTGGTACACACACGCTTGTACAATGTATGCTGCCGGAAATATTTTGTGTCTGATATTGCTGCAAGTATTTGCCTTTGGTATTAACACGCTTATGCAATGTATGTTGTAACATTTTGTGTCTGATATTGCTGCAGGTAAAGTTATGGGACAAGTATTTGCCTTTGGTACACACACGCTTGTGCAGTGTATGCTGCCGGAAACATTTTGTGTCTGATATTGCTGCAGTTCAAGTTATGGTACAAGTATTTTACATGCTCCACAAAGTGTCTTATTACCTCCATCACCATGCGCAATGTGTAAATGTAATAAATCGTTGTTAAGTATATGTATCTGAGCAAATAAGAAATACATTCATTTGAGTATTATGAGTTTGACGAACATTTCCATTGGTATTATGGTACTCATTTCATATTTGTCATCATAAATCGAGCTTGTTATACTAAATGCACATTTACTTGACGTACTTTACTTGATTAGCTGCAGACAAAGTCTACATTGGGCATTTTTTCTTACGGCAACGCAACACGAGAGCTCATTAAAAAGAACAACAACAGCGCGGACACTTAAAACATTTGTCATCTTCATTGAAATGTGCAAATATAATACTACAACAATATAAAATACACATCACAATTTAAAGAAACAATAATAACAATGATTTTTATAATATTGAGATCGATATTTCTCTTTTGAAGTTACCTTTCTCGTATATTTGCAGTAGTTTAAAGATTGTTGTATAACAGTGCTTTCCAAAGTATGATTTAAAGCAAACGTATTGAGCAGAACAGAACAGATCTTTATTATGTTTCACAGGTCACATAATACAACAGGAGAGCATATGATTCACAAATGACAATTTCACAAAACATCAGAAAAGCAAACACATGCACGAGATAAGGTTGTATTAGAAAGTGCAAAATTGAAAATAAACAGAATGCTTTGAATATGACTACCTTGGATATGTAGGCATTTTTATAAAGGGC
The DNA here is from genome assembly GCA_027627225.1 of Congeria kusceri. Taxonomy (NCBI): domain Eukaryota; kingdom Metazoa; phylum Mollusca; class Bivalvia; order Myida; family Dreissenidae; genus Congeria; species Congeria kusceri. The sequence continues at coordinate 48,588,428 of CM051030.1, forward strand.
ATAATACCAAACATCATACTTTAATGCACAAACCATGAGAAAATGTAGTATAAATGACAACGTTGTAATTAAATAATTTAATAAAAAAATGTGTTGTAAATAATTATGAATTACTTTACGACCTTACAATTGAACTACTTTAGGCTATATGGTTATTTGTATTTTTCTATTTGAATATCCGGGTTAACCACTAAGTTTGTTTGTAAAAAAATAATTGTACAAATATCGAAATAATCACCTGTCAATAGAACGATAAATGCATATTATTTATCTTGTAAATTGATAGAATTAACCATTGTATACTCAACAATTTGTAAATGAATAACTGATGTTTACAGACGTAAAGGTACTCAAACATCAAAACCTTCTACAATTACGTCGATGTAGACTCAGAAACTTACGGTCAACGTACAAATATTATTTAGTGTGGTTTACATGTCTGTTTAAACGCATCCGTTTTAGTATTCAGATGTCTCAAATATTTGAAAGCACATGTGGCTGCCGTTGCTGAACCTGTAGCATTTGTCCTATATGATAACAAACGCCTTTACTTTGTCCCAAATCACTGAAGAAGATATTTATTTGCATTTCTGTTCACCATACATACTGACTGAAACACGCGTCGCTAGAGACCTTCTTTTAAGGACTCTTATTTGGAGAGTGATACAAATAGTTACAACAGTATGATGCCGTGCCGTTGAGCAATGATATATTGGAAGAGGTGCATCAAGCAAATGACCGAGACACACGAAGCGTTAATGGAGACTAGTGAAGAAATACTATACTTGTCGTGCTACCGAGGGAAGCCAAAACGCACGAAGTTTAAACCCTTTTTTTTTTGTATATGCGAGTGGTAAAAAGCTGAAATGACACAAATGCAAACTTTGTACAAAACGTGACTAGAAGTGAGAAAGCGTTAACCTAAAATACAGCGTCCAGCCAGTGCGTGTATACGCTAATTCAAAAACAACTAAAGACCACTGGGATTAATGCATGCACGTATTGTAAATCCAGCAAATACCGGAGGAGTGCGTAGACTACCTCGTAATACATCAGAGGTTAACATGACAAATTTCTAAATTTAGCCGAACACACACGCACAAACTGGACAACTACAAAATGACTAGGCGGTACAGTAGGCTCATGTTTCAGAATGTACGTACATGTATGTTTAAATGCCAAATAATCCTTCACTCAGTTTGTTACAAGTCAATAATTAATAAAATGAATGACATTTCTAACAGATATAAACATATAATACAGTGATTAAATCATAGCCAAACATTACAAAAATACATATGTTAAGGAAATCGAACAACAATGTTTTCCTGATATTTTTGGAGCGAACCTGTACTTGGAACGAAACAAAGTGAGCACGAAATCGTTTCGTGAAAACATGTGACATGAGGAAAATATTAACTATCAAGACGTGTTACTATTAAGACGTGTACACACTGATTCTTGGTTGTCATTAATGTAATATATAATAAAAAGCATTGAAACGAGTAAAACTTACACCATGTGGGCATATGAACGCCAGGAATTACGAATTACATGATTTGCGCCAGCCTCCGCGCAGAGATTTGACCGGTTCCGAGCATAGCTCAAATCAAATCCCTGCCGTCATAACAAACCATGTGATGATGATCGATTTAAAACTAGATATTATTTATGGTTTTAATTAGTTATTTTCTTTTTCTGTTTTCATTATTGACTGCAAACGATATATTAAAAGTCCAATTATGTAGAAAATTGCACTGAGTTGCATTAAATAAGTAAAAGTTACAAACACGTAATCCTTCCAGATCTGGAAGGATTTTACTTGTGCTTGCAGTGGTTACCGTTAACCGATAGGGAAGGTAACCGCTGCGAGGAGTTTGGAATGGTGCGTTAAACGCTTGAAGATCGTTTTGGGAACCAGTCACCCAAAAGACAACGGAACCACCGAAAAGCAAGTAGGCGTAACAACAGCGGTTCCAGTAAAATACTCAATACTATAATTGTTTGTAAATAGATTGTATTCTTAAAACTGCACAAACAGCAATATTTTCGTTGGCAAAACGAAAACCCAAACATTCTTTTATATCTCATACTAGACGCATAATAACGCATGAAATTATGTTTTACCACACAGATTTACATTGACCTATATTGCAGTCTGAACAATTTCACACCAACTACAGACCACTATCTATCAGTTGCTACGAAGCTTATACGTTTTAATGCAGCATATGCGCGTCGCATTTACGGGACAAAGTTTGTTTGATTTTCAACACATATACAGAACGGTTTCGTTTATGCGCCAACTCGCAATGCATAAAGCAACGTAACGCCGCATATGCCGCACGAACGTGAACAAACGCATCTATGTGGTGATTTTCAACGAATATAGAGAAGAAATTCGTTTATGCCGCGACGCGCAATGCAATTATTAAGCAAACGCTGCTTATAGTGGATATATTACTTCTCCTGGAGTATGCACAACTACAACATTTGCTACTCAACACTCATCAGCTAAATACTTGCAAAAAATGAAAACGGTCATGACTATGTAATACTTTTCCAAATGGAATCCTCTTGGAGTAAAGACATTCATACTTGCTTCTGGGACATTTCATTTGATTTGTGTCGTAGATAGATAATGCTGTCTTCAGATATACAAACTTACGGGCGGACAAACAGAGAAACAGGCTGTTTCCGGTATTCTCCTCGCCCCGATCCCCTACACTTTGTTGTGCGGTGTATAATAAAATTGACACACTACCGCACGTTCTTTGTTATTGTTTATGCCGCGCAAGTGTGTATTTTGCCGCATAAACACGGACCTTTATATGCGTTAAAAATCACCGCATGAACTTTACTCGCCATGCTTATACGGCGACGTGCATCTGCGGCGTTACATAGCAAAGTAAGAAAGTTTATGTCTGGCGATTTAATTATTAGTTCAACACTGCAATTATTTCATTACGCCGATAGCATTGGATTAAATAACACTTTAACTGAACGAATTTACATACTGTTAAAAACGAGTACACTATGTCGATACCTTTAATACCCAACATTGCGGTTAGATTTTATGGTTGGTTTTGTAACAATGAGTGACGTAGGCCAAGCGTTAAGTCTATAAAGGTTAATCCAAATAATATCATGCCATTGAATTGAACTTTGATGAACGATTTAAAACCAGCCATACATTAGATTTGTTTTTGAAAGTGTAAGCTTTCACAAAATTTATGAATATCCATTTTACCTGAACGAAATTTTACGTATTACAGTTGTAAATTTATCGCATGACTTAATCAGTAATAAGTATCACAGTTCAAAATAAAAAACAACAAGAAATGTTCATTTTCTTGCGGAGTTAGGTTTTTGGCCAGCTTTTGCCAACATTATACGGCGGCATAGAGGGGCATGATAAATGTGTTGCCGTTGGTTATTATGGTGGTGGGTTCTGAAATAATAAGTCAAATATATATATAATATATATATTTAATCATGCAATACAAATAGCCGAAAACCGAAATGTTACAAAATGCATTTCCGACAGATATGGTGAGCAAATATAATAAATTCATTTATTCCATAAAATACAAATATCAAATTATATAATAAAATAAATATCAGATCAACAACAGTTACTTATAAAAAGTAAACATAGAAATATAAAAAAAGTGTTATATTTACCTGAAATAATAAGTCAAATATATATATATAATATATATTTAATCATGCAATACAAATAGCCGAAAACCGAATGAGACAAAATGCGCCCATTTGTCACCTCCGTGTCGAACCGACACATTTCATTGGATAATATATTTGGATCAGCTATTTGATTGGTAAATATAAAATAAATGCAAGGGAAAACTGGTTATAGTGCTCGGTTAATTTGTGAACACGGGGAATTGTGAACATTGATTTCTGCTCTAGATAATAACGATTACTAACAAAGAAAATTTAAACTGCTATTACTACTAGAAATCTACACGCAAATTACAACTAATTGAGGTCAAAACTATTTGAATAAATGCATTAACCTATTTTATATGTGACATCTATTTACAAAATAGTAATATTATAATAAGTTTAATATTAGAAATGTATATCCTGTGACAAATGTGTTATTGATCTCGTGCGCACGGGGTCATTAACCAATGAAAACACGTGAACTATCTGCCATATTTTCAAAATGGAGGTCGGAAATCAACAAGTAACAATAACCTATTCTCGACCTCCATTTTGAAAATATGGCAGATAGTTCACGTTCTCTGATTGGTTAGTTATCCCGTGCGCACGTGGTAACTAAACTATTTGTCCCCTCTATGCCGCCGTAAGCATATACTATTACAAAGACTCTTTATATTTTGTAACATCCTTTAATTAATATGAGTGCACTATGCGATTCGTTACACAGATGTGCAAGTGGATATTACGCCAATTATTTTTTTTAATTTATAATAAATAAGACTGGTGAATGTTTAATATCAAAATTTAGTCAAAAATTTACATGCAAGTCAGAAGTTTATTTGTTTTGTTGCGGTTATTATGATGTTGTTTAAAATTACTTATGCAAATTAATACCACTACAATGTATTCGATATTCGCAGACCATATTTTGAGTGTTTTTTTAAACAGCAAGCATTTATATTGTATGATTAGATGTCACATGGGCGCGACACGTGCCTAGTTTATTTGAAGCCATGTTATGAAACAACACGTTAATAAGTTTACGTGCACTTATTATTCCACACGTTATTTAGTTTTTGAAAAAAAGTAATTGGTAAGATCATTACATAATGGTGTAATTGACCAGTAGATACCTGTCAATCAAGGATTGGGCTGACCAATTACGGTTTATATTTCAGTGGTAAACAATAGCACATGGTTGCATAATCCAATCGATTTACTTAAAACCCTTGGACAAATAACCTTGGACAAACAGAAAGGCGGAGCGATAAATTTCTGTCTACTGGTTAATTTGGTTTCATGTATCTATCGCCTTGTTAATTAATATATTACTCACACTTGACAAAAACATACCAAATAAATACATGTAGCAACTATGCACTACGAATCTCTTTAATACCCATATATCTTATAGTCATTTGCTTCATTTAACAACTAAACTTAATACAAATGAACGTAATCTATACACAATTTAACACTTGGGACGACAAAACTACCACACACATAACCCGAGACGCATAATTCTTTTTCTGAAAACACTGAAATCAATTAAAGTTGAACACTCGTTGCACATCAAGAGAGACGCAAAGCATAAATGTGAACGTCAATGATCTGAGCCGGGGTGGCTTTGATCATTGGGTAACCCGTGAATTACCGACGATATGTTATATACCCGCTTTGTGTATCAATGTCAATCAAATTAAAAATCAATAAAATGGGCTGGCCGGCAATCAAGCCATATAAATGTGCGTGACAGGGCCAGTAGTAGCAGATCGATGTCCGTAAACTGAGGACATCTGATACAGTCAGTGTCGCAACAAAATACAACAGTGCGTTCAATCGTCATTTTATTTTAACTCAAACAGTTACTTAAGTTAAAACTAGTGGCAAACACGTGAGACAACAATACGAGTGCTGACTATTTTCCTTCGTTTGCACTGCAAACATTCGACGCAGTTTCGTTACATTGGGAGCCGTACGCACGGACACGATGTACCTACTCACGGTATGGGTGTGCCTGATGTCGGGTCTGGCCGTCGGTAGCGCTGGAGGTAAATTTGCACCCAAGCTCGTTTTTTTTTGCCGTGTTGAATTAACCCACATTGTAATAGCAATGACATGGCTTTTCATTAATCTCGCGAGTATAACACCATCTCCGCATTAACATAGAAATTATATAAACAATTTAAAAATTAATTGTTTTTTAATTAATATAGAATTATGGACATTTCGGTTTTGCTTTCAATCATATCTATTAAATAAAGCAACATTAACTTATAAAACGTATCATATAAACTATTAAATATATCATACGCCAACTAGTGGTATGATGAACTTCACGAACTGACGCCAACGAGATGAAATAAAACGATACACCATCAAACAGTACTCAGTTTGATTAGTATCCCATACGTGTATATTGTGTCCAACGATACGTAGAAAGTACATGAAACAAAATATCTCAACAGAATATAGCGCGAAGTTTATACGCTCAATACTCGTAATTTCCATAAAGGACTGACTGCTAATGCAAAATACGTTATAAATGTTCTTCTTCTTCTTCTTCTTATAATAATAATAATAATAATAATTATTATTATTATTATTATTATCATTATCTACTTTAAATTATTATAAATTATATTATGAACGAATTGTGGCTTTTAATTTTAATAATTTTTACCACATTACAATCGTTATATTTGGTACGCCCAAAGAAGTAAAACCCATAGAAAGTCGCTTACAATAATAATCTAACTCAGCATTGAAATAAACTGCATTGTATGCTATAACAGCTATAGTATATGGTATTCTCATTGTGTCTTGTGCACATGAAACAGTCACGATATCAAATACCACAAATTATTATTCAGAACAATGTTCAGAATATAATGCTTGTGTTTTATAACTTAAACACAGTTTATATTTGTTTAATTTTAAGAATGTTTAAACATCATTAAATGATATTGAATAATGATTGAACAAACAGAAAACAAACGTGTTAGCTGGGTTTTTATTGAACTTTTCTTCTTTAGCGTTTTGCAATGAATGTCTGTATTAAAATCTGTTTTCATTCACGGACATTGAAACGTTTATGTTAAAGGGACTTGTTCACAGATTTTCGTAATTTTGAAAAAAAAGTCATTTCGTTTGTTAACTGCAAAATTTAAGGCAGATGGACTAACCAAGCAAACATATTATATAAAGAAATACAATTTTAATTAAAAGATTGGATTTCGCCGGGACTCGAACTTACATCCGCCGGGATAAAAGTCTGGCTCGCCAACCACTCGGCCCTTCTGACTTACATTCCTGATAGTTATTTTCTTACGCTATGTAAATGGTACATATGTTTTCCTAAATTTCAATGAAAAGCGTTACAAACGCATTATAATTTTATCCATTTTAATTGAATTTTTTTTTATTAACGACACTATATTTCCATTATATTTCTTTGTCAGTTGTGTTATTTCGCTCGTTTAATATATATAACGTATTTTTATTATTGGGATCCTTAGTAACATTTTTGAAAAATGTCAATTCGCCAATCTGTTAACAGGTCCCTTTAATGGTATGTATCCAGAGCAAATGTAGCAATAGCGTTTCAATAATTATTCCAACTGCGCCAAACAAGTTATTAAATTTACAATTTACCTGCCACTGTTTAAGAAAGATACAAGATTTTAACGCGCGGTTTATGAATATTCAGAATATTTTATTAAACGGTAGGTAGCGTTACTAAAAGTCTAATGAAAAGATGACATCACCGTTTTTAATGTTCAAATTTTGAAGACCAAAATTGGACAGAATTTAAGCGGTATCAAGATGATGTTATTTTCATATAGAGTCAAAGTCCTTAGTGATTGAACATGTGGTGTATCATGTGACAGGGCAAGCGTGCTTGGTTGGCGTATGATACGCTGTACATCAATGGACAGCCGATAAAGCAGTAGGGGTACGCAGGAGATGAACTGTCTGTTTTATCGTGGAACATTAATGGTCTGTCGCAAGATAAGAAGGAAAGTGTTGATTTTGTTGGGATATTGGCAAATTATGACATTTGTTTTTTGTATGAATCGTGGTGTAAATCAAATTCTAACGTAGAACTAAATGGTTATATTACCCATAACTTTTACAGGACTTTCCAAAATAGAAATGCCAAACGAAGTAGTGGCGGTCTATTGCTTTGTTACAGGGATTATTTAGAGGGCGGTATAGAAATTATAAAAAATCATTATGACGCCATAATTTGGTTAAGACTAGATCATGTATTTTTTAACATGGAACAAGATATTTTTATATGTGGCGTTTACATTTGGGGTGAGGATTCGCCAGTCTATAACTATTTAAGTGTTGACTTATTTCAAATTTTAGAAAACGATATTTCAGATTATGATAATAAGGGCGCAATTTATATATGCGGTGATTTTAACAGTCGTGTTGGTGAAAAGAATGATTATATTTTGCATGATAGAGTGAATATTTGCATCGATGAAATCGATTATAGTCCAGATTGTACTCCTAGCAGGGCCTCGTTAGATCAAAGGCACAATAATCATGGTATTAAGTTGCTAGACTTTTGTAAGGCAACCGGTATGCGTATTGTTAATGGCCGGCTAGGAAACTCAAATCAGTATACTTTTTTGTCGCATAACGGCTGTTCTGTAATTGATTATCTGCTCACTGCCGATTGTAATTTTTCACAACTATCTCGTTTTTGTATTGATAGTTTTAATGAATGGAGCGATCACGCCCCAGTAAACTTTGCATTGTGTTGTAATAAAAATAGACGTGATAAAACTAGTCATGCGGAAATGAAATATAAGTGGAATGTGCATTCTAGGGAGCAATTTCGCTCAGGTATTATAGGTAATTTGATCAAGTTTAATGCTATTGTGGACAACGTTGATTGCTCAAACAGAGATTCTGTTAATAATATGCTAAATGATTTTACTAATACAATACGAAGCGTAGCAGATCCCCTGTTTTGTAAAACGTGCTATTTTAAAGATGAAATGTGTTTCAAAGATAGTAAACAATTTAAAAATGTGTGGTTTGATAATGAATGTAAAACAGCGCGTTCTTGTTATTTTGACGCTCTTAAATTATTTAATTCTCAGAGAACTGAATCTAACAGGATTAATTTATGTGAATGTAAAGCTAGGTATAAAAATATAGTTAGGAAAAAGAAACGTTTACATTATAAAAGTAAAATGCTTGAGCTTGAACAGATGAAGAAATCTAAACCTAAAGATTTTTGGAAACATTTTAAATCCCGATCACGTAAACATTCTGAAGATATTTCCTTAGGGGACTTTCGCGAATATTTTGAAAATATTAGCAGTAATCTTTTCAATTGCAGAAATGAGGAATCAGAAACTTTTAACGAGCAAAACGATTTTAACATGCCTAATGATGTTTACCCTGAACTTGATAGGCCAATCAGCGTTGATGAAATCGTAAAAGCTATTAAATCTTTGAAGCGTAACAAATCAAGCGGTACAGATTATCTGTTAAATGAATATTTCATTGAAACAGTTGATATATTGTCTTCGCATATATGTGATTTGTTTAACACAGTTCTTAACTCTGGATATTTTCCAGACGCATGGGCAGAAGGTATAATTATTCCGATTCACAAAAAGGGTCCGGTTAATGACGTTAATAACTATCGGGGGATTACGCTTGTGAGCTGCCTATCTAAACTATTTACAACTGTATTGAATAACCGTGTCGAACAAGTTTGTAATGAAAATAATCTTATTTCGGACGCGCAGTTCGGATTTCAAAAAGGGCGATCTACTATTGATGCTGCGTTCATTCTTTTGTCTTTAATACAACATTACTCATATAAAAACAAGCGTTTATACGTCATTTTCGTCGATATGATGAAATGCTTCGATTCTATATATAGAAATGGGTTATGGTTTAAATTGTACAAATCAGGAATTCAAGGCAAGATCCTAAGAATTGTGCGCGATATGTACGGAAAAGTAAAATCATGTGTAAAATCGTTGTCTTCCTATTCTGATTACTTCGTATATGCAGTAGGACTACGACAAGGGGAGGTAATGTCTCCTCTGTTGTTTTCTCTCTTTGTTGAGGACTTAGAACTGTATTTGCAAAATGATATTGACTCAGGTCTACAAATTGATGATATAATTTTGTTACTTTTACTCTTTGCTGATGACATGGCTATTGTTGGTAAATCTCCAAACGAAATTCAAACTCATTTAGATTATTTATACGAGTACTGCAATACATGGGGATTGCAAGTTAATGTAGAAAAAACAAAAATTATGGTTTTCCGAAAGCGAGGTGGGCTTTTGCCCACCGAAAGTTGGTCTTACAATGGCCAACCAGTAGAAGTAGTAGATAATTTTAATTACCTTGGACTGGTGTTTAAATATACCGGTAGTTTTAACCTAAATGAAGAGCATCTGGTTGGAAAGGCTCTTAAGGCAATGAATATTTTGCTTACTAAATGTAAAATGTATGACTTAAAACCAAAATTATTATGTCAATTGTTTGATTCGTTTGTAGGTTCAATTTTAAGCTATGGGTCTGAACTTTGGGGTCACACCAGAAGTAAAGAAATTGAAAGAATTCATTTGAAATTTTGTAAACGATTGTTAAATGTTCCTTCTAATACCTGCACCGCCGCTGTGTACGGTGAACTGGGCAGATACCCCCTGTATATAAGCAGATATGTTCGTATTGTCAAGTATTGGCTTAAAATTGTATCCACGGATAACATTATTTTAAAACGTATATATACTCAAGCTGTAGCTGATTGTGACTATGGTAATCGTAACTGGGTATTTCAGTTGAGAAAATTGTTAAACGATTACGGATTATCTTTTGTATTTGATAATGTACATTCCATAGATGTTAAAACATGTATAAGTACCTTTAAAAATAGAGTAATTGATGCATTTAAACAGGAATGGTTTAGTTTACTCGAGAATAGTTCGATGCTGGATGTTTATAGACAATTCAAAACTTCTATAGAATATGAAATATATTTAAATGTTGTCCCGAGAAGCCTAAGGTTTTATCTGTGTAGATTGAGAATGTCTGCTCATCCTTTACGGATTCAGACCGGTAGATATAATAGAAATAATACACCTAGAAATGAAAGATACTGTTTATATTGTTTACAAAATAACAAGTTTGACGTCGAAGACGAATATCACTTTATTTGTATTTGTCCCTGCTTTTCTGATCTAAGAAATAAATATGTTAAACTAAAATACCGTGCACGCCCATCGGTTTTTAAATATGTCCAATTGTTGAAAACTAATAATAGAACTGAACTTATAAATCTTTGTATGTTTTTAAAAGAAGCTTTGAGTGTACGTTCTGCATTCCATAACACTTTTGCCTAAATGCTCATCTCCATTGCAAACATGTTTAGTCTTATATATTTCAGATAGCAAATAAAATACATATATACAAGTATATACAAGTATGTTAGGTTAATGTGGTATATATTGAATAACTAATTTTAAATATATTATTTAATATCCTAAATATTGTTAACGAATGCATTTCACGTTGACATTGTATTTATATTATTTTATGTGTTGTAGACGATGTACAATGTACAAGTCTGAAATAAAATATCTATCTATCTATCTATCAGAGTGGTATTCATATTTATGTTATGCTTAGTAATTTGTTTGTTTGTTTGTTTGGATTTTTCGCCGTTTTTAACAGTATCTCAGTAATATTGCGGCGGTCAGTTAACCTATTCGCACTTTTCCTGTGCACGCTTAGCCGATCTAAGCGGTTTACTGGTAATAAGTGCACATACTTATGCCGGTAACTGACAACTGCCCTACTTGAATCTGAATGGCCTTAGAAATAATTACATGACCAATCCCCACACAAGTTATGTGGCCGGGCTGGGGTTCGAACTTACGAACCCGGATGGACAGTCGCTCTACCAACTGAGCTAGCCGGGTCATGAAGTATAATTGAGATAAATCCTTTTATCACTCAATGTGCTGGACTTTTTTTTTATATATGTAAAAAAAATACTCAATTGCATAAAAGATAAAAGAAAAGGTGTTTGTTTTCGGTGTGATAAACGTTATAACATCGCTAGAACCCTTTACATTTCATTTAAATGTATGATTTGGTTTAAAATCTTTCCACAGGATTGCAAGAACTATGTATATCGATATAAATTGTCAAACGTGTATTTATATTGATATATATGATTACTTCAGTACAGTGCGGTTGTCAATCAAATTGGTTCGTTAAAGTTATAAGACATTTTATAAATCCATATCGACCATTAATATTAACTAGTACAATTACAAGTATTTCCAATAACAAAATGTCTTTGAATGAAATGCAACTTGTGATATGCACTCGACTGTACCTATTACTGATTAAACGGTGTTTAACGCATGTATAAAATGTAGTTAATTTTATTATGCAATGGCTCCATCTCCTGTCCTGAGCTCCACCTCCGTGGCATTGGCTCAACCTCTTTTTGAAAAGAACACTTTTATACATAAAACCCGTCCAAATACAACGTCAAGTAGTTGATAATGTTGCATAGATCAGTAAAATGTTAAATGTTTGCCTCAATATCTGTATTTTGTGCGAAAAATGCTTTAAAACGCAGGAAAAAGTCGATATTGCGCTTGAATCGACTCGATGTTACCATTCATAAAAGTCCTCCTGTTGATAAATATTTGTTTTTTTTTGCAAATTTCTCTACCAATTTAGTAAGTTATATCGTTTCTACGCGGAACTACATTTTCCGATTTTTAAAATAGCGCTTTCAATTGTTGTATTAATGAAAAAACCAGACCTACCTTTCGTCTTTGTTGATATTTTGCACCAATTTTCTGTTCTGAGCTCCACCTTGGAAGTGGCATTCGATATTTTTATATTCACCTCAAAAAGAGGTGGAGCCAGTGTTTACAGGCCGTGTTAAACAGATACCTATTATTGACGCTATTGTTCCTGATAACAAAAGGTCCGTTTACAAAACCTGATAAAATGTAGATGACCTAAAATTCTGATCGTATGGCACTTAGGCGTTTTTAACGTTTAAAAGACGACTTCTAACATAGCATGTGCATGCGTAATTAAATAGACAACATAAACTAAAACATCGCCACGAGCTATTTTACTCGCATGATAGTTGTTCGTAATTATGGGTTCATCAAGTAAATTGTTATTGGTAAAATTTTAAATGTCATCGTGTACACCAATGGAAAATACGCAAAGCATTGGCATACATATGACGCAAACGAATTTTGACTGTGAATTAATTAAACGAGTTTAACATGCAGTTACATGTACATGTATATGTATACATTATGTGATCGTGTCTAGCCTTCACTGCTTTAAAATCTTCGTGGTCTGTTACTACTGCACTAGTACACGTTACATCTCTGTCTACTACCGGTTTGTTTCGACTCGGTCACATAAATCATTCGCACTGTTGGTGGCTGTGTCATCCTTGTTTTTTTATGTTGAATGACTAAATATTTTTATTCTGCACTTAATTGCAAACATATCAGATCGTCAATAAGTGGAAATGCTACAAAGTTGAACAGAAACATAAATATTGCTTTCTATAGTGAGCTGTCTGTAGCACGATCCTTGTTAGTTAATAAACGTTTAAGTTACCTGGTTTGTATAGGGAGCATTTATTCAAACTGCACGAAGCAAGTTTATTAAAGTTGCCATTTACCTGCCAGTGTTTAAAGTGGATACAATATTTAATCGCGCGCTTTGAGAACACTGAATCAAAATGTATGGAATGTTAAGGTTATAAACTTGCAATGAAACCATCATGTTTACATCTAGGCTGTAAATTATCTGCAATATTCACATTTTCGACAATGTTTCAAATTTTAAACCCGGACAAAACACGTATAATGAAACATCGACTACATTCGGTAGCTGTCACGTACTTGTGACATCAATTTGTTCTATAAACAGTTGTATGTTGTATTCATTGGTCATGTGAAAGACCGCTTGATTCTGTTACAAGGTCGATATAAGTTATTTAAACCGAACAAAGAATTGCGAGGAAAGTCAAAATCTGGTGATTGAAATATCTCGGCGTGGTGTTGGGAGGTCGTCAATAGTTTAAAACGAGCAAGTGGCTGTAAAATTCCCAAATGTATTTCATTGAATGGTCATACACATATAAGAGACTATGTACGAACCTGAGTGAGGCTGGTTTCACATGCATCCGCGTGCGTCTGCGCTCTGTGCGTGTGCATATTGTGTCCGCGCGACGCAAACGGAAACCCTTTTAGATGAGCCCGCTTGCGTGTACGCTCTTTCTTTGAATTGAGTGAATGTATACATAGATGAAATATGCCTTTGTGATAATTCGGAAAATCATGCATGTACATTTAAGCAAACTTGGCATCATGACAAACCAAATAATACGTGTCAAATAGTCGACACCAAGCGCCTTAAGAATGCTCTGCCACGCATTATTCATCAACTCACTGTCTTTGTAATCTTTTTGTGTTTGGTCATACAAAACTGGACGTTTTCTTATCAATTCCATAAATTTTAGCATACTGTGAACTTATTTAAGTGACCACTTATGATGCTATCTTCGCTAGATATGGTTTCCGCGTGTCCGCGCAAAATCGCTACATGTTCCGATTTTACGCGCATAAGATTTCTACGTAGCGCGCATGCGGGTCCATGTGAAAAGACTAGTTGAAGAACGCTAGATCCGTTTATTCTCTGTCCGTTTTTATGCAAACGGAGACGCACGACGCAGACGCAAGCGGATACATGTGGAAGCAGCCTAAGGCAAATGAAAATGCCTCTTGTAAAATGACCTAACAGAAGACTGGAAAGATAAAACAATACTATGTACTATTGAGAATTAAGATGTGTCTAGTCATAGCCTAATGGGAAAGATAAACCAATACTATGTAATAATCAGAATAATTATAAAAAATACTGATTTCATTTGTTGCCGATGCCGTTTTTATATGAATCCAATCTATGGAGTTTCATACACCTTATACAAACCCACTTTTGAGTTGTTGTCGGTTGTTTGTTTTATTCTTGACCATGTCGCTATTTTAAGGAACGCTGGCATCGGTTCCACTCTTATCATGTATATTTGATAGATATTTCGTTTGAACACAAAACAGATGATAAACCCTGTATCGATAATGATAAAAACGCAGATAACGTTATTAACTATATCTTAAACTATAGGAGTGTTGTCGTTATTTATAATGTACTTATAATATGTGTAATGGCGTGACGCATGCATATATAATTAATTCATTTATTATCGCGCTATATACGGGTTGCTATTTGACTTTTCGCTCACAACGCTGCATATTTAATTGTAAACAATCATAACAGTGCATAAATTAGGTCATGAATGATTTTATGACACGAACTAGAAAGACAATAAACTATACAATGTTCAAACTATTCAATTTCTGCCACGTACACAGAGCTGATGTCGAACTATGTGAAGTCGTTTGGACCAGTTGAAGTAATGATCAGTTCCTATTCGATATGTACATATTAAAGTTATTCAAATAAACGTACTTTACCTACGAAAGTTTGGTTTATAATATAAATATAACAGACTTCTATTTTGTACGGCGGCATAGAAGGGACATGAGAAGTATTCTATTTAACACGTGCGCACATGTTAACCATCACGTGCACACGTGATGATTAACACGTGCACACGTGATAGTTAACACGTGCGCCCCTTGATAGTTAACACGTGCGCGCGTAATGATTAACACGTGCGCCCGTGATAGTTAACACGTGCGCGCGTGCTGGTTAATACGTGCTTACGTGAAAGCATCACGTGCGCACGTGTTAAATAAAATATTTCTCATGTCCCCTCTATGCCGCCGTAATTTTGATTACCAATGCCAATATATCACAATGCCTTTGTTTGAAGTCAACAGGTGGAATAATGTAGTAAATGAGTACCCGCCAATTTGATTGCGAAATACTAACAACTGCGTTTCAGTTTGTCACAATTAAAATGAATATTTTATAATCCAACGTGTATTATTTATATCTGAGAATGGGCAGAGTGAAACTAAGTGACTCAAATTAACAAAAACACGGACGTTTTGTTACGCATGTGTTGTTATACCTTACCTGTTCAGCTTTCACCTCACCACAATGTAATGGCTGCGTGTGATTTGAACATATACGCTGAAAGTTCTTTTATCATTAGTAATTAGTAAAGAAAAACAAACTGATCACGCGCTCACATTGTGATCGATTCTCCTTCTCATTAAAATAATCCATAAATATGAACAAATACAAACGTTCGATAATATATTAACCGGTGCATAGAATATAAAATCCATTTATGTTTGTTTTATAGTTTTCTTTTACCGTTTAATTATTATTTACCTAGTACCTACCGTATTTGATTCCTATAGGGATAAGTATAATTGCCTGTAGAGTCTATACGGATGTTTATATTAATACCATTAGACTTTATAAGTTAAAACCATTAGCCCCACTTTGTTTCCACTATTTTTTTTCGCCCATGCAAACTTTTTGCACAATTAATTTATGCTATCTATTGGAGAGATACCTTTGTATGTATTGCAAAAAAAGAGCCTCTTACAACACCAATGCAAATAGTCAGAAAGTGGACCAGTGGCCCCTGACGCGGCTCTTACTGGCTAAATAGTTTCCGCAGTGAGATACCTCCTACAAACTTGTTCAAAATCAAGAGTATTTGACCAGCTGCTGTGCTACATGATAGCGAAATATTTAAAATAGAGTATACATCGGCCTATATGCGATATTGCCCCTACAAATGACTTAAATTAAAACTACTTGTTTGGTTTCAAAACAATTGTAAATGAATTGACATTTCTTTGCCAAGGTAATCAAAGCCTATTAATATTGATTGACATAATTGTAACAACCAGTTATCGAATATCGCAGTTTCCTTATCAAGTATTATTGAAAAATGTTTATGTAACAAATTGTATTTTGGAGTACTTTAGTACTTAAATTGTGTCATCTGCCACACTTGCACTTGTTTTCTAATATTTATGGCACCATTTTGCGTTGCAGATTTTTTTTAGTTCAAAGCAATATTATTCATACCAACCGCTCATGCTTCATTGATTAAAGCATATCTTCTCTCAGTTCGTATCATGACAAAGGTTCGTTAGGACTATAAATAAGGTCCATGAGGCACTTTTCGCCTACAGTGGATGTATTTTTAGAAGAGACTTCCCTGAAACAGAAAATACTATAAAAGCGGAAAGTGTCGTCTCGGATTAGCCTGTGCGGGTGCGGACTGCACAGACTAATCCGGGATTTCACTTTACGCACATGCATTAATCCCGGTTTTCCCACGACACGCTTCAAATGTATAATAAATACAGAACTGTGACCAGTGACCTATTACGTAAATTAACAAGATACAATGAAATATAAAGGACACGTAAACCGAGCTGTTTTATTTTATTGTTAAAGCCACGTACTAACACCGTACTTTTAAGGCCATACAGATAACAATGAGGATGGTCGTTGTGTGTGTTTAGTTTAATGTTTTATCCCACTTTCATTTATAAACAGACGTGATAAAATGATAACCCGTCTGATTTTGTATTCAAAATATACCACCACAATCTGTTTATGCCACACGAAAGCTGAATGTGGCCAAATTAATACAATTTAAGCATTCGTTTTTTGCAAAAGTGTCAACTTTAGATGAAGTATATCTTATTCTAAATAAAATTAAAATGGCAAAATATCCACTCCTTTAAGTCCAAAAATGCCTGGTTTAAAATGACGTAAGCATGCCAAAAAATGACAACAGATACATTCGATCTGATGTAATTAAAGATGTCATAAATTAGCGATAACCTGATGCGAATCTTGGTGATACTGATTATTTATCAAATGTTAATATCATTGTTTAAAAATGTAGCAACATGAAATTGGATTGATACCATGTCGGTGACGTTTCAAAATAACTAGAACAACGTACACTCTTCTGATTTGCCAATCAAACAGGTTGCAACACGTGAAATCTTGTCAAAATAACATCGATTATATCAAAGCGTTTGATGTTCATGGTTTTTTGTGTAAGTGGTTTAATAAATATGGAAATAGCTACATCATTAATCATTCGGTTCAATAAAATATTCAACTGAACGAAGCAAACGGGCATGGAAACGACATATGACTAAAAACGCGTGTAAAGGACAAGGTATAAGTTACAAAAAGATTGTTACTATAACCAATACCTTTAAATATTCTAGTAAACACTGAGCAGAAGTCAATGTGCATTGTTCAAATACATATTGCTGCGTTAGCTGATACGTTGTGGTGAACTTTAAAAGACCACTGTGCAATTCATTTATTGTCAATGAGAATAAGCTTCTTGGGAAAATAGCTTTGCGCAGGAATGAGTAAGCTAAATATATTCTATATTTGGCGCTGTTGCTGTGGGTATTGCTTACGTTGGTCATGTTCGGTTTGTCACGTGAGCTTCAATCGGAATCAACCTAAAAGATAATATAATAATCTATTGCAAATAAGGTGTATAAACATGTATGTGACTCTGGTTAAAATGAATACAAGTAGTACATATAAGTGTAGCCATCAATAGCATAAGGTCTTAACGAAGACACCATTGCAACCACAACAAAACGTTCGAAGGTTGCGCAAATTTAATGACAAATTAGGCCAAAACGTGATTTGTTTTTTTCGAACTATTCATGATCTAGGAAAATTGGTTATATAACTTGTGCAACTAGGTACAAAAAAGTATAATATTTATAAGTTCAATTTCGGTTGCCGTGATTCGGGTTCATATAAAAAAAACAAACAACACACAGCATTACAGTTTTAATATAAGTATTATAAATTAGATTTCAGAGAATAATTAAACGAGGGGAGAACTTATCTACATATTTTCATCAATTGTGATAATATAATATTCATTTTATGAAATTTTGTATTGTTAAATCGGCTATAATTTTCTAGTTGCCATGCTACTATGTAATGCAAACAAATCACCACCCTATCATGATATCAGCATTTTACTTAAAACGTAAACGTATCTATTGCCTGAATTAATACACATATTTGATTTACTGTATCCGTTTCATGAACGTCAATAAATTCGAATTTTAAGTCATTAAGGGAAGGGTCATTGTTAGATCAGTAAATTGAACGTTCTTTTCCACTATATTGGTTGTCATTAAAGTCATGCCTCATGTCCTGAAATACAATATTCGAGATGTTAAAGAACATTGGCGTATTTGACATAATATCTATTAAAACTGTGTATAAAGTTCATTGGGTATGGGTAATTACGAAATCAGTTAGTATATCTATAAATAATTCTGAAAGAAGGACATCCTCATAAAACGCAATTGCCTTTTCAGTGGTTTTACTTTCGAATATACAAATGTAACATATATGTTTGATATGTCAATACTTACAAAATATTATTAAAGTCAGTGGTGACTTATAGACTAACATTTGTTATTTCTGTCCGCTTTTTATTGGCAACAACATAATGCTATTTGCAAAATATATACACGTAATAACCGGGACTCAATATGGCCGCAATAAACTGAATTTTAAATTTAATATGTTTCAGTTGTGACCGATATCAATCCGAACACTGTGAGCACTGAAGGCGGTGCCAGAATCACTATCGTTGGAGAAGGTATGTTGTCATGCTGGTTGTAGAATTCTGATAGTTAAACAAACAATGCCACCAACACAATCGACTACACCACCCCTACCAGCAACAACAGTTAACGAAAACAAAAATTGACTCATGGAAAGACAAATAATATTATTATGTAAAGTCAGGGCAACTTCCTACAGCCTATTGATTGCTTGTATTTTTTTGTGCTGCAATGGAATTAAATGTTACGGAGTTTGCATCGTATTAGCAAATAACATTTAGACACGCATGTTGTCGGTAAAGCGGGAAAGTCCTTAGCTGAACGGTTCGAATAATTAAATAGCAAAGAATCTAAACGAAAACGTATTTCCAGAGGTACTACTTATGTTAGTAATTAATATACAGGTTCTTTAAACGATGGTAAACGTTATTCGACACTGAGGTGATAAGATTTATTGTTTTGTTAAAGGTTTCACACACGACCTGTTTAATTTCGGTACCGGAAATGAGGGCAAGGCAGTGGAGGTGAACTTCGTCAGTGCCGAAGGAAACATCGTTCCGTGTGACATACACAAGGACGGATGCACCCTGACCCAGATCACCTGTTACACCAGGAAGTATGCACTTTATATTGAAACATTTGTTTAGTTTTGTCATGAACCGTATTTGATAATGTCAGAAAGTAGACTAAGTAGACTTAAGTTATGGAAGACTTATGAACGGCCAGGTAGACTTGGAAGTCAAGCACATGCATCGAGGGTTAAGTGTGAAACTATTGTATTTGATATAGACATGTTAAGCAGAAACTTTAGTTTCACACTCAACTCTCGACATGTAGATAATGTTTTAGTTATGAAAAAGGGGAATCAATGTACAAACATGGGTACATATAGGACAAACATCACTCAAATGTTAACAAAAACGTGCGCCAAATGTAAGACACACGTAGTGCAAACACATGTACATCAAATGACAAACGAAAGTCAAATGCAGAACAAATGTGAAACAGCTGTAGAACACTTGTACCAAATACAATTTTGAGGCGTTTCGTTGGAAACCCGGGCTTAATGCATGAGCGTACCCGGAATAGCCTATGCAGTCCGCACAGGTTAATCTAGGACCACACTTTCCGCTTTTATGGACTGCACAGGCTAATCCGGGACGACACTACGCACATGCATTAAGCCCGGGTTTCCCACGACACGTATAAATATATGACATAAGTGTATCAAATATAGTACGTATAAACGTGTCATGGGCACTGTCTGGTTTTCAGGATGGAACATGACGTCCCGTACACTGTGTCGGTGAAGGTGAACGGAGAGCTCGTGACGACACTCTGTACCGCAAACCCCGACTACTGCGTCATCCGGGTAAGTGGACAGTTTCGCAAAAATGGCTTCCATGTAAACCATGCGATATAGGAACAATACTGTTAGTGTGACGCATACACTTGAAACAATGTAAGCTTTAACCATGCGTTGTAGGAACATTACTGTTAGTGTGACGCATACACTTGAAACAATATAAGCTTTAACCATGCGTTGTAGGAACATTACTGTTAGTGTGACGCATACACTTGAAACAATATAAGCTTTAACCATGCGTTGTAGGAACATTACTGTTAGTGTGACGCATACACTTGAAACAATGTAAGCTATACACTTAGATCTGCAACATCGCATACCGTTTAAAATTAAGATAAAAAGTGAAGTTGCATAAATTCATATCTGAAGAAGTCAGATGTAACACAACACATACAACATTCCATCGTCGGAACCAACGTTCGCTCAGATACTTATGCTTCTTGATCAGATATAATGTAGTGCTAACGGAATATATACCGTGGGTTTCGACGATGGCAACATTCAGATTGAGTTGTTTTGTTGTAGGGTCACTGGTACAACACCCCCAGGATATACGACCTCTACCCTCAGAGCGGGAAGCCCGGTATGTACTGAACTACCCAGGTCATGTTGTAAAATTCCTAAGCGCTATGCTAGAATGCTACGAATATTACTGTGTACTGCTGCATGCTGCTGTACAAAAGTGTCTCCATTTGATGTAATAAGCTTTGAAAACAATTTTCTTTTATATTGTATTAAAGTACAAAATTTTCTTTCACATTGTATTAAAGTACACTGCCGCGTTGAGGCGAAATGGCGAGGCAACAAATTTAATAAGGTAATTGAAACATATTTATCACACAGTGGGCTAATTAGAAGAAAATAATTATAAAAAGTTAGCAATAAGCCATTAATTGTACATAGACTTGTACTAATGCATTTATGTATCAGGTGACGTTATTTTGACGGTATACGGCCGTATCATCACGGAACGTTTCGGGAGTAACACTGACATCAGCTCTAACGGTCGCAACGAGGCGATTCTCAGGTAGGTATAGGTGGTAAAACAGCAATGGCTTATTTTAAGTGTTACACAAATGCTGTAGATGGCCATCAACCGAAAATATTTATATTTTAGCTCGTTGTATTATTTAGATCTATGTATTACAATTAATACATTTTCGTTTATTGTTCCACCGTAAAAGAAACATGTGTGAAAATGTGATTGATACTTGATATAATTTTGATAGTATGCCTCCATTTTAGTTTTGGGACGCTACTTTTGAGATGCATTTAGAGTCGCCATACTTGGGATATTTATTTTTTGGCAATTATAAAAATACTTATTTTAATAAAACTGTTTTATGGTATGCAGGTCCTACACGATGAGCAACTGTGAATTGAAAAATGGAACAGCAAAGACAGACTTGTGAGTTTACACTTCGTTCTCTTGAAGCAATTTGTTTTAGAAATAGTATATCCGACATACACTTGTTACACAGCATGTATTAAAGTAACTGTGATGTATCTTTAGCGTTTTTCTTTAATGTGTTGTTTCCTCTTATTAAATGTGAATACAGAAATAATTTACAGAGTGTACTATATATACCAATAATAATCACACAAACAACTCAAGCGTATACAAGAAAGAAAAACATGAATTTGTGAAGAATTCTTCACTATGTGGCTCGTAAAATTGACGTTGAAAACAGACACAAGTTCATCTTGTGTATTGTATCTTTCCATCATATTGACAAACAACAACAACAGCAGCAAACTGATCGTGTTGATTTCTGCCCTATTTGCAGTTACGGGCTGTACATTGATAACGACATGAGCGGTTACCTGAAGTGCAAACCCGAGGGGACGTTCGTCGGCAACACGAACTACACGTTCCTCGTTGAGTCGCCGTTCGGACGGTAAGACCCGTCGGATATTTATTAAGAAACGCAATATAGCCGAAAGGAGAAACAAACTACCGTTTTTGGCACTTATGGAGACGTTTTCAGAAAAAGTCAATGCCATTGCATTTATTTCCATTTATATATTGTTTGGCCTTTACATGTACAAGTGTTCAAAATGCATTAAACACCTCACTGTTATCGATGTAAGCATGTACGCATTTATTTTAGCAGAAAAAAATCACGGTAATTAACCGATAATTAGAATAAATAAATACATTTATTTTAGTAAGCTATGCAAATAACTTTAAAATTACACTATCGAGACATTTAACTAAGAACTATTTGGAGTCAGTAATTGCCAAGTATATAAAGGACGATGACTGCTTAAAATTTTGAATGGCAACCAACCCATTTAATTGCAATGAAGATACCGTGTCCGTTTTATCCTGGTTTCCATGCAACAAATCGTAGTAAAATGTGATCATATTACAATACTGTGTTTCTGTCTCGACAGGAGTGCTGCAGAGTGGAACGTATCCCGGGTGTCAAGAACCAACGACATTTACATGATCCAGTTTTATACAGGTACTTCCAGTTCAACATAAGGTCTTACCGTTACCATACGCGTAAATGCTCTGGTTTCGCTTTTGTACTTAAATGTAGATCGGAACAAATATTTGTAAGGCTTTTTGCATGCTTTACATTTTAGGAATTTTTCATTCTGAATCCTTTATTATACTAGTAATTAACACTGTAAATCAGTATATCTGCATATTGACTTTGTCGTTTCCAGATATATCCAGTCTAAGCCCCACCCAGGGCAGTACGGAGGGCGGCACGCTGCTCACAGTCAGCGGCGACATGTACGAGACGGCGGGGCCCCTCTCTACATACTCCCCACTCGAGGTGTACGTTGGAGGTAGGTTGGAGATGTGCGCATATTAGAATATATTGTTAACTTTAGGTCTGCGTTGGACGTAGGCTGGAGATGTCCGAAATATTCGCATAACCAAAAACTCCGGTCGAAATTCGAATTATGCTGGAAACATTTGAGGTCTTCGCAAATCCGGAAAGAGCGTCATTTTGCTTTAACTACCAAATATTCTCGCGTGCCTTTTGAAACATTTCATTATTTTTTCTCTTTAGATTTGGATATCATTGATTTTTAAACAACTCATATTGGTGCACAACATTCAATAAGTAACACATTCTTCGTTTTGTAACTTTCAGGGAGCATAAACTGAATATAACAAAAACGTATGTTACAACATAGGTTAGCATGTAATATTCACTTTAGTCGTGTATGGTTAATGTACGCTGTCTTCTTTTTCAGGTCAGGAATGCAAGGTCCAGGAGGTGTCAGCAAACAACTACGTAACCTGCATAACGCCGGCCAAACCTGCAAATAAATCCATTTACAGAGGTATTAGACCGTTAGCTGTATTTGTTGCCACGGAAACAACCCACATGAAGGCACCATCACGGGACCTTATATTACCATGAGTGAAAACAGCTCAATGTATCAGGGCGCTATAATAAAGAAATAATCTCGAAACCGCATGATTTGGTACTGTTGAAATATGAAGGTTGTTATGACTTTTCTAGGTGAATGGCTGAGGGACCCAGACAGTTCGAACAATGTTGTCCCGATATAAATCCACATATATTAACTATAACCATTGTATTGTATGGCCACACAGTACATGATCATTCGCAAACCATACGTGTTTCAGGCAACAGAGGTGTCACCGTGGAGGTCTTCAGCAACGACGCATTCGCTAACAACGCCGAGGCAGTCTCCTCGACCGCCGCTGCCGCCGCCACGATCCACCTGGACGAAACGAAGCTGTGCGGCGGCGAGCACTACGACAAGTGGCGCAGGATGAAGGGCGTCTTCGTGGCCTCCTGGGACGGCAAGTTCCAGTTTCAGATGCAGACTATGCCCGGCGGTGCGGTGAAAGCGGAAGGGGTAGGCTCATATGGTTTTTTCATGCAATCAAAGTCAAATGAACTGGGTATTTATCAAAGGTTAAGGCAGAAAGGTGAGGTTACTATAGGCTTTTCCATTAATTACACACAAATAGTCTAATTAAGTGATTTATCAAAGATCAACGCAGAAGACGTATGCTACAAGGGTCATTTCCATTACTTTCATAGTGAAATTGAGAAATTGAGCTAACCCATTTTACATAAAACAGCACATGTTTCTGTTGCGAGTAATCCCCTAAAATCACCTTGGGAGGAACTTCAGTTACTAGATCTAAAGGGAAAACAATTAAATGTCTAGTATATCAACATTTCTTCAGCATATTTGCTATATTTTCAAATTTACTCTCTGTGTTATATTTTGTATTCTTATTTAACAGCTATATCTTCTTCGTTTCATGCTGTTGTTGCTAAGACTAAAATTAAATGAAAAGCTTATTTTTGAAGGCAGATCGAACTCGCTGGCATGCTTACTGCAAATTAAGTAAATAATCTATAAATCATATATAAATATAAATATAATATAAATGTAATATAAATATAAATTTTATATTGCAGTTAAACCTTCTTGAGACGACCGGAAGCATGGCATACGGGCAGTTGGTGGACTTGAAAAAAGGCGATGAGTAAGTATGAAACACTGATTTGAAATATCTCCTAGCGAAATATAGACAACTGCTACAAGTATTCAGTCTCAAAGTACGTCATGTGCATCGTATACACAACGGAATAAAAAAATCGTGTTCACCAGAATGCATTGTATCGCAGAGAAAAGAGCATGAAAAAAATGAAAACAAAATATCTAGAAATGTCTGTTCTAAAGAAAATACTACATACTATTTATTACGGAAATGATGTATTCAATTCTTGGCGATCAAAATACCTTTTTTTAAGTTTGCCTTCGCAACCCTTCAATGGAACTCAACAATATGTACTCGCAAATTCCCCATAATGGTCTCCCCTGTTTGCTGCATTGTCCAGTAGGGAGATCACTCTTAGGAGTTTAATGTCTTCAATGCGTCTAAAGACCAAAGGGAGACTAATAATTTTGTATCCAGTTTAATAGTATATTAAAACCATACGTTTTGTTTGCCAACGTTTGCACATTGCAACTCACAATACTCATAATTTGCTTTAGTACAAAATATATAACGTATGCATACACTTGTTTTCAAAATAAATAACGTAAACAAATATTAAACGAATCTGGGCTAAGAGTGAGGTTCGGGCGCGCGCATTTGCATTGACTGTTCCAAGGCGGTGACCCAAGTTTTAATTCATATTTGTGTTTTGTGTTTGATACGTGTTTTGTATTGTGCTATGTTGTTTTGGCAACTGGTCACTCGCCGTAGATAAAGGACCTGGTAATAAGAGATATCTTCTGCTGCTGCAGCTGGAGTTTCACTTGGTTTTCTATTTCAACGTCGTTTACCATTATTGGTAAAATGGAACGGTCTTATTCACCCCAGAATACCATTCGTGGCTGTGGCCGCTCCGTCCTCGGACCCTGCCGCCTGCGTGGAGGTGCGCATGGCCCACTTTAACACCAAGTTCAGCCGCAGCATGGTCTGGCGGGCCTCGGACGAGAAACAGAGGCTGGTGTTCACGTCCACTGTTGTACCGGAAGTACAGGTACGTAACCACGTTGCGTTTACATGATAATCGCACAATAGCTTATGGAGACATTATTAATAGTGTTGTGATCAAATGAAGAACCGGGTTTAGGAAAATGTCCGGAGCCATGTTGGTCCAACCTATTACAGGCTGTTTTTTTGTGGTTGGAATCATTTGAAATAAACATTATATCAAGTTATGCACAGTAAATCAAGATAATACAGCTTATAAAACAATAATTATAGTTGCATTAAACATGGACTTTTTCGCGTCATTTAACATAAGCAATCTAAGCAACGAACACAATTTCTTTTGGAAAATAAGTAGTAGATTGTCATATCGGATAAAATAAAAGAATATCAGGCCTTTTGTTGTCGAAACTATTATTGTCGATCCGCTTGGAATATAATAAGATCTGTATCTAACAATTTACATATCAATATATATTTTCGTGTTTCCAGAACGTGTCCTTGAACACCAGTCCGCGCAGTGCCACCCAGGAGAAGCAGCAGATCTGTGACCCCAATGGGGACAACTTTCAGCTATGTCTATACGAAGTGTGCACAGGTATGCAGGTGGCTTGTAGAACGCTTTGGTGGTGCGACGTAACGCGCGTCATGCGCCAATTTCTCGTTGAACATTCTAGACAAGCGTGTTTAACCATGGCAAATGTTGTTTAAAAGGTTATAGACAAGCGTGTTTATGCATTGCACATTTTGTTTAAAAAGCTGTGCACCAAACGGTTGTTAATAACGTTGTACGTTGAAAACAACAACAAAACAACACAACTACTGTTGATGTATGTGTGTTGTGTGTATCATTTCACTACGTTTGGAATTAGATGCACTGGATTTCTGGTTTCCTAGATAGATTCATTTTAACTGAAAACAAGTCAGATAGGTGAATTACGTGAAACAAAAATTAATTTATGTAACTTCGTTCGTTTATTACAAACTTGACGATAGTTTTGTAACATATGCACAATGTTTCTCGTAGCGCCGACGACGTTTACCGCCGGCGACGTGACGGAGAAGCTCAACAAACTGCCGTTCCTGGCGACCGGGGAGACATTCGCAGTGGCAGAGAACGCCAACTGTCTGGACATCACGTTCCAGTCGCAGAGAGGCATGTGCAATTGACCCTCCCAGTTGTTTTTTTGCAATAACATTTTAACTCCACCCCAACAATAGTTAAAGGATTAATTTCCATCATAGATAATCGGAAACGCATCACAAGCTCTAGTATTTGCTACTTTATGCCCACAAAAGAGGGCATATTAAAATCGGACCGTGCGACCGTCCGTCCATCCGTTAGCTCGTCCGGCCAAGGTTAAAGGTTTCTTATCATGTCAACTATATTGAATACTATCAAAGGTATTTACTTGAAACTTGAAATACTTCTTTACTATCAATTTCCCCACGAGGGAAAGCAACCCCCATAACTCTGTTTTATGCCCATTTTTAAATCAGAAACTTTGGTTAAAGTTTTTCCAGAGCAGACTGAAGTAATAAAGTTTAAATTTTTCATTCACGTTTTATTTACATAGATTCGTTTTGGTGTCAAAGTAGCACTAACTGAAAGCGTGTTCGGTGGCATATGTCACCTGATAGTGACAACACTTGTTTGTAAAACAGGTTAACCGTTAAACATATGATGTATATTCGAGCAGAATGATTGGATATAACACTAGTTCGATTTATTATATTTTTGGAAACGTTCATTGAAATTCATGACCACTGTACTTCGATTGTTAATGGTGTTCGCATATTCTTGAACGCAAAATACACAGTGGCAGAGGTGTCTGTGTCTACAAAGCAATTTCAG
Source organism: Congeria kusceri (assembly GCA_027627225.1). Lineage (NCBI taxonomy): Eukaryota > Metazoa > Mollusca > Bivalvia > Myida > Dreissenidae > Congeria > Congeria kusceri. The sequence goes on from CM051030.1 coordinate 48,616,450, forward strand.
ATACATGTATGTGTGAACTACAATTCTGCTGTATGGAGAAATTATTATATTCATAAGCGACACGATCTTTTTAAGGGACTTGTTCACAGATGTTTGCTTTTTTTTTCAGTATACCATTCAATGTCTCTACCTGACATATTTAAGTATACCATTCAATGTCTCTACCTGACATATTTAAGCATCTAAACTAAAGAGCTCAAGTATAATAACAAGAAAAGGATTAAACGAGAAAACAGTTTCCAACGGGATTCAAACCCGGGACCTCTGGATTAAAAGGCTAACACCTTAACCACTCGGCCATTTCTGCATTTTTACTTTCTGCAGGTGATCTACATGTTGTAAAAATTTTTAACAAAAACAATATAAACATTCCAAAATATTCCATCGTTAAGGGTTACTAACTCTTTATAATTTTATCAATTTCAACTGATGATTACACATAAACGAAACGGCATTTACAGTATATTTCTATGTCTGTAGTGTTATTTCGCTAACTTGTATGCACTGTTTTTTTTATTTTTGGAATCTTTGACAAAAAAGTTGGAAAATTGTCAATTTGTCAATCTGTGAACAGGTCCCTTTAACGAGCAATTAAGGTTGGTTTGCAGTATAGTTTGTGTATAATTATTTTCAGTCTTATTATATATAATACATCCTTCCTGTGAGCACCTTTTTGGACAAAGCTTAATCCCTATTTTCAGGGAACATTCCCCAGCTGACGGTTATGTCCGGATCAATGTCGGTCTCCACGATGACGGAAGGTGTTGCCAGTGGCAATGTGTTCTCCTTTATGTTCAGTGGAGTGCCGAGTGCGCCGATCACTTACAATACAGCCGACACTGCAACCATGGCAACCTCGGTAAGTCATCTGGGGCTTTAAATCCATTGAACAGCACTGCCTCGATCCTCAAGTCGCCATCACTTGCAACGAAAAATAGTCTCAACATCGCCATGATCGCCATAGCCACTTCACGAAAGACACACGTCACTTCCGTTTTTGTACGACATGGGCCTTAAAATCCATGTATATACATTTTTCCAATCGCATTATCTTTCAAGGATTATATATACAATGCAAATTCATGTTTAAAACATAAAAAGTCAAACATTTACTCCCGATATACATGTATATTCGTATTTGATTTATATTGTTATTTTATTCCCACCAATTTTTAACTATTTTATTTCTGGGCCTGTAAAAATACATTAAGGATGCAATTGTTATCTACAGATGCAGACAGCCTTAAAGGACATGTTCGGTGTCCAGTGCCCCAAGAAGTTCACCACCCATATTTCCGGATTCTATGACGGGTTCGAGAGCGGCGCATCTGGCACCACAACGGAAGTGGCGGCGTTCTGCGGGCGCTATTCCCTCAAGAATATGGAGTACATTTACAACACGATCGCCGGGAAACTTATCACCGGAAAACACGTAAGTTGGCGTCGAATAATGTACGAGTATCCAAGCGTTTGTATTAGTCGAGTGGCTTGTGTAACGACGTATCACACGAGAGGCGGAGCCTCGAGTGTGATACGAAATAACGCAAGACACGAGACTAATACATACTCTTGGAACAATTGACTAGCGTAATATTCCTTTTATTATATACCACACTAAGCTTCAAAGGTGCATTTACCTTACTGTATTTGTTTAAAAACTACAATAATGACTAATCATTGTAGTTATAGAATATATTATTTGTTTACATAAGTCTATGACGTCATTTAAAAGTAGTCCAGCTAGTATGGTAATACGGGATTGGAAAAATAGCGAGTAGCATAATACGGGTAATTTTTCTGTCGACATGTATTTCACCAATTGATAAACTATGTATTTTGTTAAGATTTTAAACAGGTATGTAATAAATATATTTACTATATACCTGTTTAAAATCTTAACAAAATGCATGCTGTATCAATCGGTGAAATACATTTCGTCAGGAACAAAATTCCGTATTATGCTACTCGCTATTTTTCCGATCCCGTATTACCATACTAGCCGGACTACTTTTTAATGACGTCATCATCGAGTTATGTAAACAAATGTAATTTATACCTACAATGATTAGTCATCATTGTAGTTTTTAAACAAATACAATAAGGTAAATGCACATTTGAAGTTTATCGTGGTATATAATAAAGGGAATATTACGCTAGTCAATTGTTCCAAGAGTATGTATTAGTCTTGTGGCTTGCGTTATTTCGTATCACACTCGAGGCTGCGCCTCTCGTGTGATACGTCATCGCACAAGCCACTCGACTAATACATACTCTTGGAACAACTGACTAGTGTAATATTCCGTATGTATTTCTTGTAACATAAGAAAAAAAAACACTACACGATGGAATGCACAGTGATTTATTCTATAGTTTTGGATATTTTTAATAACTTGAATATTAAACGGTAATGCATGCTAAGTGTAATAAAAAAAAAGCGTCAGCCAATATTCTGATTTGCCAGTTTGAAATTATCCGAAATTAAGTACGTATGTCATTGACTATAGCATGAATCGATGTAATCTGTAGCTGGGCAAGTAAAGTGCGCGCTTAATCTTTTTGACAGAATCTGGTGAATCGGATTCTTGTATTATTTGCTATTCCGTTTGCTTTTGCAGTTTTGTTTCGCTGTGAAAGGTCTAGATAACAACAAGATCTACTTGAAATTCAACGAAGGATTAAACAACAAAGGATCATGGACAACGTTTACACCTTTCTTGGAGTAAGACTTATTTTTCAAACCCTTGCAAAAGGGTCTAGTTGATTGGTTGTAACTATCCAATAGGAAGCTTTTTTGTATGAGCAGCGTGTGAAAATTGGCAAGGATAAAATTGTGAATATCGTTCAACGGTCGATAATACCCATTGTAAGATTTTTTCCCGCTATCAGTGAACGAAGAGTAAGGACGACGTTAATTCTTATTTCGGCATCACATCTGCTATTGCTTTATGTTTGATTTACCAGAGAAAACACGTGGACCGGAAGTAACGACGACGATAACACGTGGCTGTACACGTGCATCGACCTCGAGGCATTCTTCAAGAGCACGTGGCCATGGGAGACGAAATTCGCCTCGTACACGCTCGTGCAGGTAAAGCTCGAGAGGACTGATGACGTCAACGACTTCTACGTTGATGACGTCATGATTACTAGCAACCCCGTCCTCTCCACCGGTAGGTTTACCAGCTTAACAATAGTTTTAACTTTGAAATAGTCAATTTTTGAATGAAAATACATTATATCTTTCGAAATTACTTTATACATTTTAAGAAAATCAGTTGAAACAACTTATTGGATTTTAAAAGTTTTTGATATGGAACTCTTTACACGATTTGTAAATTTGCTGAAATATTGTTATATTCTCGCCACGAAAACAACAAGGACTAAATCCGTACCTTTATGCACCTATCAATATTTTACCCCGAGGGGGGGGGGGCCGAAGGGCTAACCCAGGGGAAATTTACAAAGTTTATTTTTGGGGTCTAATTCCACACCCTAGAGCCAAGCATATTTGTCTAAATCCCCACAGTGGGAAATTGTATATGTCTATCAAATGGCCCGGGGGCCTATATTACCGGGATCTAAAATTCGACCAAAGTCTATTACCCCGGGACCCGGAATCATTCGGAATGTCAAATTCCCGACTGTCGAGAATCACTTTCAGTCTAAAGTCCCGTTTATGCCCGCCGCTCCCTCCCCCCCCCCCCCCCCAACACCCCTGGGGGAAAACATTGATATGTGCATTAAATGGTATGCATAGCTATTTCAATTCCGATCTGCAGCCGGGAATATCATGTATTTGCAGACACGTTGACGAAGCAGAGGATGCCCGGAGCTCAGCCCGGTGCTACAGCCACAAAACCCAAGTTCACCATGGCCGCCGTCTCCGTAACTTACGACGCCGCCAATTCCAACTACGTGGTTACCATGCAGCCCAACGACTGCGGTCACAACTTCCGGTTATTGGCTGTGGATGACGCTCAGGTGTGTTCTCGAAAAAAAAATGCATGAACGCTTCAAAACAGCAATAAATACAAGGTTGTTAAAGAAATCTAAACCTGTCGTGTGCTCATTGTACATGGTCTTTGTTTCAAAGATGTTTTTAAAACAAAATGGTGTACATCATGCGATATATTTGCCGAAGCATTATTATGTGGATACATACATAGTTACACTAAATTTACTTTGATGCACAGTTATTTTAAAAGATATTATTATTATTATTATTATTATTCCAATAAAGTATGAGTAGCTCTACGTTTTTGCAAAGCAACAGAACATGCGGTTACATTTGAAAGGACTTGTACACGTGTTTATCGTGCCCTGTTTGTATCATGGCAACAATATGCTATGCTTGCTCACAGAGTGGAGCTGTTACCATAACATCGAGCAGAGTCAGCCAGGCTTCCGAACCCGTCACTGGTTCCTTTACATTGACCACCTATGGAAAGACGTCACAACGTAAGTATAGCGTTCTCTGTTGACCTTAGTACATGTGATCAGATTTGTATGCATCATCGTACAAAACACATGTGAGGCATGTCGTGGGAAACCGGGCTTACCGGTAATGCAAGTGCGTGAAGTGCCTGCACAGGCTGATTCGGAACGGCACTTTCTGCTTTTATGGTATTTTCTGTTTCAAAGAAGTCTCTTTTATTAATAAATCCACTGTAGGCGGAAAGTGTCGTCCCGGATCAGCCTGTGCGGACGACACTTTACGCACTTGCGTTGAGCCCGGCTTTCCCACGACACGTCTCATGTTGTGTTCATTGACTTGGACATGTGAGTGTTAAGTACTAAGGAGAACTAGTTAAAATACCCCTCTTCGAAGAAGCGGGTTTGCTTTGCAAATGTCGGTTCGTCGGTCCGTCTGTCTGTCGGTAGACCAAACCTTGTCCGGGCAATAACTGAAGAACCTTTGGCTTAATTTCATCAAACTTAATATGTAGGTTGGTTATAACTAATAGAGAATTCCTATTGATTAAAGGGTCCTTGAGTAAAGTGGTCAAGTCAAACCGACAAAAAAATAATAATTGTGAAACCTTGTCCGGGCAGCAATAACTTTGCAACCCTTAGGCCTTGGTTCTAAAATCTTGGTAGTTATGTTGGCCTTGATTAGAAGCTGTAATAAGGATCCCGTAGTAGTTGTTTTAAGAACCAAATTCAATTTCAGCGGTTGACCCTCAGCTGACCGACAAGGAAATACGTACCATTCTGGAGAACAAGTTCGGCAAACTGCAGGTAGAGCGGACAGACGACTCCACGTGCGCCAACATGAAGATCGACATCTCATTCCTCGAGACACCCGGGGACCTCGAACTGATGACTGTAAGTACACGTATACCCCGCCGTCAGATAGTCCTCGTTACATATTTTCAGAGCAAATGTGATGTACTGAAACTGTTGGTGCTTCAGCTGATTGATGAATGGTTAGGATATTCGATATGATGAGAAAATAAGTTCGGTTTCTGTATATGGTGCGCTTTATTAAAATGTCAACGGTCCCAAGTAGCTTTGTGTTTTGTTTCAGCAGAGCTCAGGGGCATACTTTTAAGAAGCAGTCTTCTCATTGTGCCACATAGGCAGTCCCATCAAGAACAAGTTGTCACATTATTGTTAACTTATTAAGCTTTACTCTTGTTATAATGCGTGACACACTGGAACAAAAACTACGTGCATTGCTGTGCTGCTTTAAGCTATATCAGTGTATCATAGCCCCCATGTGTATTGTGTGTAAGCTATTTCAGTGTATCATAGCCCCCACGTGTATTGTGTGTAAGCTATTTCAGTGTATCATAGCCCCCACGTGTATTGTGTGTAAGCTATATCAGTGTATCATAGCTCCTACGTGTATTGTGTGCTGCTTTAAGCTATATCAGTGTCTCATAGCCTCCACGTGTATTGTGTGCATCATCTTAATGCAGCTCTCTACCTCGTTCACCGCCCCTGCTACCGCCGCGGGCTCCATCGAGCAGGTACATCCGGGACACCTTAGCATGGCCCCCATACCCGGCGACATGGTGTACACTCAACATTCAACACCTCAGGTATGACGTGCTTAAAATAATAGAAGATGACCATAGTCTCCTTTACGTGTTATTTATGTAAGTGAATTTTCATTACATTCCCGTCAAATTCTTAAATAAGAGTTTTCCTTAAGGAAAATGAATTGTTGACATTACCAATACACAATATAACAGATTACATTTTAATTGAAATACAAATTGAAACAATTTCTTTCTTCATAAAATAACAGTTTTGAATTTTAATGAAACTACAAATTGAAATAGTTCTTCACCTCGTGTCCGACAGGTGGTCGTGTACGTTAACGGCGTGCCGACAAAGTGCGCAACGGCGGGTAACGACTGCAGCTTCACGTACGGTGACGACAACACCCCCACTGTTACCGCAATCTCGCCCCTAACAGGTTAGAAACCACCAAGATACGTCATATATGTGTGAATAATTGATATATGTGTGTAATAACAATGGACTTCTGTTAAACATGCATTTACTTTGCGATGACCAGATACATTTATATAACTTGAACCGAAAATCGATTACAATGCATGTATTTCAGTACTGATGATAATATATTCTTATCAATTAAATTTGTTTATAACAAAAGGCGCCTGTTACACACGCATTTACTACTGTTGTAAGCACATAAATATTATAATTGTAACCGAAAATAAATTCCAATGATTATTGTTGATCATATCAAACATGTGTGTATATCGTAATTCTGAGTTGTCCTGATTAACTAGCTAAGTATAATGTAAATCAATTATGTTTCTCGCAGGAAACGAGAATGACGTTCTGACAATCACGGGTACCGGGTTGAGTGCTACGCCTGGCAACAACAAGGTAACTATTGGGGGCGTGGCCTGCGCGGTAACCACGGCAAGCGCCACTCAAATCCAGTGCACCCTGGGTAACGGACCCTTGGCCACGTACCCGATTGTGGTGAGCGTCAGTCCGGCGGGGAGAGCCGTCAACACGGCGTCGAACTTCACGTACACTGCTGATGTCGTCTCCATTGCTCCGCCCGGCGCAGGCCTTGGAGGTAAAGTATATCATAATGACCTCGTAAAGGTTGAATAAATAGAGTTCATACTCACCACAACTGTTTATATGATCTTGAAATTAATGTTAAAACAACATTGCTAATATGTCATCAGTGGTCTATATATGGTCTTGAAATGTTGGTGTCAAAACATTATAACAAATATATCACCAAAGCTCAATAAATGATCTTGAAATTACTGTTTTAACTCACACCTGAATTCATCCGTCGATATAAAGCTGAATATAATATGGAGCTTAACATACGGTAATGATTGGGTGAAACGTTTAGTTTGCTTCGTGGTTATGACTTATTGGATAAATTAAGCATGTTAATTTGGCCTGTATTCCGATTCCGGTTGTTCCGGCTTCAAATGGTTTACTACATACCATGACAACATATGTGAGCAACACGGGTTCATTTTGACTTGTGCGTTGCAGGCAAGGTGGATCTGGTCATCACCGGTAAAGGATTCACGTCGAGGGCTATCGTAACTGTGGGCGGGGTCGACTGCCCCGTGAAGAGCGTAGAGGAACCGACCACCATCACGTGTGTCCTTCCGCCGTACAGTAACCTTGTACGTCACGAGTTTGTTAACTTCGTAAAATTCGTATTATTTGCTAGTTAATGTCATCAACCAATCTTGAAAGTAAATATTATAAAGACACATATAATGTAGAAAAGGATGTATGTAAGCAAACTGAAACTGATTACAAATAGTTCAAAGTATGTACGCGCTGATTCTATAAACTGCTAAATTTACACGAAAAGCAACTTGTTCAGCTTTTAAGCTCGAACAATCGACTATTTCAAATTAGTATTATCATTTTGTTACTTATCATTCTACTAAAAGTCACTCTATTTTCAGAGCACGTCCACGCCCCAGACTGCGGCAGTTGCGGTAACCATTGGAACGGTGGAGCTGGTAACCAAGCCAACGTTTACGTACTCTCCTCAGACGTCGCAGATTACCGGCGTCAGCCCCAGTGGAACTCTCACCGCGGCTGGTATGTTGGTTGTTACACTTGATAGATGCATTCGAACGCTTCCGGAAATATCAAGGAAGAGAATCGTTACAAGTGATTTAAAACCCGTCACGCAATAAATGTAAGGCCTACTAGGTAGAACTGGGACATTTGCAAATAAGGAGCTCGTTATAATATAATATAATATAATATAATATAATATAATATAATATAATATAATATAATATAATATAATATAATATAATATAATATAATATATTATATTACGTGTATCTATACGCTTTACATAACAAATTGTGTGTCAAAATTTCGAATAATCCACTGTATGTATTGGTTTGACATATTTTTTTCCCTTTTAAAACTTGTCAATGCAATAATATTACGAGTAGAACTTTTAAAGCTGATAAAAGTATTGCATTTGAAGGCTAGCGCAAAAAGCTTACCACTATACTATACAATGCACACTTAACATGCAGGAAACCAGATCATTGATATCACGGGAACCAACCTCGGCGATTCCGGTACTGTGTTCCTAGGCGACACGCAGCTAGAGGTGGTCTCCTACAGCGCCACCGCGATCCAGGTCCGCACGCCCTCCCCCTCCCCCACGGGCGACAATATCCCCCTCATGGTGTACGCTGCAGGCAGCGCTGGGGCCATCCTCAATACGTACGTGCACATTATAAGAATGAGAAATATGTCTTGGATCATTTTAAAATGGATTTGTAAACATTTGATAATTGATATGTATATATACATGTAATAGGAACTTTTGTGAGCGATTCAAAATTTTATTTTAACTAAGGATTGTTTATAACAAAGTGATTGATTATGCAAGAAACGATTTAATATTTAAATATTCTGTAGATTAATTATTAATTGATAGAAAAAAAACTGATGTACAAGAACTTTAATAAGCATACATTATCAGCCGTAGGATTTGAGAGTGCATTCCGTTATTCAAGTACATATTTAAACATGAGAATAAGATAAACACAAAGGGTTATTTATAAATGAGAATAAATCCAAATGAATAAAAAGTATGCTTTCCACACATCTCTAGACTATACATGTTATTCAGCGACCCTGCTGTGCCTGTGTTGAGCATCCCCTACAAGGTACAGAAAGTGGTCCCTACCAGCGGCTCCCTAATGGGCGGCACCCGACTAACTGTCGTCGGCTCCAGCTTTGGCACAGTGCCGGCGAATATTGAGGTGAGTGATTTGCCTAATCTGGACCGGAAAAAATATTTCTTTGCTCAACTTTTTCATTATTGACAAATGTTGTTTGTAAAATCTGTTGAAATTTCAATTGTCCGTACATCTTGGCTTGAGCATTGTGTCTTTTTCCTAGCGTAATCAAACTTTACGGTTGGGTAGTGGGGGCAACATATATTATAGAAATAAATTCTTTTACTGATTTTCCCCCAAACACTACTGCATTAAGCTTAAATTGAGAATAACAACAATTTATTAATTGGTTGACAGTTGATTGGTTCTTTACTGTATCTTGGTTTAAATCCAGCTCTCAACTAAGGTACAACACACACAACTAGACAAGAAGCACTGCCTGCTGGTGTGGTGTGCATGTGTATTTGCATGCATTATCATATACTTTAAAATATTATATAAATAACCACATTGGGCAACATTATTATTACCGGTACATATTACGAACATCTGTCGACGGTTTACAGGCGCGTGTCGGAGACTACGACTGCGCTGTTCTGACGGCCGCCGACACGAAGTTCGTGTGCGAGATCGAGTCCACGAGCACTGAACATACCGTTACCAACATGGGCACGTCCGGATGTAAGTCGTCCGAACTCGAGTGGTGATTCATGTTGTTAAATTTAAGAAAGAAAGAAGACGAATAAAACTTTTAAAAGAAGACCATGTTCACAAAACAAATTATTAAGCCTGATTTTGAGGACCAAGATGAACTTGAGCCAGATATTTTCTGATCGCTAAAATTAGGATCAATTTAAAGTATTGGTCAACTATTTATTTTATATATTAATTATGAACTCTTGTCGGCGTAGATTTACAATCTGACATGAATATTTTAATCAAAACTTAAAAAAAAATTGTGTTATTTTATTAAGAAGAAAAGATATTTCAGAAATAAAATACTTTTTAAGATTCTGAACATTTGAGCTAGAAGATCAAGATCAGCAAAGACTGATTTTGATCCTGTGGCTGATCCTTTGTGAACACGGGGCCAGACGGTCATTTGTTGGCCTGTGGCTGATCCTTTGTGAACACGGGGCCTGACGGTCATTTGTTGACCTGTGGTTGATCCTTTGTGAACACGGGGCCAGACGGTCATTTGTTGACCAGTACAAACGCGTCCTGTTGTAGCCGCCCTAGGCAACACATGTTGTTCCATTATACTCGTACAGAAGTATTATTCAATGAAAAATATTCACCACATTTGTTAAGGTACTTGTTTTCACTTAAAGAATGCGTATTATTAGATAAAAACAGGTTACAAAAAGCTATATTCTAATTATCTCGCAGTCGGAGCCTACTTCTCGTTCAGCGAGACGGAGCTCGAGATTGAGGAGGGCGACACCATCAAGTGGGCGTGGCAGACGGCCAGCTTCCTTAACGACGTCCAACATGGTGTCTTCGAGACCGGAAGTCTGGCAAGCACCGAGCCGCTCACCGGCGGCATCTCCAGCGGGGCACAGTCACGACAAGGTACAGATAAAATACTGGTCACGAACAAAGGGGCAATAACTTGGTGTTTACGACCTGATCTGGCCCATTGTCGAACTCATAGTTTTGTGGTCATGCACAATCAACGCAGGAGTGAATAAGAGTGGATGACACAATGAATACTTTATCTTGCACGAAGTCTGTATTTGCACCTTTTTTTAAACCAATGCAATTTCAATTGTACCTGTAGCCAAGGCTAGATTGAACATGAAGTCCACGAATAATGTGACGAAACTGCGTGTTATTTTGTGACATTTACTGTTGGAATTTACTGTTCGAACGTCACAAACTATAAACAACAACAACAAGCTGCAGAATAAAACGGACGCAACAGGAAGCAAACAATAAAAAAGTAAGCAAACTATACTAGCAAAACAATCCAAACGACAGCCAAGCATTTTTTTGTCTAAATCCCCACAGTGGGAGATGCTTGGTGACAAGCTTGTAGACAGTGGTAGTCTAAGCACGCTACAATATTTCCGGGATCTAAAGTCCGACCATTCTACTTTCCGGCACGCTACAATATTTCCGGGATCTAAAGTCCGACCATTCAACTTTCCGGAACTCGGAATCATTCGGCGTGTCAAATTCCCTCCTGTCAGAAATCACTTTCAGTCTAAAGTCCCGTATATGTTCGCCGCCCCCCCCCCCCCCCCCACCCCGGGAAAATATTGATAGGTACATAACACAACATTGCTTTTCTATAATACAAATGCAAAGCCATGGATTGTTTGCTATGTTATATTAAAACGAATTTACTTCCAAAACGCATCCAGCGTTTACAAAACAATTGTTTTAAAAATGAACTGTTTGGTTTTGTCGTGCAGGCAGTTTCCAGCACCGGTTCACCTCGACGGGTACGTACTACTTCTGGAGCGGATACGTGGATCAATGGGAGATCAAGAACTACCGTATGACCGTCAACGTACGTATGGGCGTTTATTGAAGAAAGAAATTTTGATTTATCGGTATTTATGGGCTAATAAAAAACGGTTTGGAGTTATTAAGGATCGAGATTAAACCCGTTAGGGCGTCCGTTTCGGACATAACACGAATAATTGTATTTCTAGTTCACAGAAATGCACGAGGAAACGCATCGCCTGTGATGCTCCATGAATGAAACTTAATCATTTTAGCAAGGGAGATGTATACAAAGTAAGTGGCAAGAACTGGAACATTAGTACATCAATATATTTAATATTTCCAGGTTGTTCCCAAAGCTGCCAAGCTGGAACAGTTCGCCATGTTCATTAAAGGAGCGGAACCGGTCTATGATACGAGCTCAGGTAAACACCTAGGCCAACCGGAGACGGTTATTTGATGATGCCTGTAGGTTTAAGAGATATGTGTAGTTTTAACTTTTTTGAATGTCGAGACCATTAGATTTGGGGATTTTATGTGGTAATTATGTATACAATTAAATAACAAATAATTCTTAAGTTTTACTTTGCTTATATAAGGTTGGGGGGTTAGTTTTGAAAGAATTGCTTTAAATGAATTTTTCTGGTGGTGATACACATTTGTTATAGTTTATTTATATATAGTAATCGGTATTGCAGGTGTTGCCGATCCAACGGACAATTCCAGCTGTGCGACGCGGAAATCTGACGTCATATCCGGTTGTACACCAGAGACCTTGACACCCGAAAATCCCGACAAATTTAACTTCTTGTTTTCACAATGCCGCACGCCGACGTTAACTGGCGTCTCCTTCACCGATGCCGCCACCGGAAGTCCGAGATCAGCCAAGGTGGACACAGTTGTGTCAGTGTCCGGCTCACAGTTCGCCACCGGCGACTGTGCCAACGTTGCTTATATCGGCGACTGTGCGTGCACCGTCAGCGGATCGTCTGCAACTTCCCTTCAGTGCACCCCCGATCCATCCTGCGTGTATGACCTGGGTGTGCTGCTACCTGTTAACGTAAATGTAATAAATTATGGTTTCGCCAAGTCAACCATTGCTTCGCAGAAAGACCAGAGCCTCGCGTTCTTGCCCACTATTCAGTCTATAAGTCCCGCATCAGGTTCGAGGAAAGGCGGCACGGAAGTCACCATAATGGGCAGCGGCTTCACCGATTTATATACAATTGAGGTGACATTCAACGGAGTTGAAGCAAAATGCACGGCTGTCCAACCATTGGTTTGCCAGTCGCCGTTGTCCAACACTGGCGACGTTGCTGTGGTGGTATCCAGGTTTCCAGCAATATGCACTGGTGCATCTTGTACGTTCACATATGACGCTTCAAACACGCCAACCGTCACTGAGATTTCTCCCGTAACGGTCGATGGAACAGCAACGACGCTGACGTTTACAGGTACCGGTTTCGGCACCGAAAGCTCCACAGTTTCCGTCAAGATCGGAGGGGAGGCGTGCGGATCAGTTACAGTCATGAGCGCCACATCGGCAACATGCTCTATTAGCGCCGTTCCAGCCGGATCCAACGTGGTCACTTTCAACGTAGCTGGAGTAGGAAACGCTGACTCTTCTTCTGTTTCCATAACTGGTACTCCGCTTGCCATAGTTTCACCGGCGGCCGGCGCTACTAACGGCGGAACGACGCTGACCTTTACAGGACACGGTTTCAAAGGTGAGACAACTGTAGTTACCGGCGACGGCGTAGCCTGCAGTGACGTTCAGGTTGTGAGTATCACAGAACTGACATGCACCACGGGCCCACACGCAGCCGCCGCCGTCAACTTCGTTATTACGTCACATGGTGAAACATTCCCTAATGTGGCATTTACATACGACGCTAGCCTGGTCCCCACTATCAGCGCAATTAATCCAACAACAGGAGATTCCCTCGGGAACCAGCTCCTCACACTGACCGGAAGTCATTTCTACAGTGGCCTTTCTGTAACAGTTTGTGACAGCGCATGCGCCGTGGATAGCGTCACCACAGGCGTGATTGTGTGCATCACTCCAGCGAAGGGAGGTGTGTATTGCATGGTCGTTTTTGGTTGCTCCGCTGTTGTCGTTGTTGTTTAGTTGAAGAGCACATTATATATCAACATGTATATATTTTCAAATGCATTTATTATCAAACATAATTATACTATCGTTATTATAATAACAACCCAATATTTCACTTTAATGTGTATTACAAAATAATTAGGTTCATAGTAAGTCAAATGTTATTTAAGTGACAAAGTCGAAATCAGAAACCAATATAAACCATTAATTTGCGATAACTACACCATATCTAAAACGCATTTACACTTGCACGTTCAGATGCGAGTGCGTGTAACGTCACATTAACGGGAAGCGGCGTAACGGCCCCGGCTCCTACACAATACACATACGTGGACAACGACGCGCCTAAAATAACCGGCTTGAAACCTCAACGTGGCGGTACAGGCGGCGGAACATCCCTCACCATAAGCGGAAGTTTTCTTAGGTATGACACTGTGCCGGAGTTAATTATACAGTAAAAAATAAGTTAAATAATGCACATACACGAAGCAGCCCATATGGTATTTTAAGATTTGTAACTTTGAAATAGTACTGTTGGTCAAGAATACGCTACTTATCAATTGCAAATTAATCCTACTACCACACTCGTTTTATAATATGACCTGATTTTAATGTGCAATATTGTTATGCATACACAGCGGAGCCACTGTGTCTATCAATGGCGTAGACTGTGCAGTGGCCACTCCCTCGGCCTCCGAGATCGTTTGCTCCTCGGGCGCACAGGCCGCCTCTGTCCAGGCAGACGTACTGGTCACAGCAGGCGGGAAACGGGCAGTTCCGGTAAGTGAGAATAAACCGTTAGTATAGATAAGTATGTTGGTAAGAAGTAACAAATAATAATAATTATTCTTATCTTATAATTATTCGAAAATAATAAATGTTATTATATTCAAATGGAGGCCATACATTTCGATGAAAATTGCATGTTTGAATAATACTTATTGAATGGTCGAAAAATAGAGCAAGCATCATGACTACTGAATGTGAAAAAAACATGCAATTGCATGAATTTTGTTGAAAACGTGGCGAGGTTAGTTTGATTAGATAAACGGGACTACCTAATTGTTTTTCAGTATCTATGACGTAGCGATCTTTACTTTTTACTGTCAGTCAATATTTGCTATTGGAATATATTTTATCCTTCGAGAGAGTAACATACTGCTTTTGACGTCATTACCCCAATGCGTTACAGGCAACCCCCGGCGCAGCGTCCTACTACTACGTGGACCAGTACAGCAACAACGCGACCTGGGGAGGAGGCCCAGTGCCCGGGGCAGGGGAAATGGTGGTCATACCCACGGGAAAGATTGTCCTCCTCGACCAAGACACGGAAGTCCTGGGCATGCTTCTCATCGATGGTAAGTTATATGAACATTTTGTGTGTGTGTGTTGTGCGCCATCTTGGTTTCCATGGTAACCTGCAGTGTGCAAATGATCCACACTCGCTTAAACTGAACTTCTGGCACTCCCAGCTCAACAGCAATATATAGCTCGCAAACATTAACCTGACACTGACTTTTATGCATCAACGTATTAAAACTTTTACGATGCATATAGTAGTTTGCGTACTCGACTCGAGTTATCTCGATGAAAAAATATCTGACAGAAAATACTGTTATGGTATTGTTAAACTTGTGAAACACGTGCACAGACTAAATCGAATATAGGAAACAATTTCGCGCGCGTATTCTATGCTTATAGAGTTCACGAGTGTCAGATTAATGTTTGCGAACTATACAAAAATAACATATCTGAACATAAGATTATTATATTAGCAAATTGTATTAATTCCACAGGAACCAGTCTAAACACACCTATGTTCAAACACAGGAACCAGTCTAAACACACCTATGTTCAAACACTTTGGTATGGACTTGCGTTGAAAATAAAGGAAAACAATATACACATGTATTACACTCAATAAGGTAGAATATTCAGAGAATTACTGGAAACTTTCCCAATAAACATTGTAGTCAAACATTAGTTTTAGTCTTTAAGAGGAAAAATATATACGGCCAAAAAAGATGACGAAACTACAAATTTGATATAAATTGTTGTTAAGTTATGCCTTTCGTGGAGTTTCGGACAATCAATTCAATGTGGAGGTTAAACCTTTTCTGAAGATTCTGTGAAATAATGTCATACAGTGTTTTAACATTATCGTTTGCAGGAGGCCAATTGATTTTTGACGAAAAAGACCTGACACTAAAGGCTGAGCGAATACTCATCACGAAGGGCGGCAAATTGCACGTACGTTGACCATAGCGACGTGGCGTACACGTGGACACAATCCAAGTCTGTAACCGATCATGTGTGTTCAAAACAATGCGTGAACAAACATGCGCATATACACGCGGTTTACAATACATGCAAAGCATTAAAATAGGGTAAAATAAACACACAAAATAGTCTCATTCCATCGTGACCAAACCTGCTATATATATATTGCACATAAATGATGATTAGGTTTATACTGATACATATTCAAACAGTTATAATCTTATATTTTTGAAAACTAAATGTCCTAAAACTAAGTGTTTGAATGGTCTTTTCTTTAAATTACTAATCAATGGTTCTACCCAGAAAACAGACTTGGAAGTGTCTCAATAAACCTTAGACTTTCGACACAATCGAGCTAATATATATAGGTTTAAAGTAAAACTAAATGCCCAACATATGTTTTTAACTCGTGAATTGACGTGCTATAGGTCGGATCCCCGGAGCGCCGGTTCCAGCACAAGGCGGTGATTGAGCTGTACGGTCACCATAGAGACGAGGAGTTGCCAATCTACGGTACCAAAGTGCTGGCAGTGAGGGAGGGAGAACTCAATCTCTATGGTAGGTGGTGACATTAACAACAGTATGCGAGATTTTGATCAAAAGAAACAGGGCAAATTTCTCGATTTTTCTTAAGAATCACTTTTGTCTCTGATTTCATCAACGAAGGTAGTGACATGTATATTTAAACCTTGATGTTACAAGCGACAGTATATTTAAACATTGATGTTACAACATACGATAGTATTTATTATGATTATCTAAAGTACATAAATTGTACAATCAAAATGCAGTATGTCTTTACATTTATTATTTTTTCTCACTTTTTATTTACAATATAAAGATAGTGAGCTTAAGTCTATTCTGAAGTAACATACTAAATGTTTGTGAGAAATTGGGTTCAGGCTATGATCCCAAAAATAATTGACGTGGCTCAGAAGATTGCGGGTTATTTTGAGGGTGGATTTAAGATTTGGAGAATGCTTTATTCACGTTCGTCTTTAATTTCACGGAACGTACTTCAGTAAGCAGCGGCTTGTACTTTTGAAAAGAATAAATGTGCTACGATGTTTTCAGATTGGTAAAACGTCGAATGCAATCATTTGGTTTATTGTCGCGTGTGTGAATTAACGAATAGCATAAACAGTCCATTTGTACACAACGATTATTTGTACACAACGATGATGTGTACACAGCGAATAAGTTTTGAATATGTGATAACACAAACGTCGACAGGCTTGTCTATGTTTATGACGTTTTGTGAATTCCAAAGTTATTTCACATAATTAAGACGTTAATTGTGTCTCAATCAAAGCTTAGCGTTTGTTATACATACTATTGGTGTCCGTAGATGAGGTCCATGAAGTTGGCTAGATAATGGGTATTAGTTATTGGGTATTAAATATCTAGCCAGCCTCCATTACCCAGCTCGGTATTGGGCATTCAAAATACACCGAATATCAAGCAATGGATTAATACCTAGCTGGGTATTGGGTATTCGCGAAATACATGATGCGAATATCTAGCCAGCACCCAATACCCAACTAGGTATTGGGCATTCAAAATATACCGAATATCGAGCCAGGGATGAATACTTAGCTGTGTATTGGGTATTCAAGAAATACATGGTGGCGAAAATCTAGCCAGCCTCCAATACCCAACTTGGTATTGGGGATTCAAAATATACCGAATGTGGAGGCTAGGGTGAATACCTAGCTGGGTATTGGGTATTTGCAAAATACATGATAGAGTACATCTAGACAGACTCCAAAACCCAACTTACCCAGTTCGGTATTCGCAATGATAACGATTATCCAGCCAGTTTGGTATTAGGTATTCGAACTACATGAGTAGCCAATATCTAGCCAGGGATGAGTACCAAGCTGGGTATTATGTATTCGCTAAATGCATGATCGAGAACATTGAGCAATCTCCGTATCGGTATTGTTATTCAATGCATAGCAAGTATCGACTCAAACAGAAATACCCCGCTTGGTACTTTTACATATCTGATAGTACTTAAACCGCTATAAAATACATCTCCTTGCATCCCAGAATCTATAATTGCACTGGGGAGGGGTCCCCGGACATAACTGGATGCTGTGTAAGCTATTTTGGCTGTTAGAGGGGAGACAATTCGCCACGCAAAAACGCTCGTTTGACAACCCACCAGCACGAACACGCTGTAAACCAATGATTTGTCGCCTTTTCGCGCCGCCCCATTATGGCAGAAATTAGCTTCCATAGGGTGCACATTTTTAAAGCAGACCTTAAATCGATATTGTTCTCGTACGTTATAACAATTTTTAATATACTGGGGTTTATATTGCTGATTGTATCGCTGCTACAGTATTCGCGCGCCATGGCTAGATATTCGGTACATTTTGAATACACAATACCGAGCTGGTTTTGGAGTCTGTCTCAATGTACGCTATCGTGAATGTTCTCGAATACCCAATGCCCAGCTAGGTATTCATCCCTGGCTCGATATTCGGTATGTTAGGCTGGCTAGATATTCGCCATCATGTATTTCGCGAATACCAAATACCCAGGGTATTGGCTGGGTATTGGAGGCTGGCTAGATATATTATTCACTCCTGGCTCGATATTCAGTATATTTTGAATAACCAATACTGAGCTGGGTATTGGAGGCTGGCTAGATATTCGCCCAATAATGTATTCTTGTCAGTACCCAGCTAGGTATTCATCCCAGGCTCGATATTCGGTATATTTTGAATCCCCAATACCGAGCTGCGCATTGGAGGCTGGCTAGATATTCACCATCATGTATTTCGCGAATACCCAATACCCAGCTAGGTATTCAGCCCTGGCTCGATATTCGGTAGATTAGGGTATTGGAGGCTGGCTAGATATTCGCCATCGTGTATTTCGCATAAATACCCAATACCCAGCTAGCAATTCATCCCTTGCTCGATATTCGGTATATTTTGAATACTGAATACCGAGCTGGGTATTGGACGCTGTCTAGATATTCGCCATCATGTATTTCGCATAAATACCCAATACCCAGCTAGGTATTCAGCCCGGGCTCGATATTTGCTAGGTATACCTAACATACCTAATAACGATATGAATATAGGAGCCTGGCTAGATAGTCGCCATCATGTATTTTGCAAATACCCAATACCCGGCAAGGTAGTCATCCCTGGCTCAATATTCGGTATATTTTGAATACCCAATACCGAGCTGGGTATTGGAGGCTGGCTAGATACCCAATACCCAGCTAGGTATTCATCCGTCGCTCGATATTCGGTATATTTTTATTACCCAATACCGAGCTGTGTATTGGAGGCTGCCTAGATAGTCGCCATCATGTATTTCGCGAATACCCAATACCCAGCTAGGTATTCATCCCTCGCTCGATATTCGGTATATTTTTATTACCCAATACCGAGCTGTGTATTGGAGGCTGGCTAGATATTCGCCATCATGTATTTCGCGAATACCCAATACCCAGCTACGTATTCATCCCCGGCTCGATATTCGGTATATTTTGAATACCGGATACCGAGATGGGTATTGGAGGCTGGCTAGATATTCGCCATCATGTATTTCGCGAATACCCAATACCCAGTTAGGTATTCATCCCTGCATCGATATTCGGTATGTTTTGAATACCCAATACCGAACTGGTATTTGAGGCTTGCTAGATATTCGCCATCATGTATTTCGCAAATACCCAATACCCAGCTAGGTATTCATCCCCGGCTCGATATTCGGCATATTTTGAATACCGAATACCGAGCTGGGTATTGGAGGCTGCCTAGATATTCGCTATCACGTATTTCGCGAATACCCAATACCCAGCTAGGTATTCACCCCTGGCTCGATATTCGGTATATTTTGAATACCGAATACAGAGCTGGGTATTGGAGGCTGGCTAGATATTTGCCATTATGTATTTCGCGAAAAGCGAATACCCAGCTAGGTATTCAATCCTGGCTCGATATTGGCTATGTATACCTAAAATACCTAATAACGATATGGATATTGGAGCCTGGCTGTATATTCGCCATCGTATATTTTGCAAATACCCAATACCGAGCTATATACTCACCCCTTGCTCGATATTTGGTATATTTTGAATACACAATACCGAGCTTGGTATTGGAGGCTGGCTAGATACCCAATACCCAGCTAGGTATTCATCCCTGGCTCGATATTCGGTATAGTTTGAATAACGAATACTGAGCTGTGTAATGGAGGCTGGCTAGGTATTTGCCGTCATATATTTCGCGAATACCCGATACCCAGCTAGGAACTCATCCCGGGCTCGATATTCGGTATATTTTGAATACCCAATACCAAGCTGGGTATTAGAGGATGGCTAGATATTCGCCATCATGTATTTCGCGAATACCCAATACCCAGCTAGGTATCCACCCCTGGCTCGATATTCGGTATATTTTGAATAACGAATACCGAGCTGTGTATTGTAGGCTGGTTAGTTATTCGCCATCAGGTATTTCGCAAATACCAAATACCCAGCTTCAGTCCTGGTTCGATATTCGGTATATTTTGAATACCGAATACCGAGCTGGGTTTTTGAGGCTGGCATGATATGCGTCATCATGTATTTCGCGAATACGTAATACTCAGCTAGGCATTTATCCCTGGCTCGACATTCGGTATATTTTGAATACCGAATACCGAGCTGGGTATTGGAGGCTGGGTAAATATTCGTCATCATGTATTTGGCGAATACCCAATACCCAGCTAGGTATTCAGCCCAGGTTCGATATTCGATATATTTTGAATACCCAATACCGTGCTGGGTATTTGAGGCTGGCAAGATATTGAATACCCAATACCCATTACCTAGCCAACTTCATGGACCTCCATAGATATATTCGTCAGTCACTAGATTTCTTACTTAATGCAAATACAAACGGCGGTAGCGGTGTGCTTAGCTCGATGTGTGGTGCAATAGTAAACAACATATGTTTTGTTAACAGGTAAAGAAATAGCGAACCCGTGGACACGACTGAGTGCGACGGCCCACCCTTCGGCCACAACTATCACTGTGCAGGTACTTTGTCAATATTACGTATGTAATGTGATCGGCATTTAAAATATCACAAGAATTTGATGATGATGATTCATCTATAAATATAGATAACGTTAATTTTCGGACCTAGGTACGGTTAAAAATTGTTAACCGCAATTGTTCTAGCGCGTGACTGGTGACAATATCAGGAACTTACAGTATCCGGTTAGTGCCATATGACATATCGTGCCTCTTACGGCAAGGGCAAGGCACGAGAATTGTGCGAAACACAAAGCGAGACACGATATTTACGCGAGACACGAAGCGAGGCACGATATTATAACATGAGATCTTACACTGTCGCAGTACCCCATACCACGATATCACGCCACAAAGTATCGTGTCTCGCTTCCTGTTTCGCGCAATTATCGTGTCTCGCTTCGTGTCTTGCGGTAAAATATCGTGCATCGTTTCGTGTCTCGTGCAGTTCTCGTGCCTCGCGTCCAAAGGTCGAGACACGAGATGCGAAGCGAGACACGAAGCGATACACGATATTCAGGTGAGACACGAAGCGAGGCACGATATTATATCGTTCAAATACGCCCGAATCTCGAGTATCGCGGTACATTTGCAAACCACGATACTCGAAACACGAATAGAGACACGAGAATCGGGCGACACACAAAGCGAGGCACGATATTGTATCGTTCAAATATCGCCCGAATACCGAGTATCGCCTGAATATCGTGTCTCGCTTCGCATCTCGTGTCTCGACCTTTGATCGCGAGGCACGAGAATTTCGCGAGACTAGAAGCGAGGTACGATATTTTACCGCGAGACACGAAACGAGACACGATACTCGATAATCGTGCGATAGTTGAACTATACAATATCGTGCCTCGCTTCGTGTCTCGCGCAATTCTCGCGTCTAGCTTCGTGTTTCGTGCATCGTGGTTTGAAATCTACCGCGAGACACGAGAATCGGGCGATATTTGAACGATATAATATCGTGCCTCGTTTCGTGTCTCGCCTGAATATAAACATGAAGCGAGACGCGAGAATTGCTCGAAACACGAAGCGAGACACGATATTTTACCGCGAGATTTCGTGGTATGGGATACGGCGACAGTGCGAGATATTGTTTTACAATATCGTGCCTCGCTTCATGTCTCGCGGGAATATCGTGTCTCGCTTCGTATTTCGCGCAATTCTCGTGCCTCGCGTTCAAGGATCGAGACACGATATTTCATATGGCAGTAACCGGATTCCGTTCCTACTGGCATTAAAGGGACTGTACTCCAAACGAAATAAAATTGTAAAAAATACACGATTTTCTTGCATAATTGTTTAAAACACATACAAAAATTAGATTCGTGTGTTTTTATTTACATGAGAAACAATGACTTGGTGTAGTTTTCCTCCTTTTTATCGTCCTAAAATCTAAAGCGTCTGAAGACACTATAACCCATCGAGTAATTAAAAAATAGCGCCGTTTATATTTAGGATAATCACGCGACAGTTAGGCTTGTCGAGTCGCCCATGCGCACACTCAAAAATCAGGTGCTTGTATTGGTAGTAGCCGTGGTATTTTTAAATCGGGAATACCGTGTTCAAGGAAAGTGCGAGCTAATTCAGCTTCATTTTTTTTCAATGAAATATACAGTTTCTTACAGTATTTGATCGTGTTCTATACAAATAATGATATTTTTACCCATGTTTTTACCGTTTAGGCGTAAGTACGAAAAGACGCACATTTTATGCCATCTGATTTTCGGTATCTTGAAAGGGACTTATTCACGGATATTCGTATTTAAAGAAATTGTTTTAAAATGTCTTAACTTCAATTTCTTAGCATCTGGACTAACATACCCATATATTGCCGGACTCTGAAACAGCATTTTAAAGAAGAAGAAAAAGCAATATGCCTCTGTCGTGGAGGAATATGTCCCTTGCTTTGTGGCATAGGAGCACTGTAAACAGTTTTGAACGTCAGGGCCCATATCCCTAAAGCTCCTTAGTGAAAACTTAAGTTAATTTCTTCAAATCATAAAAATCCCTTAAGTCTGTGGCTGGTTTATCTAAAGTTTATTTTGTCTCAAATGGTTTAAATATGGTATAATCAACCAATGATTCCTATTTTACCATACTTCAAAAATATATAATATTGATTATCACGAGGAAAATTGTATTTGAAATTGTCCCTGAAATATGACTAAGGTTAAAATTATCCTTAGGACCGTTGTGGCTATGACCCCTGGAGTTTATTTCAGGATAACATCAGCGACTGGTCGGTTGGCGACTCGATAGTGATTGCCACCACCGGCGACAAGTTCTCACAGGGCGAGAGCGAGGAGCACGTGATTTCCGCAATTTCCGGTCAGACGATCACGCTGCAGAAGCCGCTTGCGTTCAAGCATCTGGGAGTGTCTGAAACCTTCAGGTACGTAAAGAAGATGACATATTTGAAGATAACACACAATTAAACCGTATTAAATTCGTTCTTTCAATATGTAATCTATAAACAAATATGTGTGCATTATATCGTAATTTCAAAATTCGCGTGTTGCAATTGATGTTTATCATTTCTAATTACTATGCGATGTCGTATTACATTACATTGCCCATGCTTTCGACTGAACAAACTGAAATCTTTTCTTGAGCGATCTATATGATTTGTTTCTGACTGTGCAAATTGGGACATTTGGTAATAAAAGAACACAGTTTCTCTGAAGATGATGTTCAAAACTGGTGATTATTTGTGAACGTGATCAATTATTTACATGTACATGTACTACGATTCCACAAATTTCCAATTACAATTGTATGATTAATGTGATCACTAACTAGGATTTCACAAAGTTCCAATAATATATAACTGTATGAATTCAATGTAATTCCCATGCTTCTACGTAATGCCCACTATGCCTTACAGCGGGGTGGACGGAGCTAACGTGGTGTTCCACTACCGAGCGGAGGTCGGCCTCTTGACTCGTAACATCGTCTTCCGCGGCAACGAGGACCCGCAGTGGACCAGGGACATCAAGAAATGCGACGCAGGATTCGACCCTGGTAAGCGTCGTCATATTTTCAATTTCATTCAGGATTAGCCCCGCGTCATTTAATGGACGTCTAATTGGGAGTTGTCACACCAGTAATGCGTATAAACAAATATTTTTTGTATGCCGGTAAGAGCATGATTTTCGTATTTTAAACCAGTAAGTTTCACTCAAGGGTCTGTCAGTGACAATTTATGAAGCATACATTACATTTATTCAATCTAACTACAGGTAAGCACACACTCGCAATGCTGTGTATGTATGGAATATGGCGTTAAGAACACAATTAATTAGTTTTTAACAAAAACGATTTCGGTTTCTGACCATAGGTGAGTTTGTCACCCAGACGTGTTTCGAGGGCAGATTCGGTGAGGAGAAGGGCAACAGCCAGTTCGGCGCGCACGTGCTTATCCACCAAGCGGAGAAGGACACCCAGGTGGCTCAGGCGCACCTCTCGTACGCCGAGTTTACGTTCGCCGGCCAGGCCTTCCGGCTCGGCAGATACCCCATCCATTTCCACCTGAACGGAAACATGAGCCAGTCGTTCGTCGAGGGCTGTGCTATCCATAAAACATTTAACCGCGCCATCAACATCCACGGCTCCCATAACATAAACATCCGTACCAATGTCGCTTTCAACATCATGGGTGGCGCCTTTTTCTTGGAAGACGGCATTGAAGTCAACAACACGTACGACGGCAATCTTATCGTGTTTGTACGAGCCAGCTCGAGCCTTCTTAATGACGACATCACGCCAGCCGCGTATTGGGCGACCAACCCCTACAACACATACGTCAACAACGTCGCCGTTGGTGGAACGCACTTCGGCTGGTGGTATCGCATGAGGACACACCCAGACGGCCCGTCTTTCACCACCAGCTATTGTCCACAACGGGTACCGCTAAAGGAACATAATAACAACGAAGCTCATTCGAACGGATGGTTTGGAATCTGGACCTTTGAAGAGTACTATCCGGTCAAGGCAGGAGCTTGCTCAGGTACCACTGGGGCCGAGCCTGCGGTCTTTAATAACTTCAAGGCATACAATAACGAGAAGGGTGTAGAGTTCGTGGACTTCGGTTCCCTACAAGTGCTTAACGGCGTCCTGGTACAGAATGCTCTGGCCGGGTATGAAGGAAAGCGTGTCATTAACGGTGATAGGAGGAATCCAGAAACGAGTGCTACAGTCAACAACACACTGATTGTGGGCAGGTCCATGATTGCGGATGTTTGGAACGCACAGGGTACGACTCTAGCTGGAGTTATCTTGCCTTATGGCGAGTCACAACAGCTGCACAAGGTGAAGTTCCTGAACTTCCCGGATGACGCCGCTAACGGAGACTCTGCTGTTGGAATCAAGTGGACGAAGATCGATGGTACATGCGCTGACAAATGCGGTGGTTTCAACTATCAGACGTCGGACTTACAATTTGCGAACGTCCGTTACCGTATCCACTTCAGATGGGCTCACGAGGGAATAATAGAAGACACCGATGGTTCGCTGTGCGGAACACCTAACTCTAAGGTCCTGCCAAACTGGGGATCGTCCTATAACGTTCCCGGATGCGTGGCAAGCTGCACAGGGAATTTCAAAAACAACGAGGCTGAGTACGTTGAACCCCTTGTTTGTCCAAGTAACGTCAAGTTTCACCGACTGGGCTTCAACAACATATTTCCATCATCTCTCGAAGGAAAGAACGCCACGCTGACCAACCAGTACGGTTCGAGCGTAGGCTTCTTCCGCGCCAAACGTATCACACATAAAAAGGGTTGGGTGGCGTTACTTGTGGACGGTGAGACGACGACGTTGACGTTTGAAGGGGCAGAAGACATGACTAACATCTCGTTCACTGGGCAAATAAATGAGCTAGAGGTAACCGCTTTTACGACACAAGGACTTTCATTCAAATTTGCTTACTATTACTATACAGCGTACCATTGGCCCAAATGTATGATATTAACACGTTCCCAACTAGGTGGAGCCGACATGCAACATCTAAAATACAATGTACTGTTATAGCACAATTATGAAATTATTATTATGTTAAGAAAACTATGCTAGTTCCTAAACCACCATTTTTACTTGTTCGGTGACGCCCAGAAATGTCGAGAATGTACATATGCAACCACCAAACCGACATGTAAACATGTAACAGAAATATATACAATATTATGCCGTTATTATTTTGTACGACGGAAAGTGTTTACTCTGTGGTTATTTTCCAGGCTGGTGACTGTGTTATCCTGAGTATGAGAGTTCTCGAGGAACCGGATATTGTTTCTCTTAATGGTATAACCGGAAAGAATCAGTCTGATGCGCAGTTCATTTGCGAGGACGGACCTTCATCCGGGGACTGGTGGTTCAATCCCGCCAATAACCACGTGGAATTTGCAGGTGAGCACTGGGTTTTAGCAACAGTTGCAAATAAAACAAGTTAAAGTTAATATACATGATCAGTATTAATACAACAAAGTTTAGATTAATAAAGATAAATAAACACTGCTTGCACGTAGCTTATACGTGTTGCATGTTACTTATTTGATATGAACGTTACGGTACTAGCATGTTAATACAAGCACGCACAATTTTAAATGCAAATACTGAATAATAAATGGAATGTTCTTTGTAAATAATAACAAACTGTTATTAACTGAGTGAAGTAAGTAACTGAAATATGGTATAAGTCATAATTAAATTCTTTCAAATATAATGATGTGCCATTAAACCCGAATTCATTAAAGTGACTGGACCGAAACCGGGTCGACGGAAGAGAGGTCTGACTGTGTTCGCCAGTGACGTCAGCATGAACTTGAAGATTGAAAAGTGCTTCTTCGCCGGATGTATCCCGCCGGTACCCAAGGACGAACAGGCGCCCCCTACCGAGCGACCGGATCCGTTCAATTACTGGCACGATAACATCTGGGTGCGCGATGGCAACGGTCTGGTTCGAACCAACGGCACAGAGTCCATTCCGACTACAGGAGAGAACGTGCTCATAACGGAGGGTAGGAGCCTTTGAAATGAACAAGGAATTAAAATATTCTCAACATAAACTATTGACCAATGAGAATGCCCATTACATCTGAGCTTTGGGGTTTATTGGTTTATTGGTTTAGAATTTAATATTAAGACTCGAGAACGTTCGTAGTCGCGAGGCCAATGCATATAACGGTCATTATGCGAGCATTTAGTTACCTTTAACGTGGCTGAACAAAGCAAATCCATATTAATGACGGAGTCCGCTGGCATGGACAAACACTTAAACTACTTTTTCTCAGTAAGACAGAAACACTGCAATAATGATATAATGATACTAGTACACAGTAATACACTGAAATTTTATTTATAATTTTGACACATTTAAGTTTAGATAAAAAGAAAGAAAATGACAGTTATAAATATGTTACCACCGGATAAACGTATATTTGATTGATATCTCACATACGAAACGTGTTTAAACTAAATGGATGGTCGTTTCAGTTTTATATTAAAATTGCAGACAAGTGGGTTGTAATCAATACTACAACGGCCATCGAACTTGGCACAGTTCGTGTAGAGGGCGGCCTGGAGATAGACTACGACTCCTCGGGGGTCCAATACGAGTTCAAGGTCAAGTTCCTGATCATCGTGGGCGGCCGCTTCCACGTGGGGTGGCCCAACAACCCGATGCTTGGAACAGCCACCATCGTGTTGCTAGGCGACGCAATGTCCCCCGCGTTTACGGAGATCGATGGTGTTGCAATAGGAACTAAAGCTATTGGTGTGTAGGGTGTTTTATCGTTTAAATGATGTTTGTTTCAATATCGCTGTAGGTATCTTAAACCAGGCCTGTAGAATAACCGGTTAAACGTATTTTGCATCATACTCGTAAGCAGTTTAGTGTAAATGTCAACGGCCATAGAAACCTTCTGATGTCCTATCAGGTTATCACGTTTGAATAAAATTACACGAAGTCTATTTTCACGACAGCTGTCTTTGGCGGGCTGGAACTGCACGGTCGCGACGTCGGCGAGAGTTACACACTCCTGACGCAAACAGCAAACGCAGGCGACACCGTTATGCACGTGACTGGTGCTGACGTCACGCTGTGGATGACCGGCGACACGATAGTTGTGACGTCAACCTCTCTTATTCCGACCCAGTTAGAGACGAATACAATAGCGTCCGTCGACTCGGCTGCTGGAACAGTAACCCTGTCGAGTCCGCTGCAGTACAAGCATTCAGGTCGGTGTTTTGTAGTTATTATTGTTAAGTCCGTAGATCCGTTTATGGTATGTGGATAAAGTTTCTAAATGTCAGGTGGGTAACAAGGCCCAATTTGATTTTACCTGTACGCACGGAAAACTCATAATTATGAGGCGTGTCGTAGGAAAACCGAGCTTAATGCATGTGCGTAAAGTGTCGTCCCGGATCAGAACTGCAAAGGCTAATCATGGACGGCGCTTTCCGCTTTTATGGTATTTTCTGTTTCAATGAAGTTTTCTTCTGAACATAAATCCACTGTAGGCGGAAAGTGCCGTCCTGAATTAGCCTGTGCGGACTACAACGACTACTGCACAGGCTGATCCGGGACGGCACTTTACGCAAATGCATTAATCCCGGTTTTCCCACGCCTCACATAAATTTAGGGTGTAATTTTAAGTATTATTTCTAAACTTCATAACAGCTGTTGACCAAACTATATGTAAATATAAACTATAGTTCACATATAATAGCAGCTATTTTATTCAAATAAAAATTACAGTGTTGTCAATCAGGTTCTAGTGCTGTTTCTATTTCCAAGTTCATTCTAACGCTTTTCTTCCTAACATTTGATCACCAGTTCCTATTTTTGGGTAACGATTGATACGTACGTGCGTATAAAGGTATGCCTAGTTACGCCCCCCCCCCCCCGACGAAAACATATTTGATTACTAATATATGAATACAATTATAAGCCGATGTTTGAACAATAATTTTCCTTTGTCAGTCTCAAACATGTTTGACTTTCAGTTTACTCGGAGCCGCTGAACGGTTCGGAAGTGACGTTCGCGGCGGCGGTGGGTCACGTGACCCGCAACATCGTCATTCAAGGGGAAAGAACTGCTACCAACCAAATTGGGGGTCGTATTGTTGCCTCGATTACCCAGGTTACCATGGGGTCCGGATCGGAAACACGAACAGGTACCTGGGATGAGATACCTTGGTAACAGAGGCCGTAACTAGGTTACAGTGGCTTGATGGATGTGATGTCCGCCTTGCGATCGGGGGATATTGAGTTCGATACCTACTCGGGGAGCGTTCGAATGCTCTCCAAGTAATGGTTATTCACCGAAAACGAACTCGAAAGTGCCTAAGCAAGCTTATGGCTATCGACTCGATCGAGCTAAAATTGTGTTTAAACAACTGACTTGCTAACAGTAAATTATTAAGAGAATAATTTAAACAAGCCACGTGAAATAATACAAAGATCAACAGTTTCTAGGAAAATGCATTTGAGGCGCGTCGTGGGAAAACCGGGCTTAATGCATCTGCGTTAAGTGTCGTCCCGGATTAGCCTGTGCAGTCCGCACAGGCTAATCCAGGACGGCACTTTCCGCCTACAGTGGATTTATGTTTAGAAGAGACTTTCTTCAAACAGAAAAAAACATAAAAGCGGAAAGTGCCGTCCTGGATTAGCCTGTGCGGACTGCACAGGCTGATCCGGGACGACAGTTTACGCACATGCATTACGTCCGGTTTTCCCTCATTTATATATTAACTGCATGATCCGTGTGCATACACACGAAATATTCAATTTTCGTTAATTGTGCGTTTGAGTTTAATATATTTAGTACAAAACATGCTGATAAGAATTTCAATCTAAGTTATATTAATGTTATTATACATTTGTAGATACTGGTAAGTTGCTAAAATATACTAACCCCTGATATTGTTGTTTTTCTTTCCGAGAGATCTAAATATATAACTATCTTCTTGTCTACAACTTAACGTGAGTTTTTCACTGTTCGATGTTGTATATATTTGCCCCTTAGTCGATGTACAATGTGGTGTCCGTGGGTATTTAAAACGATTTGCAAAGATTGGACTAATTATAATTACAACGTTTTTCGGGTTTGCATACTCAGTTACATTTCAAAATTACTCCCAACTATAATAATACACTGAAAAAATAGAAGAAAACCATACGTTTACAGATAAATTGGCAACTGTCACTGTAGACTAATGTACAAAATGTACACCGCTATTGATTCGTTTTATTATCAGGGTACATTCGTGCGCGGTACGCCAAGTTTGACTTCATGGGTCAGGACGGCTTTACAGAGTACTACGACCCCAGGTTCGCCGTCGCCTACGTGGCCACAGGGCCGGTCAACGACGTCAAGCCGTCCATTGTTCAGGGCTGCGCGTTTGTCTCCCTTGACAGTTCCGCCGTCGGAGCGTTCGGCGCCGCCGATCTGGAGATCTCAAACAACGTGGTTGTTAACCCTGTTGGCAATGGTGTGTAACCCTTTATTCAAAGGCAATATGGTCGCTTCACTGTACTCTAAGCTGGATACGGACTAATGTTATCTCTTAATCCTCCGAAGTTTATTTTCAGTTTTGAAACAATAATACAAACAACGCTGATAAATAACAAGCGAGCAAAAAAACAACAACAAAAAACAGTGCTACTTTAATCGCGGAGACTGGATATAGTTTACTCCAGTATTTTAGGTACATCTGAATTAAAAGTATTTACGCTTTGTGCCTGTTGTTTCGATCGTGTTTCAATAATGCAGACTAAATATAAAAAATGCAGGATAAAAAGACAATCAGCCGACTAAAATGAAGTTTCTTAAAAGTGTTTTTATCTGATTAATGTCATTACTAAATGATTTTGTCGTAAAAAGATAACACCAAGATATATATTTAGTACGCCGGTTTCAGGAATCGTGACGGAGTCGGACAACACTAGAATTGTGAACAACCTGGTCGCCAACCTCCTGTGGACCGGCTCTTACGACGGCCGCAACGAGCCGTTCAATTTCCGGTACGAGGCAGCTATATTCGCCATAGGCTCCCACGGCCTCCACTTGGCGGACAACTACGTGGCTGGCTCCCAGCGTGTCGGATACAGGTTACCAGGGCAGGACTGCGCCGACGTTTACACGCCGACTGGAGTGAACTATGCCGTCGGCAACCTCATGGGCTATGGCGTCTTCCCCGACGAAGACGACCTAAAACAGAACCCTAGCCAAACGTGCGTTCGCATCTCCGACATTGCTGCTTTCCGAAATCTGGATTTCGGGTTCTACTACAACAACCGTCTTAGTTTAAACCTTCATAAAATAACAGCTGCAGACAATCAGGTCGGTGTTTACCCGATGGTTATTGGCGCCGGTCCGTTGGCCCATGAATGCGGTGACGAGAGGGTCGATGTTACCGACAGTGTCTTTATCGGATCAACTGATAAATGCACCACCGTTGAGGCTCCAAGTGGGGTGTATATTACAAACAGCGGCCTGTGCCGCGCCGACTCGGGACCAAGTGGGACGCGCCTGGGTCTAGAGTTTCCCCAGATCACCGGCGGCTCTAACAAAGCACCGATGAAGCCATGTTCCAACATCATGAGTTACAACACAATCTGCGGTAGAGGCAAGGTCTCCGGTACGTGCTATTAATTTATTTAATTTATTTCTTTGATTCGAACTTTCGAATATACAATTTAAAACGGTTGCTGTATCATACCAACGGCAAATACAAAGAGTCATTTTCATAATAATATCTTAAATATATTGAGAAAGTGGAGTTTCGCCTTAAAATATTTGTCAATAAGATTTCCAATTCCTGACTTACGTTTATAAACTTAAACTTCGGACACAGCATCCGGTGCGCACGTTGAACAACTATGAAATGCGCAAGAAACAATATTGATAATCACTCTGCGTTGATAAATATCTCTACATTATTTTGTTTATAATTATTTTGTGATGTTTTCTCAGGAACCGTGTTCGCGCACTTCGGACAGTGTGCGTACGCCTTTTCCCTTAGCACGAGGAACGAAGATCTTCAACACTATCTCGTCTCCTCATCCAACATCAAGATTGACGTGAATGACGACTTCCTGTTATATTACCCACGACCGAATGTTGGGTAAGTGAGAAGAAAGTATTCTCCGGTGTGTAAGACCTTCAATAACAGACACTCAGGTTTATATCGCTTATTGTACAATCGAATCGCGATTTAATCCATGTTTTTCATTTTGAAATATTTTTTCGCATTATGAGTTACAAAGCACTCGGAGAGCGAAGATCTCTTACCTATGCTCTGCCTCACAAAAAGAAAGAATCCTTTAAACATCCTGGATTGAGACAGTCATCCACACTAAAATCTAAAAATTTTTTGTTGGCCCATTTCCAATCTTCTAAAAAAAATTTCGCAAATCCTTTGCATAAAGTACCCACGGTAGCTAACTAACACGCATACAAACAAACATACGTCCATACAAACCAACGCTCGGCCAAAAGCTACCTCCTGGTCGGTGGTAATAGCCATACATGATGATAATAAAGGGGAAATACCGATGTATGTTGACTTACACAGGAATTTAGGGCCCCACTGATGTATGGTGCAACGAATATGGTGTATGCTTTCCGATCGGGAGGTTGTGAGTAAGATCCCTACTCGGGGAGCGTTCGAAAGATCTATCTCTTAAGGCACCAAATACTGGTTTGTCCCAGGAAACGGACTCGAACGTGTCTCAATAAAGCCTGTGGCGTTCTACCCGATCGAGGTAAAATAAATTTGTTTAAACTAATTATTCAGAAAGATCAACCCGGCCGACTGTGTTGACATGGACTGTGACGCGATGAAGAAGGCCCTCTTGCGGGATGACGGCTCGCTCGCCGGCACGCCGGCGTCGTTCATACCTAAGTCCGAGTGGGAGTGGGGCGGCGACCCGCGCAGAGGTGAGCGCCGAAAATAACCCGTCTTCCATAAAACCGTGAACTGACTCTTTCTACGAAAATAACTTCACATAAACAATGGACGCTTCCACAAATGTCAATAATTAATTCAAATTAGTCTGCAGTATTATCTAATCATCGCATCACGTGTTTAGCGGTTAAACTATTTCAAACAAAAGAGCACATGTAATATGTTTGTGATATTTAAAAGAGCACGTGGCAATGTTTGTGATATTCGATGAATGGAAATTACTCATTTAACAATAGCTGGGGAGGAGTTTAAACTATTTGTGGCCAAACCTGTATCGGTCTATTACTTAATCGAGTCTGTTAACTTTACATCAGTATTGCATCGTCATTTAAATCCACTGTGAACGCTGTTGGTTCCATTTCACGTAAGTTGAATCGTGGAACAGATCTTTCTTATAGACAGTTAATATAAGTAAATTATTACGTTTGTGAATGCATTAACAATGTGTTTTTGTGACGCTGCTTTTTTCAAACTCGTCTGTTTGCAGGTTTGAGCGACGCTCGAGTCCCAAAAGACATGCTGACGTTCCCCAACGGAACTGTGATAACCGTGGACCAGCTTGCACCGAAAGGCAAAGGTCAGTTTGAGAAAGAATACTAGCGGTATACATTTATTAAAGATCATTATTATTTGTATGTATAATGGATATAAAGTTTTCGAATAAATGTGACATTGACAGTTGTAAAAACGCGGCAAATAGTCTACCGGTATTAAAGGTAAACACTTATATATTGGCAACTTTTATTTTAGGTTTTTCTTGTTGTCTATGCACGTTGAGCATTTAAATATACTATTATCCTCTTACCCGTCAAAGTGAAATTTTGTCATAGTATATCGACGCGCCAGTATGTAGAAACAAGGTTTCGGTGTTAATGTGTCTAATGAATTTTCCAGGCATTTCAAGGGTGGATGGTCAGTGTACGCTGAAGGGATCCGCTTCAACATTCGAGTACTACAAGTGCGCCAACGTCGACTATGAGACGATGGTGATTGAAAGCCTGGACGACGACACGGAAACCCGGCGCCTCTCGCCGGTCGCCATCCTGCAGGACGGCTACATCGACCTGATCAACGGGCCCCAGGACCACGGCTGGTGTAACGGCTACACGTGCCAGAAACGGGTGTCCCTGTTCCACGCGCTGGTCAGGCCTGGTAAGATAAGATTGACGTTGACATACTGCCGCGCATGCTCGACTGATGTAACGACTTAACGTTGCAGAAACGTTTATTCCTGTTCAATTTCACGCGCTTGTAATTTCCGGCACGTTTAAGTTAACGTAGACGCTTCGTTGTGTATGACTGTCTATATGTGCTGTCTTTATTTCACTTTCAATACATTCTCGTCACCAGGGCGTTCTTTACATCCCCAGGTCTCCCAGTCTCGGTGTATTTTACCAGCGTGCAGCCGGACAAGATGCGTTACTTCATGATGGACGGCAAAGCGGACTCTTGCGTTGTCGTGTCCTTCTACTACCAGAACCCCAATCGCATCGACATCTTCAAAGACCGCGGTACCACTAACGTCGTTCCCAAGAACGGCCGGTATGAAACTGTCGGCGGCAAACAATTCTTCAAACTTGTCAACGAGCCTGGAGCGAATTATATGCCCACGTGCAGCGACCCGCATGGATCTAACTACATCGACCGAAATGCCAGGCTACTGTACTTCGTTCTGAAAGGGGACGCCGAGATTCAGTTGTCGAAGGCCAATGTCGTCATTGTCTCCTTTGGTCTGCCCGCCATGACGGAAGCGGAGTTCTTCGGCGCCAATATCATCGAGAACCTCGCCGGCATGCTCAACATCCCGCTGGAGAAGATCCGGGTAGTCAGCATCGTCTCCTCTTCCGGTTCCGGTCGGAAGCGACGGTCGACCGGGACTCTTGCTGTAGTCTTGGAGATCGGTGACGAGCCACCAGCAAGTAAGTTCCCTCTTTGTGAACACATTTCATGGAACATTGTTAACAGATATAAGTTTTGTAAAATTATTACATCTTGTGTCGATGATTTGGTCTAAACGTGACTCGTCTTTTTAGAATTCCCATACATGTAAGCGTTTACTTGATTTTATTGCCACATAAAATGTAAATTATGAACGACATTTGTTGGTTATGATATAAAGTGTGCAACTTCTGACGTTTAAACTTTAACCATGTTTTGAGTCAATATTGTTAGATGCTTGTAGAGAACGTAGAATATTTAGGACACTAGGTTAACCAATACCCTTAGATGTCAATAAATAGCTTACCATAATCTGTCGAAGTCCATTTGCTGTGCTGCTTCTATTAGCTACGGGCCTTTATGCTCGTTGGACGTTATGTTGTCCGTGGAATATCGGCCACAGTCTGAAATCTCTTAGGTATTTAGATGCACTCCGTAATACGGCCATTGTTTCGGAGGGCGTCAAATTCATTTGTGCATCTTTATCTATATACGTACATGACATTACAATACATATTCAGGGCTCGAATTTTTCTTTAGCCAAATTTACCTTGATGTTCTCACTTTGGCTGTTTTACTGCGTTTTATGAAGAAAAAGATGTAGCCAAACAGAATTTGCTTTAAATGCCAAATGTGTTTATTGTAGCCGTGGCTAATTTGGCGAATGGCAGTGTGAGCCCTGAAAATTTGAGTATTATTCATAAAAAGTTCATTTGTACAAAGTCCATATGAGGCGCGTCGTGGGAAAACCGGGCTTAATGCATGAGCGTAAAGTGTCGTCCCGGATTAGCCTGTGCAGTCCGCACAGGCTAATCCAGGTCGACACTTTCCGCCTACAGTGGATTTATGTTTTGAAGAGACTTTCTTTAAACAGAAAATACCATAAAAGCGGAAAGTGCCGTCTTGGATTAGCCTCTGCGGACTGCACAGGCTATTCCGGGACGACACTTTACGCACATGCATTAACGGTTTTCCCACGACGCGCCTCATATCAGCCTTCTTTGTACATATGCTGATAGCACCATCTGACTTTCAAGGGTCGAAGGCTGCTTTACCGTCAGCTATATGTAGCTACATTAAGCATCGTACACATTTTCAGAAAATGAACAATATCTCCAAAATACCAACTCCAAGCTGGAACAGTATTCATAAATGTTATTAGTAAACATTCATTTTCTTAAAATTATAACTATTATTTAGTATATGGTTGTTCTGTGTATAGTTTAATTTGCATCATAAATAAGGGTGTTATCCTGGTAGCCAGTAGATGTTTATGACTGTTTGTTTCATATTTTACAGTATTTAGGACACGAACTGTTAGTTTTCACAGGGGAAAATTATTTGTTGTGGAAATTTGATTTATGTACAACTTAATATGTTCATTTGGAGCGTTATGAATTTATAAATACTGTTCCTTGCATTGTCCTTATTTTACTCTCTTTATACCACATTTAAGAGGGTTTTCTTTGCGTTGCGGTATACAATCAGGCCATGCAAATTTTTCCTATGTTTAGCGTCCTCGGGCTGGTAGGTTTTCGGATGCTTGAAATACTATGTTTAAGTAGGTTCCTAATATGAAGATGATTTGTAAAAGTTTTGCAAGTAAACATTTGCTATAGCTTGTATCACTGCCATGAATAAGTTGTGGATTAAAATTGTTTTTTTTATCGATTCATTGTTTGTTTTTTCTTGCTTGGTTGGTAGGTTTTGAAAAATCATGGGGACGCTAAACATAGAATCAAATTTGTATGACATAACTGTGAAATTACCGGTGGGCGGATACTAACCGTGCAAAAAGTTGCGTGCGCATAATCTTCAACTAACTTTCAAGATACCGCACGCTCAAAATGGTATAACACATTTGTAGCATACTTTCACCTCAATATATTTATTATTTAACCTCGCCCTGCGGACTCGTTAAATAACTAACATATTTTGGTAAAAGTATGCTACAACGATTACTTATATATATATTGTATTGTTATGTCGTGTACATTTTCTTACATGATGGAAACCTCTCGTGTATTTGCATCATCTTCGTTATTCATAGATGTTGTTATTTTGGTCGACAGGCTTAGATGGTAATGTATAACGCATTTATCAAATATATCATCGGTTTTCTAATACATCCTTTAACACATTTAACGGCTTAAGGATTTTGACTAAATCGATATATCTTAACTTCGGTTGTTAGCGTTCAATTAATGCGTTACAATTTGCCTAGAATTAAATACTAAGTACTGACGATTTATAATGCTACGTTTATGCCAATGTCATAAGTTTAATATAACGTTTGAATTTGCTTCAAATAACGGTCGTGCGTTACAATTAGATGATAGTTTCGTTTCATCATCTGCAACGTTTGCCTTACAAAGTTTTCATTATTGCAGTAGTTTCTAAAATGTGCAAATCGACACTTTAACATTTAATTATTGTTTGAAATCGCTATTCGCCTCTTATGTATGCCTTTTAGCCGATTCGTCCTCAAACAATGGTAGATAATGTATATATAGTTCATCCCTAAGACAAGCACCCTCAAAGTCGGACGGGTTTTTGTTATGCGTTTAATTAATTAATTTCTCAGAGAGCATTTGAAAAAGCGACAATGCCACTCGATAAAAGAAAATCTTGTATTATTTCGAAAAAAATGTTTTGATGTATGAATAATTGCGACTTGCGTGTAAAGATAAAAATCTGGAATGTCCGACTTTGAGGGTATGATCTGGTGTTGTTGTTGTTGTTAAATCATTTTAATCGTGTTTCATATTTATATTGTACTCACACATGTTACCGTTTGCATGAAACCTTATTGTCCACTTCTTTGTCTTGCTCTACGTCATTAAACGCGCCGTATCGTTAAACATTTACAAATGTACTGCGTTTGCATGAACATTCTTTTTATTTTTACTTAACATACGTTTCGCGCACATTAAATTTTTTTATTTTCATATACCGTATTATTTTAACCTTGCGTATCGGATGATGTTTTTTGGAACAAACAATAAATCGACGTTAATTATATTATATTTTGTATACAATCAATATAAAGTACTTATTTTAATACTGGTAAGATATTACTGACGATTCTCGATATTTTTTTTCAAGATAAAACCCATTAAGACATCAAAATTCTTACAGAAAATGTATATGTGTGATATCCATATTGTATATGCAAGATTCTGAACCAATTGCAAATATTTATAACCTTATACTGTACCCATAAATTATACGTTAATCAATTAATTATACCGGTTCAAAAATGCACCATGTTCCCATAAATAATACTCTATCAATTAATTATGCTTATAATTATGTAACCTGTTCGGTCATTGTCTGGTAATAACATTTCCCCTGTTTTCCCTTTTCCACGCATTCACAGTTTTTAAGACATGTACAATAATCATTGTGACTTCCAAGCATGTGTATATTTAATTTGTTTATTTCTGTTTATTGTTGTTTATTAACTTCTTCAAAGTCTAAAGACGTCAGATATAACTACATGTAAAGTTTAAAATGCTACAACCTATAATGTTCATTAAACGTCATTATTATTTACTGATAACGCATTCATCAGCATTTTCAACCTGAATGTGTTCCAGTTACATTCATAATCGTAAGCCATTATATTATTTACCACTTGTACAATTTGTATCGTCCTATGTCCCTCTAAATAGATTCTAATTTCATTTAATTTCATTTCATAGATGTGTAGAATATGGCTGTACAACGTTATTTAATGTCGTATACTGGGCAATACTGGCAAGGAACTGCATATTTTCTTCATTTGAAATCTCTGGACACCTACATAGTATATTTAAAGCCGGTCTTTTCACTCGCCTTCTTTGTGATGTCATCAGCGTTTCCGGCTAGCGCGATGGTTGTTTCGCTTAATTCTCACCAAGACCATCAGAGTTCGACTCCCGTAACAACGCCTGTGGGCTTGTTTGGTGCTCACTTAACCGGCTATGCGGGTATCTGCCGTGTATTTCGTTTCGATGCAGATCACGATCGCACCAAATTTCAATAAACAGTATAAACAAATTCTAAAAAGTTCAGATATCATTCAATTCAATACATTCAAATGTTCTTGCTTTATTACCACGGAAGAGGGCAGAGAAGTTGGTTATATTTTATGGTTTAAGTTTCAAGATTGAATATTTATAGTTGATATGTACTTATGTAGATGTTATTTCTCTTTAAATACCCGCATGTTCAGGGTCTTAACGCTGTTTCGCAAAACTTCACAAGGTTGGTGAATGAAGAAACAGAGGCGATAAATCGAGTAGGGTGTCCAATATCATGCCCTACCCTTGTTCTAATGACTGTATGACTGCGTTCTAGGCGCCTCGGACAGCACGGAGCCGGTAGTGGACGTTGCGGAGCTCGTGATGAACGCCTGTCAGGACGGAACCCTTGACAACAGCCTCAGTAAGTGTTACCATGACAGTGACAAATATTCGTGTTCTTAAACGTACGCTTCTTTACAATTTAGTTTAACAGTGGTGGTCACGGTGTTTTTTGTTATTTCTAAGTTCTGTGGTCACGGTGTTTTGGTTATAAGTTCTGCTAAAAAAGCAACCAAGCAAACAATAATGTTTGACATATTGCTGCAAAATTGTTCCCAATGAACACAAACGACCATTGTTTCGTATTACATGTATATAGTAAGTTTATTAGAATATCCAAATATCAGAACCCGTCTGCGATGCATACGAACTATAATAACAGGCCCATGACTTCGATCGAACACAAAGAACTCTAGCAGTGGTCAGAGACCATTCAATTCATGCTCCCACCGGCGTGTTTCAGGTACTTCCGGCATTCAGTGTGAAGAGATCATCATTGGCGACCACGTGTACCAGCCGGTGGAGCCCGCGGGCCTCCGAATAATGCAGGCGCTGGAGCCCGAACACGAGGGCGTGCCCTTCAAGGTGCAGCCAAAGATTCGGGCGTATGACGACAATGTAGGTTGCTTTTTATAGTTGTCATAATAGGCACGATGATTAGTTGAATTTGTAATAATTATTACAAGTAATACACAGGCGACAATGGATGAAGTATTCTTCTCAAACAGGAATAGCATGAAATGGTATTAACAGTCTTAACATGCTCAGTGTGTTTATTATAAAATGTAGATGATTTTTTTTGATAAAACAACATCAAATGTAGTAAACGTTAATAGTTTACTTCCATAGATTGTTTTCATGCACGTATAATTATCATACATGTATATAAATACATTTACACGATAACTACCGATATGTAGGCGATGAACATCACAAAACTATAAATGAATTTTAAGGGCGACCTGATTGACCACTTGGGCATAGTAGAAGACCCGTGGAAGATTACTGCTACCCTGAGGTCCGGGACAGGCCACGCCAGCGCCGTGCTGGGTGGCAAAGTGACGGTGACGTCATCCAACGGCCTGGCGAACTTCACTGACCTGCAGATATCGCACAAGGGCAGCGGATACATCATCGACTTCGAGATCTCCCACCCATCTAGTGCTGCCGGTATGAACGCGTTCATTCCACTGTATTCCCATCTAGGCGATCGGGGTTCAGTTCAAGATCCCGACGTATTTGTGTTTGGTTGATAGGGGTCACTTGAACGGACATAATAACCATCAATAGCTGGAAATTAAAGCTATTATTCCAAACTTTGAATGTGTTGGAACAAGCAAACGGTATGACGCACCCCGGTCCCAATAAGGTAGCCTCAGCACAGCAATACGCTCACATGTAGCATTTGACAAGCAATGCCATAGAGCAAGCCATGGAATATTGTATACAAATAAAAAAAAATTGCGACATCTTACAGGTCTTGATATTGTTTCTATAATTAGTTAATTACATGTATGTCTGTTCCTTGTATGGTAGGTTTTAACTTTAAAAGATAAAGTTCATTTTATCCTTAATTCATACCAAACTGTTACCTTTCTAACTACGCATTTATTTTTGACGTCATCAGCGCTCAACTTCAATGTCTCCACGGATCCTTTTGACGTTGACGGCTCTCCACTGACGGCCGGTGTGTACTCCATGACGATGGACAATATCGTCACCAATGACGTCATGACCTTGACCCTTGAACTGCGCGACAGCACAACCAATCAGCCCATCCCAAACATCAACTGGCGGGTAGGAATACTTTAATAGTTTTCCTCGGGTAACTAGAAAACCTAAAGAATAACATTAGTCAGTAGGTCAACAATGTTTGGGCCGTGTACGTTAAAGGTTATAAAAATAAAGAATTGCTATTGGTTGTATGCTCAGTATTTATTTATAGCACTGTACGACTTTCGGACGACGTGGTTATGAATAAAAATGAGGTATTTTGTGCATTTTCGTTCTCTTTAAAGTTTAAACAAAATAGTAAACTTAAGGAATTTTAATTTAGTTATATACCCACCTAGTAATTGAAGATTACGTGTTGATGTCGTTGTTGCTTAATTCTGCGTTGAACTGTCTCAGGGACACACTTTCTCCGCGTCGTGTGAGACTCTGATGGAGTTCGAGGACGGTTCTCTGACGGGAACGCTGAGCGGCCAGTTTGACTCCACTTCCGGCCACATGGCCTTCACGAACTGGCGGTTCACCGGATACGGCCTCGTGTACATCAGCTGCCAAGTGGAGTCCGGTGAGCGGACATCTGGTTACTTATTCATAGAGTTCCTTAGGAAATTCTTAACTTAAGCTCGATTTAAGTGAACATTTAAGATCAAAGTTCCTAGATATGCAAAAAACTACCATATACCAGAAATAAGTGTGTCGTATTAGCACACGGCAGTTTATGACACACTGCGTGCCATATACTTTGAACTGAAAAAATGAGACGCCGAATACTACTACTGTGTAATACAGATTAGCCGCCCCTACCACTTTCTGAAAGGTATACTGGGATGGATCCTGGCTAAATACCTTTAGTAACCCAGGTTATTGCCCTTTGTGTAACTTTCTCGTTGCTTCTTCTGTGCGCAGTCCCGGCGGAGTATGACTTCTACTCGTTCCACAAGGTTGTGGTTCTAAGCCCCGCCCAGGACGCCATCGTTGTCACGGCAACCAGCATCGTCACCGTGCGCTTCGACCTAGACTATGAAGTCACCCTGCCAACCGAGGCCGCTGCCAAGCAACTGGAGCAGAAGGCAATCAATTTCTTCAACGTGAAATACCCTGAAATCATCATCAGTGACTCGAGCATTGCCAAAGGTATCAATGATGTATTGATACCACACATTTTTAAAGTCCTAGACGTTGTAAAAAAAGAAAAGAAAAACAGTTATTTATATGTTTGTTTCTAGCATTTTATATAATAGTAATGCATGTTTGCTACTGAATTTAATGTATTTCTAAGACAGTGATGCTGATTCATACAACATATTCCTTCTTGCAGTATGAATGTAAATGAAACAACGACAGTAGCACTGCGACACTAACTATTTGCTCAGTGCCTGTTACCATGTAAAGTACCGGTATGTAATTGCTGTTGAGCAAGCAAGTCCAAATGGGCCTTACATAGACTATACCTGGACAAATGTTCCATAATTATGTGCTCTGTGTAGGACTCATAAAATGTTTCTGCCCGTATCAGGCCCATAGCAAGCAAGCCAATATGTGTCCCCAGCCAGTACTCCCATAAAGGGATTTAGCAGGGCGGCCCGCCCTTCCATTTTTTAGCCCCGCCCTCTTGCCCTTTTCCTCCGTCCTTTTAAAAATGTGCCCGCCCTCATGTGTACTTTTTGTCATTTGTGTCAGCACAGACACGCCCTA
The DNA here is from genome assembly GCA_027627225.1 of Congeria kusceri. NCBI lineage: Eukaryota > Metazoa > Mollusca > Bivalvia > Myida > Dreissenidae > Congeria > Congeria kusceri. The sequence goes on from CM051030.1 coordinate 48,659,203, forward strand.
ACGCAATTTAATTGGTTACTTGCGCATCTTGGCAAACACATCTTGGCCTAAATGATCATTGACGTATCGTCTGTTTGTTTGTATTTCGAAGTTTTATGAGGTCCTTCCGCGCCTGAGGCTGCATTATGTGAGGACCTGGAATGTGTCCCAGCACTCCTACCTAGTTAATTTACTAGAGACTCCCGAAAGTTGGGACGAATTTTGAATCATAGCTGCAATTTCCAGCTATTATTTTTTTACTGAAAGATTATTTAATTTTGGTGTGGTCTTGTGCCGTGGGGGGAAACCGGAGTACCCGGAGGAAACCCCACCTGTCCGGTATGGTGACCACCAACCAAACTCATATGCGCCGGGAGTGGGAAGCGATCCCGGGCCGCCTAGGTGAGAAGCGCGTGTACCAACCACTGCGCTAGCCGGACAGCCATCATTGACGTATCGTCGCGACATGTATCATTATTAAATCAGCTCGTCATAACCATGCGACATCCATTATCAGTTACCGAATTAATGGTAATGTAGTGCCGATTGCGGTGCTTCTGTAAAGGATTTGCTGCAGATGTTGTTTTTTAATGCGTAATTATGTTATTTTACCAAATTTGCGTGCAACAACACATTAATCCAAACTGAATTTTAATATTCAATAAGGTTTATGCCGTACACAATCTCCAGTTTAAGTCCAATACATGTATATTTCGTCACTGCCATTTAAATATCCATTTTATTCCATGCAACAAAACAGCTGATTCTTTTGACACCCTTGACATTTCACCTAAAACACTAATTCAGTAATGCTCTATCGATAGTCGTTGCATTGTTCAGGTACAGTAGTGTTGAGTGATGCTCTAGTTAACTGCTACAAACCGCTAGAGAATGGCCCAGCTCGGTAGTCACATCATAGACTTTTGAAGTCAAACCGACACCGTTGCTAAGGACGTTACTAACGGCTTGCAGATTAAGAAGCCTGGTTAATTTATGACGTAGCGCTTTCACTCTTCTCAGTTATAAAAGGTGTCATTGTCAATGACTGTATTTTTTACGGCGTAGCTGTCTAAGATCACGTTTGACCTAGATTTCTTGCGATAATTATGCAGCGGGAAAATTGAATGCCAATAGAATTGGGCAAATTTTCTAATTTTAGGGAATGCCAACTTCAAACAATGGTTTAACGTATACCAATAACTGTTGCATACTTTTGGGGATTAAAAATTTACGTAATTGTTTACATAAGCGGTTAAAATGAAGTTGTAAACATATCCTCGACATATACTCTAGAACTGAGGCCAATTATGAACGTATTTTCTCATTAACAGAATGCTATATTCATTCATGTAACGAAATAACTATTTTGTTTAGCCTACATTTATATAAGCGGTACGCTCTATAAATAGCAATTGGGCAATGTTCCCATTGATAAATCTCATTCACAGAGTTGCCGTTCTAGCGAGTTCATCGCATTCCAGAAACAGTAGTGTCATTCTAAAAATAGCGCGCGTCGCTAGCAACCGTTGTGTTAATATACTCGTACATGCATCAATAATAGCGTTCAGAGAATCATAAACCTAACAATTTCAATAAATGGGGAATTTATATTTATAAACTTACTGTTAATTTGAAATAAAATTGTGGTTACGATTTATCAACGATTATTTATAATTGCATCTTTCTATCAACTTTTCCAGTAGATGTTATTTAATCTGTAAAAAGATGCTACATTTTCTATAGATACAATTTATGAAAGAAGATTCGGAATACGTCGAATTGTTATTCGCGCAGCATGAATACACAACTTGCAATACTAATTATACTCAGGAACCCTTGATATATCATATTTCTACTGATATGATTTAAAATCGTCGTAGTCTATTAATTTTAATGTTTGCGTTATCAAAAATAAAGTCTTGCTTTTTATTGGGATACACAGTATAAATGCTTATTTGACTTCAAGTCGTAAGTATATTAGATAACTAACATGAATGGTATATTACCGGTACTATAAATAAACTATATAGACTCGTCTGATACATAATAATTCTAATTAATTCCCGAAATTATTTTCTTACATTGTTAATTTGTTAAATTGGCTTGACAAATTCAGACAACATTTATGTTAACCTAAATTATTTTGTTATTCACACTGGTGGAAACATGGAGCTGTATGACTGGTTTATTCACGGGATAGATATTAATGATAATGTTATTTAATTTTTGAATGAATAAATGTATCTCAAATAAACGTTTGGGTCCGAGAAGTTTTTTCATAGCGTCCGAAAAATCTGGGGTCCAATAAGTCTCCTAACAATGGTGGGGACCAAAAAATCTGGGGTCTGAGAAGTCACTTAACCGATCATCTTGGGCGTCTGTTTAGGTAATTTTTAAATTATATCTCAATATTGATTTCAACGCCGATTGTCTTTTTTTAAAGACATTTCTTGTTACGGATTGTATTGTTTGTTCAAATTGGAAATATGATTGCAAGGTAACTAGGAGTTGATGCAATGATTTTCTTTAATGAAATAACTGTGAATTGTATATGAAATAAATATGAAAATATAACTAAAATAAAAAAATAATGATTTTATTATTATTATAATTATTATAACCCTGCCCTTTTTCGCGAAAAAGCCCCCCCCCCCCCGCCATTTTTGAGGCCCCCTGCCATTTTTTTTTCTGGCTAAATCCCTAGCGTACAAAAATTCTTTGTGACCATTTCCTTGACGAAACTATTCCTTTGTTGTGCCATACCTACTTGGTCATGTGACATAAACTCTATCCTAGTACTTATGTCATTACAGGAAGTATCATCGTGACGTTCACCGTCGGGGGCAAGACCGCCAACGTGACGAGCGTTCTCCAGAGCATCTGCAGCGACATCTCCGCCGGAAGGAGCATCGAAATCGGCGGAAGTTCCCTCACACTGGACGGCTACATGCTGGTCGACGGCACGGATTACTACTCCTCGTGTACATCAGTGAGTTAGAGGGAATCTTGTAGATTACGTTATGTACATCGGCGAGTTAGAGGTGTTCTTGTAGATAACGTTATATACATCGGCGAGTTAGAGGTGTTTTTGTAGATAACGTTATATACATCGGTGAGTTAGAGGGGTTCTGGTGGATTACATTATGTACATCGGTGAGTTAGAGGGGTTCTTGTAGATAACGTTATATACATCGGTGAGTTAGAGGGGTTCTTGTAGATAACGTTATATACATCGGTGAGTTAGAGGTGTTCTTGTAGATTACGTTATGTACATCGGTGAGTTAGAGGTGTTCTTGTAGATAACGTTATATACATCGGCGAGTTAGAGGTGTTCTTGTAGATAACGTTATATACATCGGCGAGTTAGAGGTGTTCTTGTAGATAACGTTATATACATCGGTGAGTTAGAGGGGTTCTGGTGGATTACGTTATGTACATCGGTGAGTTAGAGGGGTTCTTGTAGATAACGTTATATACATCGGCGAGTTAGAGGTGTTCTTGTAGATAACGTTATATACATCGGCGAGTTAGAGGTGTTCTTGTAGATAACGTTATATACATCGGTGAGTTAGAGGGGTTCTGGTGGATTACGTTATGTACATCGGTGAGTTAGAGGGGTTCTTGTAGATAACGTTATATACATCGGCGAGTTAGAGGGGTTCTTGTAGATAACGTTAAATACATCGGTGAGTTAGAGGGGTTCTTGTAGATAACGTTATATACATCGGCGCGTTAGAGGTGTTCTTGTAGATAACGTTATATACATCGGCGAGTTAGAGGTGTTTTTGTAGATAACGTTATATACATCGGTGAGTTAGAGGGGTTCTGGTGGATTACGTTATGTACATCGGTGAGTTAGAGGGGTTCTTGTAGATAACGTTATATACATCGGCGAGTTAGAGGGGTTCTTGTAGATAACGTTATATACATCGGTGAGTTAGAGGGGTTCTTGTAGATAACGTTATATACATCGGCGAGTTAGAGGGGTTCTTGTAGATTACGTTATATACATCGGTGAGTTAGAGGGGTTCTTGTAGATTACGTTATGTACATCGGTGAGTTAGAGGGGTTCTTGTAGGTTACGTTATGTACATCGGTGAGTTAGAGGGAATCTTGTAGATTACGTTATTTACATCGGCGAGTTAGAGGGGTTCTTGTAGATAACGTTATGTACATCGGTGAGTTAGAGGGATTCTTGTAGATAACGTTATGTACATCGGTGAGTTAGAGGGGTGTTGTAGATTACGTTATGTACATCGGCGAGTTAGAGGGGTTCTTGTAGATAACGTTATATACATCGGTGAGTTAGAGGGGTTCTTGTAAATAACGTTATGTACATCGGTGAGTTAGAGGTGTTCTTGTAGATGACGTTATGTACATCGGCGAGTTAGAGGGGTTCTTGTAGATAACGTAATTCGACGACTCAGTGAACAAGTAACTAAGATATAAAACAAAAAAGTTAACATATTTGTGCACTGTGTCATCAGCCTCTATAAGTTTATGCACGTTGTTATCTTAAATGGATTTTCCGTCAAACGATCAACTGGTGTTAATGCTCTACATATCTGTGTCAAACACAATTGTATGCGATTAAATTATTGTTTAAAATTGAGATACATGTACATTAAACCAAAATCGCAAATACATAATACCATCCCTGTATGCATATACATGTACATGTATGTATCTTAGAAACCTCACAGGTTCTTTAACAGTACTATAGTATTATGTACAATTAGAATACCTGAGAAAATATTGTGTATACTTATAAACTCTATCTCTAAACTAAACCGATTTTCTAAGTGGCCATTTACCTATTATCTTATTTCACAAAAAGTTAACAAAATTTGCCAGCAATTTAATGCAAAAGAAATGTAGTTAATGCCTTATATTTCATAACAGTTTATGCAAATACCTGTTTGCGATTACCTAAAACAGTAAGGGTAAAATAAAGTAAATGTGATAACAAAAACCTGCCATGTACAAATACACAAATACACTGTTCCAAATGACTGTTCATAATTTTCAAAGGTGGTCGCTTTGAAAATCGGTTTAGTGTAGTATTAACATATATGAATTACCTATAATGTTCGACAGGAACCGAAGAAGCACGGATTGCACCCGGGTTACATTGCACTGATAGTCATCCTATGTCTGCTGGTGATCGCTGCCATCGTGTTTGTTGTCGTCTGGAAGTTCGCCATCAAGCCCAAGGCCAAGACGCACGGTAGGCTTTTGAAACTTATATCAATCGCCTGGATAATTTATAATAAAGGCGTGTCGTGGAAAAACCGGGTTTAATGCATGTGCGTTAGGTGTCGTCCCTGATTAGCCTGTGCAGTCCGCACATGCTAATCCGGGACGACACTTTTCGCTTTTATGGTATGTTCTGTTTCAAGGAAGTCTCTTCTAAATATAAATCCACTGTATGCGGAAAGTGTTGTCCCGGACTAGCCTGTGTGGAATGCACAGGCTAATCCGGTACAACACCTTACGGACATGCATTTTGCCCGGGTTTCCCAAGACACGCCTCAATTATACTTTTCGTTGTTTTACCCGAATGTGACGTACATTTAAGAGCTAAACTATTTGGAAAAGTCACTCGGAACATTAGGTACATAGATAAGTGTTCGTTGTTTACCGGATGGCTTGTAAAGATGTAGGAGGCATTGAGTTTTTCATTCGGAAATAGATATCTTTCAGAAGCTTTATATATTCGATATATAAACAAATTACACTGATTTATATAGCTGTTAATTTTTGTAGTAGCATTTTTTTTATGAACCGTATTTCATTCTATCGTTTTTCCATAAATACATTATGTGTTGTATGTTTTCTTACAGTTGGAACCAACAGAGCGAAATAACAGACATATATCTGTCTAATTAATTCTTTTGTTTGATCTTAAAGTAATCGGTTATAGGGATACCGTAGATTCTACGCGGGTCTTTTGTGTTTGTGATAGAATGAGACGTCAATGAATATGTGCATTAATTCACTTGCTGTGTCAGTGAAGCATTACTTAAATATTTCATAATTCATGTAGGTGTTCTAGGCCAGCGATGGGATGTCACTCCATATGCTGGTAACGCATTTAGCCCTTCAGAAATAGATTTCAACCCATTTCTTGATTTATTTATTTTGACTTGAAGTGGCCTGTTGATGGCAGACTCACTGAAAGAGTGTGTTCTTTACTTTCTATTTTAGTTTTAGATTTTCCTAATATGCTAAATTCTATTTTTTTTATTTCTATTCTTGATTAGCCGTTGCAAACATAATATATTCTTTAACTTTCTATTCATAAATTTAGCCTTACTAAAATGATATGCGATATTCTTTACTTTCCTTTCCAGTTGTAGCCTTTTCTAAAACGATAGGTTTTATTCTTGACGCTTACGAGGCTATCTTTACTTTTTTGGTCCAGCTCAGCATTGACTGACCTGACGTGCTGTATCCCTTACGCTCTGTTCTAGTATCTGTCATTTCTAGATAGATTGTAAGGCTGTATTTACTTTCTGTGCTAGTTTTAGCAGTTAACATGCCATGCTTTTACACTTTGAATTTGTGCAGACGAGAGATCACAAGACCTGGCTGCTAAACCCACTGGATTCTACTACATAGGTTAACGTCATGCACACCTGTTTATTGTCCTGGGGCCCAACCGTTCAAACATTATTATCTACTTAAGCTAATTGCCTGATAACTTCAGATACATGTAAACATGAAATTTACACATACTCTTAACCTGCCGAATACGGCCTCATGTAGAACCAGATAAAACAGAGTGTTTCACAAGTGTGCAAAGTTTAAAGGGGCAATCTGCTGTAAATCAATCTAATTGATGCATAGTTGTGTATCTAAACTGAAACAACATACTTTTCAGAAAGTAGATTAAGAACAAATTGGTAATCAGACATTTATATTATTATAACATAAATTTATTTTATAAACTCGTATATAAAACATTAATGTATAATGTATAACTTCATCCGAAGTTTGACGGCTGTTAGCTTAGTAGGCCTTTTAAGTATTTAGAAACTCACCCCTATACAAAATGCCGAAAAATGAGGGATTTAATGGAAATACTGTGAATTAAAGATGTCATTTTTCCCTTTAAAATAATAATCGTGAAGAATAATATGAACTCAATTGGATGACTTTTGTAGTTGATTTAATATGAAGTACATATTCTTGTAATGTAAATCACGGTCAGTATTGCCGCCGAATCTCTTATTTGTAAGCAAATGTGAAGGTCGCCAGTTATGAGCTTAACACATTTCATTTCTTTATATTTTAAAATTTCAAGTTCTTTTATTTTCCCGTATTCTAGTCATTGTGCGCCACACCATTATTTGTAATTTAACTAAATGTATTCTCCTATATATATCTCCTGTATATATTCATATGCTATTACATAGGATATGACATTAAAATCATTTTCTTAAACAGACGCTGTGTTATTTTTAAATGGTATAATTGAAAATTTCGACTGATTAACATGTTCTATTCTACTTTAAATGGAAATGACAATCTGTTGTAGACCATCTTTCCTATAGAAAGCCTTAGTCATTGAAATATACATACAAGTGTAATATACAGAACGTAATAACAAGCTTTACCTCCCCATGCATGTTCCCGCATGTATTTGTCGTACCCGTACCAAGATATATTGCATGTCAGAAATTCTGTATCGCCCGTTGAACGCCCGGAGGTGTTATCTTTGCATATATGCTGATGACACCTTCTGGCTTTCATTGGACGATAGGCACTGGAGCCATAATAACAAAGGATCTTAAAGGCATAGTTTAAAGAATGTCTGACCTCTCCATGAGGTATTCCACTCTGACACAGAGTCCGTGTATTGGGCCACTCTCTTATCATTATAAGCAATCTTTTCCGTCAGCTGACTGAGCAATGGCTGTGTGCACTGTTTCAATTGCAGCAGTGTATTGATCTCCGTTGATAAGGGTCGCCACACTGTCCACACTGTAACCACAGCAGGGTGCCATTACACAGGAGACACTGTCCACAGATTTAGAGGGAGGGGGGGGGGGGGGCGAAATAAAGAAGGAGTAGAAGAAGGAGGATACTAGATTTACGGTTAAGGATAAAAGTTAGCTTGAGATGCTTTGTGAATACCATCACTGGTTCCGTATCTTGTATATCAATGCCACCACCCTAGTTTCTCATATTGTTATGTTAAGGGACATTACTCTGTATTGCGCAATTAGTTTATATATGTTCATTTTGATAATGGAGTTTATTTCAGCACGTGAAATGTTAGTTTATAATGTTCATTCATCGCTTAAACAAACGTCACAAAACATACAAAGTATTGGCGTTTACTTTGTTTCCATTTTGCAATGGTAATTTGCACGATTAAGTTAAACGAAACTTCATTTTCGTTTCAATACAGAAATACGCGTAGTCCGGTCTATGGGCTGGAACATGCGTTCGAATGGTAAAGCCAAAATAGTTTGTTCGCATTTACCACTAATATGGACGAGGTCACGTGATACTAAGTTGTTACATGTTTGTGCATTGAAAAAAACCTTCACAGTAATTATGTTTTAACATGTACCATGCGTGAACTGGTTTCATAATTACATGATAATATTCGTATTTTCGAGAACTGGCTATAACTTTGCTAATGTACTTATTTTCGATCACTTTCACTTAACGTTTATGTGTTTGTTAGACTTTTAACAATCATGCACTGCATTACGCGCTATTTATTATTTCATTCTATTTACGCGTTTATATCTGTACTTTTTTTCTATGAAATATGGTATTAAAAATAAAAAAAAATAATTCTGTTAAACCACGATAATGACATTTTATTTAATAAAACCCGACGAATATCGAGGCCATAGGAGCAAAATGCAGATACATGCATTATTTTATGTTACACACCTAATGTTTGTCAAATTGCACATCTGTAATATTTGTTAATGTGTAAATGAGGTGTGTCGTGGAAACACCAGGCTTCATGCATGCGCATAAAGTGTCGTCCCGGTTAAGCCTGTGTAGTCCGTACAGGCTAATCCAGGACGACACTTTCCGCTAATATGGTATTTTCTGTTTCAAGTCTCTTCTAAACATAAATCCACTGTATGCTTAAAGTGTCGTCCCGAATTAGCCTGTGCGGACTACACAGGCTGATCCGGGATGACACTTTACGCACATGCATTAAGCCCGGTTTTCCCACGCCTAAAATGTTTGCGCGTTAACTGTCACATCGTGCCGTAAAACCCTGTCCACATAAATTAGACATTTTATATGAAGTCCTGCCAAGCATTGGTTTCGGATGTGACGTACTAGTTTTTCAATGAAGCTGACTGAGTGTTCATGAATATTCTATGTATAGCAATTTATGGCAATTATTCCTGAAACAAAAGAACGTTAAAATGTCTCTATGTATATTAATTAGAAATATATACATAAACATATAAATAATATAAATATATGTAAAGATTTCAATTATTCTGAGACATTCAAAATCTGTTAATTTTGTAAAATATTACATAGTAATTAAATGACTATTATAAATTATTACGAAATATATTAAACTTGTATATGCCATTACCAACCGCAGATTTCTTTTGACAAAACTTCAATATTGTAGTAATTTCTTATATGTTGATAAGCAAACGCAAAGTCGTACTAATCTAATAATCATGATAATTGTTTACACCTTTAGTAATCATATATGGTCATGCACACACGCAAAATTGTATAATAATTTGTAATACAAGTATTAAATATACAAATGTACTCACCGACTGTATTTCCGCTTTTGCCAGACAACGGCCGCACGGTGTTCCTGGCCTCTGGCCTGACCGGAAAGGACGGCTTCTACAAGCAGACGCGGCCCACTGTGCGCCCCGAGAGCTCCGCCCCGCCCATAACCACCCTGTACGACGAGACTCCTGGGTACACCAAAATCCGTAAGTCGCCGCTGCCGCCCGACACCAACGACGACGCCGCCATGAGAAGGGCGGTCTCTCCGACCGACTAACTGATTCGTGTCGTCTGCTTCAAAATTGTCGACAACTGAAACAGACTGTGCTTAAGGAACTGAATTATCTTACACCTGAAAACGAAAACAAGGAAAATAATTCTACTGTATAACAAATAACACGAAAATTATGTTAACGTTTGGAAAAAACAAACTGCCAACATTACACAAAACTATTTAATGAGAGAATAATATGATTTTCAGTGTTACCCCACCAATTAAATAATGAAGAAAAATAATGTTTAGGCAAAGTACTGTTAAAAGCTTTGGTATTTATCATTGTGTTTCTGCAACCGAACAACAATTTCCTTTTATATGTTTACATAAATTATGTTGCTGTCTGTGATATCGTGTTTTATATATTTTTGCAGCATGTAGAATTTTACAAACTGTATCTTAACACCTTAATAATCCGTCCAATGTCTTATAATCAAAGCTCCGATGTAAGTATAGCTTGTTATCTACTCTAGTTACAATCGCATGTATAGTTATCAAAGACAATATTTTAAATATGTTAGAAGACCACAACTTCAAACGTCAAATATTACCTGTTAAAACGCAAACTTATTTCGCATACAAATGTGCTGAAATACTATCGAATGATAGATAAAATTGCTACCCTGATTAAAAAAGTAGTTGTGTTTGTTTTAACATTCAATTTAATTACTTGTGTGCTAAATGTGCCTTATAAATTACTATAAACACACGTATATAAACGTTTTCTATTTTCCTGAGTATGTGCATAATTTAAAGGTAAACTCATTCTTAAACAACAACAACCACAACCAAAACAAAAACAACAAAACTGTTTTAAATTAAAATATAATCAACATGACACCACACTTTGCGGAGGTTTGTTGGTTTCTAATACGATTCTTTTAACACTGATGTGCAACTGAATTACTCAATCTTTCGTTGTCTTATGAAATGCATAATATGTATGTTTTATTGTTGACTTTTTATCCTAACTCGGATGCTGTGCGTCTGACCTATATAGATCTTACGTATTAAAAGAACTCTCCGAAATTATTGGTATTCGTTGTTTATTATACGACAGTAAGATGCAAATATGAGGCGTAACGTGTGAAAACCGGGCTTAATTCACGTGCGTAAAGTGCCGTCCCGGATCAGCCTGTGCAGTCCGCACAGGCTAATCCGGGACGACACTTTCCGCTTTTATGGTATTTTCTGTTCCGAGGTAGTCGCTTCTTAACATAAATCCACCGTAAGCGGAAAAGTGTTGTCCCGGATCAGCCTGTGCGGATGCGGACTACACAGGCTGATCCGGGACGACACTTTACGCACATGCATTAAGCTCGATTTTCTCACGACACTTCTAATATAAACATTTACAGCTACCCGTGTTACTTTTATAAATGCAGTTGACTTTAAGTACGTAAACAATATTAAGCTCTATAAACACAAACTCGTTGCTTAAGAAATAGCGCAAAAACAAAGTAGAACATAGTCTTTCTTGTGTTTAAACAATGCGTTTTGCTGTTCCGCGTTGCTGTGTAAACTATGCACGATATAAAGCGATTTTAAATCAGACGATTTAATGCCTACATTCATCAGATTTCTAACGTCGCGTTAATAATTTGTTTTAAATTTGTAGTGAAACACAATCTAATGATGCTTGTGCGATCGGATGCCGTGACTACGTGACTAATTGTCAGTTCGACCTTCCTCTGTGCATGAATGGTCGCTTGTTGATTGGCGGTATGGACGCCAATGAAAACTGGATTTTACTGTACACAAACACAGTTGTCAGAAACTGACAGCTGCATGCTGGAACTCTATAGAAACAGGCAACGAAATGTCTCTGTCTGGGGCCTAGCGAAATTGATGTTGGGTAATTTGTGTTAACAATACATGCAGTAGCTTAGCTTTGCATTCATTAAAGGTAAACGTATCCAAATTTGAAATGCACAAATTAGTCAATTTTAAAATGCACAAATGAGTCAAATTTAAAATGCACAAATTAGTCGACTTAAATTATTGTAAAAATGTATGTTTAATGTGATGTACATAACCTACATCAGGAAACTCGTGGGCTGTAGAGACGTGACATATACATGTATTGCTTGTAGATATATGTCTATAAAAAATAAAATGTGAGGTAAAACCATTTAATAACTTGTTGAACAGTTAATGAAGACCTTTGGTGTGGGAAATCCATGCACGACAATGCATTGTAATTATTTAATCACAAGTACTGCCGTCACCTTCTCCTGTCCACACTGCGCTAATATTACAAAACTACAAATGAGGCGTGTCGTGGGAAAACCGGGCTTAATGCATGTGCGTAAAGTGTCGTCCCGGATTAGCCTGAGCAGTCCGCACAGGCTAATCCGGGACGGCACTTTCCGTCTAAAGTGGACTTATGTTTAACAGAAAATACCATAAAAGCGGAAAGTGCCGTACTGGATTAGGGGACTGCACAGGCTAATCCGGGACGACACTTTACGCACATGCATTAAGACCGGTTTTCTCCTGACGCGCCACAAATTATGAAAGTTACTCAACCTATGATTAGCGTGGTTTTGTAATCAGAACAACAACAACAACATTATAACAACAAATACGGTTACAATAATAATTATACATGTATTATAATGTGTTTCATCAACAATAATGTATAATTCAATAATAAACATTATTTTATATTATGTTTCATTAATAACAATAATGCATATTTAAAAAACATATTAAAACGAGTCAAACACTTACTTTACGCGATGCGTAAAAACATGTGATGCCATTCATTTGTCATTAAACCAAAAATATGGGGCACAAAACACTTCATACTTTAGATGTACAAAATATACTTCATATTTCGAATATTGAATCACTAGCCATTAAACAACATGAATATGCAATGTTGCAATGTTATTCAACATTATATTATCGTTATTTGATCGAAACGTTCTTCATGGAGAACAACACATGCCGTTTTTATGTTGTTTTATTAATAACTTGTAAGAAACAAAGTTCAACAAGCTGAATATATATTTTAGTTTTGCATTTCCTGAAACTAATTGTGTTTGGATAATATTAATATGAGAACGACAGAAACAGTTTTCGCTATAACATTTTAATGTATATCTTGCATGGAAAACAACTTCCAAGTGTTTTTGCAAAGCCTCGGGTAACAACCGAGTGCGATTTTCCAAGCGCTGATTAATCAATGTGTCCGCGATGGTAGCCAGTCAGAGAGCCCGATTACTGGTCAAGGTGATCAACAAGGTTCTCGGCCAAGATGAAAGGTGTCATGCTGTTGATATGCCCGTCATGTCCGAGAACGAGTTTGAACCTGTTCTGGAACCAAAACAAAGTGTAGAAATTAGACTGGCCACCCAACGCAATGGCGAAACTAAGCACACTATATCGTTATTATTGGTATTTTTTATAATATGTTATTATATATATTGGCGCACATGTTATTATATATAGTGGCGGACATTAGCCACTTCCACATTTCCTGTGCGGACAATTATAGCCCCTTCGCGATTTGTTTAAACACGAACATAATCCCATATCAAACAAGTCATGTTGATTGTTTGTTCGTGTTAATATCTAATTGTCACGATGTCCCTCAGATAGAGAGAAAATACTTAAATTTGGGGTCCACAATGCTGCAATGAGGATTACAAGGTTTATTTGTTATTTAATTTATTCACTACACTACGAGCATGCATACAGCAGAATGATTATGAAAACAATATAAAAAAAACACATGCAAATGTAGTTTCTTTTCCAAGTACATATTATACAGCTTTATTGTGAATGTCCAATTTCTTGTTAGTTCATCCGTTGTTGCAGCTGATGAAATGTTAAGGGATTGTTGACACTTGGATTTCTAGTACGATGTCATTGGTTCACAAGCGAATCATTTTGAGGTTCAATAACACATCGCTTCACCGTCATAAATGTACACCACTTAAACTTTAACCATTCGCCATTCACATCTTCATTAACCAGACATCATCTCGTCATCAACTATTCAAAACGTAATTTGCTCAAATTGTCACGGCACTAAATAGCCACCAAACCAACATCTCGGTTGTACTGTCTTCTCTACCCAAATCACTTAATATTTCCCAGCTCACACTTAACCCCGATAAACGCTACAGCTAAAGACTAATCCATCTTACTTGTCAGTAGAATTGCTAGCAACAAAGCAACTCTCGCCTAAACATTATCGGGTCATGATTAGAATTTCACGGCATATCAGCCCACTGCCCGGGTCAACCCCTTATTAGTGAACCTTTGACGAAACAATGAAACACAGCACAACTAGAAACTAGGTTTATACAAGAACTATACTACAAGGCTACAACTAAATTCTCATGCAAGTCCATTTTTTTAGACACTAATAAAATGTTGTGTTGTTTTAGTTTATTTCATGCAACTGTGACTTTTAGTATGGCTCATATACTGCCATAGTAGCATTACAATGGATTTATTGCGTATATAGCGAAGGGGCTACCTTCAAGCTGTACAAACAATTGGAAGGACTAATGTTTTACTTGGAAGGGGCTAAAGTCCACCTAAGCAATTTTCCGGGATGGGGATATTGTCCGAGGCTCATATGTCCTAGCGTCCTAGAATGTCCGGTTCAGCTAGATTCATCTATGGATTAGTCATATGTTGTTTCAAAGACAAAATGTATCATCAGGTCTAGGTGGTATTTCATAAAAAGGTCTAATTACCCCAAAAAGGAAGTCACATTCTCAGGGTTACAGTTAGATAATAAGCACATGTGGTTGAGTGCAGGATGCATATAATTTATAAAATACAGTTTAAATGATATGTTTTGGTATCATTTTAAAGGTATATATGTAAGCAATAAGAAAAAAGGCTGTTTTGTGCACTACGTTTTGTCTAGTGGTTCCCAGCTTCATAACTTTTGGCCCATGTATTCATGCGCAAAATGGCAGCCTCCATGCCCGTCAAGACCGGTGTGTTTTTTCTAAGGTAAATATTTTGAGTTACAACACATAGAATTTTTTTACATGCTGTTTTTTCCAAAGGTTATGTCCTCATCTTTCCAACAATGTATGGTGATATATTGGAAAGTAGCTTGGTGAAAAGTGAGATCAAATTTTGAATATTAATGTAACTAAGAAGGAATTTATTTGCGCATGCGTAACCAAAATGCTGGTGCTGTAATTTATCAGCGACTTTAAACGATTCTCTTGATATTTAAACGACTATGCACTAATTAATCAATCAAATACATGTTTTTAAAACGACAATCGGCGTTAAAATTAATATTGAGATGCCATTTATTTACCCGAAACATGGCTTTATTAAACCATCTATATACATACATTTAACAAATTCGTTTGAACCAGCACTTTATCTTGATAAACTGTTTAGTAAGACTTACCGCCGCGCTTTGTCTCGCCTTCGATTATCATCGCATGGTTTAAGGATCGAAACGGGTCGATATGGTTCGGATAGACTTCCGAGAGAGGAGAGGACATGCTTACTGTGCAACAGTCACGATATTGAGGATGAATTCCATTTTATCATTATTTGTAATTGTTATACAGAATTACGCCACCGCTTTTTGAAAAGGTATTATTATAATAGACCGAGTATGTTCAAATTCATTCAGCTTATTAAAACCACAAATAAATCTGAACTAATAGGTTTATCTAAATATATCTATTTCGCAAATAAACATAGGATCGACTTAATTAATATGTAACATCACTTTCTGCTGGATGTTAATGTTAAGCGCCAAGGTTACAAATGTGTTTTTCTTCGTTTTAAATATAATTGCTGTTGAATGCCACGAATATTGTCAAATCAATGACATGTATTGTATGCTAAGTTTGTCGTTGTTGTTTGTATCTTTTAAAGGAATGCTTAAATGTCTATTTATCAGTAGTAAATATTAAACACACATCGAATATTTAAGAACATTCTCCAAAAGTAAACTAAATTTTATCAATCACATTCCCTTGACATGCTATTTCATTGAAATATGTACTATGTTTATATGGCTATGTACTGATTGTATTCGCCAATAAAATTGTCTGTCTGTCTGTCTGTCATAATACAAGAGGGACAAGATGATCGGTTACGTGACTTCTCGGACCCCAGCTTTTTTGGTCCCCACTTAGGAGACTTCTCGGACAGTAGATTCTTCTGACACCATAAGAAAACTTATCGGACCCAAAATTAATTTGAAATAAACTCAAACATTATTAATAGGTGTACCGTAAATAAACCGATCATACCTTCCATGTTTTCACCGGTGATAAATGAATAACCTAAATACTAGTAATTTACGTTACTATAATTGTTACATGATTTTGTCAGGAAAATTTAACAAATTAGCATTGTCAAAAAATCATTGCGGGAATGAATGAAAATTATTATATATCAGACGAGTGTACATAGTTGTGTTAAATAAAATACTTTACGTATCATTAGTTTTGCAAATAGTGTATTCATGCTACGCAAATGAAGTAAAAGTAACTTGAATAACATTTCGACGTATAACGAGACTTCTTTCGCCACATTTTATTTATAGAAAGATGTTAATTATTTTTAGAGATTGAATAACATCTACTGGAGAAGTTGATAGAAAGGTGCAATTATAAATAAACGCAACCGCAATTCAAATATAATTTAACATGCACAGTAAGTTTATAAATTCCCGATTTATTGAAATTCTCGGGTTTATGATTCTCCGAACGCTAATTGATGAATGTATATTAGCAAAGCTATACTGCGCGCTATTTTTAGAATGATGCACCCTTTCTCTGGAGTGTGTTGAATACGCTAGATTAGACCATTTCATACCGATCTTCGCCGAATATCTACGTATGGCTCCGAAACGTTTCAGAGCACAATAATTCTCCGATATCGGTCGACCAATGAGATCATTGTAATTCCTATCTATAGAGTGTACCGCCGATGTAGGCTAAACAAAATGATTATTCCATTGTGTGAATAAATAGTACATTCTGTTCATGACATACAATGAGTAAAATTGTTCATACTTATGTTCAGTTCTAGACTGTATGTCGAGATATGTTTATAACTTTATTTTAACCGATTATGTACACAATTATGTAAATTTTAATCCCAAAAATATGCATCAGTTATTGGTAGACATCAAACCATTGTGGTAAGTTTGCATTCGCTAAAATTTTCCCAATTATATGGGCATTCAGTTTTCCCGTTGCATGAAGTTATCGCAAGAAATCTAGGTCAAAAATGATATTAGACAGCTACGCCGAAAAAAAATACTTCCCAAAATTGTAATTTTGAAAGCGTTGTAAGCAGATAAATGTTAATTGAAGAATATGCAACACGGTGCATTTTGAAGGAAGTGAAGTTTCAGCAAGAGACTTTATCACAGACGTTTGTAAAATCCACTTGCATTTTTCTCTGTGTCCCACGGTATCCACTGTTTGTAATAATAACTTGCTTAGCGAACATGACATTTGCAAATTTGCGTGTGTGGACGACCAGTCTAATTTGGACTATTACTTGACCTTCACTCTTATTTGCTCTACTGATAAGCCAATCCGAGGGACGCACATTACGCGTAATCTGGGATGGATATAATCTGGACAAAGCCATTTAACCGAAGTCCCGAGGGTAAATAACCACACTCGTCGTTGTCTCAACACATTGGAACCCTTTGACGAACGCAGCAGACGACAAGATGAGCGCAATGAAATCGTTTATATTATTGTGCGTGTTGATTGTTGGAGCATATGCAGGTAAGTCATTTTTGTATCTATTTCATTTATTTCTAATATAGCTCAGCACATGTGAATCGAATCGTTAACTGCATGTATTAATCATTTTATTGTTGTATTCATTTAACGTAATTGTTACATGTTATTGTGTGGCAGAAACATTTGCACGAGTGCATATAGCTAAACTAATGTGATACAGTGATCTTTATAGACCTACCCCTATTTACTTCATTGTTTGACAATTATTTGGATTAAAGATACTTTGCAATGGATAGGCACACTTTTGTTTAGAACCTAAATTATTTATGTTAGTCGAGATAAAACGGTGTTCCAACCTTGTTTAAGCAGTCAAATAAAATCTAAATGCACCTGTTATCAAAATACATGTCAACACAATGTCTGTTTTCAAAAATTATTCCACATATGTACTCTAGTTTTGATTGAAATACCCCCAAGACGGAGTTTATCTAACGATGTTGATATTCAGATGCGTTGGTTTAACGTAAATTATCAAACTTTTTGAAAACACGATTATTATTTCAATTTTTAATGTATCTCAATCGTGATGTTAAAACATAAGAAATAGTGTAGGTTTTAGGAAAAAACTAGTAACTTTTTTTAATTGCGTGGTGTTACCTCATAAACAGTTTGCCTCGTGTATCCTCCACACGAAACACACCGTAATCACTATGACTGTGCATGTATACTTAAGTATTTCATCGTATTTAAGTGCTGAACTACTGATAAAATAATTGATTGTGATAACTTAAGTCTCAACTGTCAGTTATGCAATGCACAATGTATATATTTTTAGAACGTACGTTTTAAATGAATAAATGTTGGAGACTATTTATCAAGTATTAACGTGATGTGTGCATAATTTTATCTTAAACAAACAACAACAGCAAAGAAGAAAATGGAAATAGATTTAATAATTTATTCATTTCCCTCAATAAGTTAGTTTATATTTTTACAAGGTGTCTGTGTAAACTTTGCTACCGAAAATATATGTTATAACTTGTAATGTCACTATTCATATTGATCTGTGATTCATAAGACAAAATAGTAAGGGATAATTAACAACAGTATAACTTCGCTTAAATGTAGCCTGTAGTTGAAATCATTTATTGTTATACTGGTTAAGGTCGTACATGGTGGGGGGGGGGGGGGGAGAAGGAACCTGCAATTTTTACTCTGGATTGTTTTTCCCTTATAACTAAATTATGTAACCAAGCAACTAACTCTTTCAAATACCATTAAACTAAATCGTTAATTCAATATTGCTCACTGAAAAACATTGCATACAACAGCAATCTCCAGTTTAAACTATTGATTGCCTATATTTTGATCAGTTTGTGACGACGCCGACGACGTGGAGGTGTTGTGCGAGGTGTGCACGAAGGACATGACATGCTCCCTGGGGGGGATCCAACTCATCTGCTCGTAAGTTGTTTCTCTGCTCGTAAGTTACTAGGAAATAGTTATAAATGTATCTGCTTGTATAGGTTGCTTAACTAGTTAATGATTATGAACTCGTAATCATTAGCTAGTTAACTAAGTTGTTAGTTACTTACTGTAGAAGCAGTTGTTTCTCAGCTCTTGAATTGCTTCTTCGCGATCATGTACTTCTCTGCTCGTAAGTTGTTTCTTAAGGCCATGCCAATTTGATTCTTTGTTCAGCGTCTTTGGGCTGGTAGGTTTTCGGATGCCTGAACGAAAAAACTACAATTTTGACAATGTAACAAATCAAGCTGGAAAGCGTATAACAAATTTGAAAAAAGGAGAAAAAAACTGTTAAGTGTTTTTACCAGTATTTGTAAAACCACGTGGAACTAGTCAATGTTTACAGTTAAAATACTGTGTTCAAGTAGGTTCCAAATAAGAAAAAGATATATGACAGTTTTGCAAGTTAACATATGCTTAAGCTTGTAACACTGCCAAGAATAAGTTGTGAAAGAAAAATGTTTTTCTTATCGACTCGTTTTTTTTTTTCGTGCCTGGTTGGTAGGTATCGAAAAATCATGGAACATACAATAAAATGTGATTTGCTCGTAAGTTGCTTTTAAATGTTTAAGTACTTCGCTGCTCGTATGTTTTTAGATGATCGCAAATAAGGGACTCAAACTCCTCTCCTCGTAAACAATAGCTGAATGATTATGAACTGCTCATAGGTTTCATTTTAAGTGAATATAAAGGACATCAATTACAATACATGCAAAGCGCTTCTTCGTGGAACATATTCGGTAGGGAAAGATCTAAAATCACAAAATGTACAGGGTGCTGCTGACGAGGGACAGGCTGAAAATCCAGACCAGTCTGTTTACATTTTCTAATAATTTGCTTAACCCAGGTTATTTATTAGTATTGTGCTTGTAATTAAGTTTTTGGAGCATAGTTTATTCTTTTGTTATTGAATATTGCAAAAACTATATTAAATTTCAAAAGATATTCAACATTTCTGTGTTGGCCAGCCCAGAGGGGCAGCAGTGGGGAACCAAAAAAAGAGCAGGGTGCAGCACCCTGCTATTTTGCTCTAAAGCTTTCCCTATATTCGGCCTACCTGAGTGAATGACATCTCCTCAATGGCTCAGAACTGGCACCATTTTCTCTTGCAGTCGTGACCCCTGTAACAAATGCTCTGTCATCTGGACGACAGCAGATGGCGTAGACTTCACCAGTGAATGCATTGGAGACGATGACGTCAACGATGACGTAGATGACACTGATGATGGCGTGGATGACACGGATGATGGCGTGGATGACACGGATGATGACGAAGATGACACTGATAATGACGTGGATGACAAGGATGATGACGTAGATGACACTGATGATGACGTGGATGACACTGATGATCGCGTGGATGACACGGATCACGACGTACATGACACTGATAATGACGTGTATGGCGCTGATGATGACGTAGATGACAATGCTGATGACGTAGATGACACTGCTGATGACGTAGATGACACGGATGATGACGTACATGACACTGATAATGACGTAGATGACACGGGTGATGACGTGGATGACACTGATGATCGCGTGGATGGCGCTGATTATGACGTAGATGACACGGATGATGACGTAGATGACACTGCTGATGACGTAGATGACACGGATGATGACGTACATGACACTGATAATGACGTGGATGAAGATACGGATATGGATGATGACGGCGATGACAATAATGACGTTAGTGATGACATTGATGATGATGAAGAGGAGGATAATCGTTATGTGTGAGTGTACATGTGTTTAAATACATAGGTTTTGAAGGCAATTGTGATATTGTGTTAATAACAGTTATGTACTGGTGATTAATATTTGTATTCCATATGAAGTTCATTATGAATTCCATTTCTGTTTCGCTATTATTGTTTCTGTGTATTTATAAACAGAGGTCGAAAGTGGGGCCGCAAACAAAATCGCCAGGACCGAATGAAGCAGAGACGTCCAAAACTGACGTCAGATGAGAAACAGGCCGCCGTCCAGGCTAAGCGTGCAGAGCCCATTGCCAAGTGGGAAGCCATTGGACGGAAAGGGAACGCGGTAAAATTCCAGCATAAATATGCGGCGATGGACGCGCAACGAGCCGAGAGGGAAGAGAGGGTTAAGCAACGGCGGGAACAGGCCGAACGTCACCGCGCGGAGAAACAACGGAAGTCCAAGGAGCAAAAGGAACGCGCCCAACGGGAACGCGCTGAGAGGTTTCAGAGGAACAGGGAACGAAAGGCACAAAAGGAAGCAGAACTGGAAGAAAAACTAGGAAAGATCCGTGAGCACAGAGAAAGACTCCAAGGTAGTGTCAACATTTTGATACGAAAATAGTTAAAGTGTTTGAACTACTTTTATGAAATACACCACGTACAATCTTGAAGATACTATCGATATAAGTATTATGTATATTGCACATTAAAAACTTATGGAATAATAATGCATAAAAAAAACCATTCATTACACACTGTTTCTTATATCATGTGCCCCTACTCCCCCCACCCCAAAAAAGCAGAAAAGCAAACATAAATATATGATAGAAACTGAAAACAGGACTCGATAACCAGTATAACAGTGATCCTCTACTATTCCTGACCAACGTACCTATTAAGTTTGAAGAACCTTTGCCTAAGAGTTCCATAGTGCAAAACAACAATGGTGAATATGTTATTTCTGAAAATATGAATTTATTACATGTATATTCAATGTTTCAGCCAAGATCCCCGGGAAACGCCGGGCTTTCTTCCAGGAGCGAAGCGCGGAACGCTTGCAGCGGAAAGAGAGCCGACGTGGAAACGCTAGAGGGTGGGGACGCGGGCAGGCTTGAAGAACCCAGGAAATACTTTGATACACATTATCATTCATTATGAAGTTTTGTTGAAATTTTCTGTTTCGTACAGTGTTTTCTTTCTTTTCGACTCAAGGCGTATACATGTACATTGTTACTTTTGTAATAAAACGATGTCAATAATTAATGTGCTTGACGTATGCTTTGTGTTTTACCCTGCACATAATTTTCACTGAGGTATTAAAGAAACCAGGGGCGGTATTCGCAATGCAGCTAAAGTTAAATTTTCTTTCTTAACTGTATCATTTCATACAGGCATACACGTACACTACTACAAACATTATGCGCGCTTTTTTTAACTTAATAGTGCAGTACCATCTACATTACGAGAGAAATGATATTTTTATATTCAAATGTCTTCTCAGTGAATTACATTTGCAGGTAACATGCACTCGTTTACGGTATTAAGACATGGTGACGATGAATTGGTTTCATCCTACAGCCTTTTCACCACCGGTACCTGTATTAACAAACCCATCCTTAAGTATAAAGAATAGACTGAGACTCAAGAAAAATATCTGTGTGTGTGCAAATCTGCAGAGTATCAATGTCGCTTATGTCTTTAACAAAATAATTATTCCAAACAAAGAATGTTCGTCATATGCGTTAGAATCAAAATAAGCGCGCTCTTAGAATATGACAGTTTCAAGAATATTCTTTTCTCTTACGTCTTAAGAATGGTTTTGTGAATACCGACCCGGGTATATCAATTTTATTGTATTAAAAACTACACGTTTTCCAATAAAATTATTATTCCTCAAATGCTAAATGCAGACGCCATTATCACACATATACATGTACCGCACTTTTAAATATCAAACAAACAACGATAAAAAGATTCAACCATTGCAAACATTTAGGAAAGCAACTAGCCTAACAATAAATAAACCAGCTCCATTGTGGATAGATATAAACGTCAGTTAATATCATCACTAATATTGCGACTATCGTGACATAATTACAATTAAATTCTCATTCTAAGCACAGCTGTTTAACATTTATAATATTTCTGTGGTATATGCATATACATTGAACAAATTTGGTATATGAAGTATATTACAACATTTGTTACGAAATACACAATCGAACAGGTTGAACAGTCAATTTCAATATAAAGTTTCGTTACGAAGCACACGATCCCACAGGTTAAACAGTCTCTTTTGTAGGGCTGCAACATTATTACAATACAGTGCATCGTATTGCAATATGTGTTTGCTCATTGAATTAAAATATGTGTTTTGCTCATTGTATTGCAATCTGTGTTTTCCTCATTGTATTGCAATATGTGTTTTTCTCATTGTATTGCAATATGTGTTTTCCTCATTGTATTGCAATATGTGTATTTCTAATTGTATTGCAATGTGTTTTCCTCATTGCAATATGTGTTTTGCTCGTTGAATTGCAATATGTGTTTTCCTCATTGTATTGCAATATGTGTGTTTGTAATTGTATTGCTATATTTGTTTTCCTAATTGTATTGCAATATGTGTTTTCCTCATTGTATTGCAATACGTGTTTTCCTCATTGTATTGCAATCTGTGTTTTCCTCGGTGTATTGCAATATGCGGTTGCTTCATTGTATTGCAATACGTGTTTTCCTCAGTGTATTGCAATATGTGGTTCCTCAGTGTATTGCAATATGTGTTTTCCTCAGTGCAATGCAATATGTGTTTTCCTCAGTGTATTGCAATACGACTTTTGTCAGGACAATATATTGCTACAGCATAAATATCTACATAATTAATTAGGCCATACAAATTTGATTATATGTTTAGCGTCCCCATCATTTTTCGAAACCTACCAACCAGGCACTAATTCGTGGCAGTGGTACAAGCTAAAGCAAATGTTTACTTGCAAGACTGTTATACATAATCTTTATATTGGGAACCTAATGTAATACAGTATTTTGAGTGTATAAATTGACTAGTTGCACACTTTTTTTTTTTTTTTTACAAATATTCATAAAAACACCTAAAAGTAATTTTTCCCAAGTTTTTTCAAATTGTATATACGCTTTCCAACTCGAATTTTCACATAGTTAAAATTGTTGTTTTTTTCATTCAGGCATCCGAAAACCTACCAGCCCGAGGACGCTAAACATAGAATCAAATGGGTATGGCTTTACTGATAAATGCAGTTTCTCTGCCCATTACTTGACCAGTACATCGACTTTATAAAGTAAATGGTCCTACTCATATCAATTGTTACATTAAAATGGACTTGCTGGACTAGGATTAAATTGGCATTTTGGTTTCCCTTCTGATTAAACAATATATAAATGTTATGTTACTTGATTTATTCCATTTATTGGTCCAAATTGATATACATTTTTAGTATCATAAATGCTTTGTCGTCATTTATAATTTATGTGTTTTACTATATATTGCAATATATTGCAATAATTATGATCTTTGCTTACTGCAATATACTGTAATACAGGTTTGCCATTAATATTGTTGCAGCCCTACTATTTTGTATGATGCAATTATGCATCTATTTATGGAATTCTGAGACGACCGCTACGTCCCGGTTTTCAAAGATATTGAACAGATTATGTATTCATACTTCTAAATAAACTGTTTTCATAAGCCATTACATAGTGCCAATAGAAAAGCTTAGGAGAAACAAAATAATAAAATACTTCAATAACCATTTCACTGATGGATTACGGGTAAATAAAACGGCAATTATGTCAATGTCCAAACTTTTTTCATTAAAAACCCCCCACACGTTTTAGTATGAATGCGACTAATTCAACTGAGTGACACAAACAAGAACAATAATACTTAGGCTAAACAAAATTAATGAATTGTTTCTCAGGCACTTTTCCCAAAAAATCATAAGGGAGGGCAATTTTTTTTTATTGAAGTATTTTTTTTTCTTTTTCTCCTAAGCTTTTCTATTGGCATTATGTAATGGCTTATGAAAACAAGTAAATAAGTACAGATTAAACACAATTTTAAGTTTTAATAACAACAAAAGAATCCCTTTTTATAAAATTCTAAATATAGATTTATTAATCGCAAACTGTCATTTATACAAGCTGACGTAAAAAGACAATTAATTTGAATGTTCATAATTAACATAAGTGCCTTCAAATTGATATACCATCAGCATTAAAGTACTTCTATTTATAGAACTATCTTTTCGTAATTCATATTTTTATAGTCAAGGCAGCCGGCATTTTCGTTTGTTTCCATAGGACTTATATTGACACAGATTTTCTTTAAAAAATATAGAATGCTATTACTCCAGCAAAAGCAAAAGTTTAAATCAACAAATAGACGATATTTATAAAGGTTCCCAATCGAATATTACTTTTTTTTTCAAAATTCACGCAGTATTTCACAATTTGTTTATATCCAATTTACATAATTAAATCGGACAGGAAGAAAGTTACTCTTCTTCCGCTATGTTAAAATGCAGATTCGTTTAATTTTAAGCCTCGCTCCATGGGATCTAATTCAATACATCGTAATTTTAGTAATAGTTCTTATGAACGTTAATGGTGTTTATTCGTGCGAAATGTGTTTCTTATTTACAAAGGCATTGTTCAAAACCACTTGGTACGAACGGAATATACTATAATGTACATGATTGTTTACTCCGGTGTCATTCCAGTTATTGCATACAGAAAATAGATTATAGCAAGTTACCAAAATGTTAATAAATCACAGATTTAAATGCGAATTTTTTTGTATTTTGTTTGGTTACATGCCTATTAGAAGCACTTTCTTTAAAGTTGTATTTTTAGTAACATATTTACGGACAGCTGCTGTAAAACCCAGGCGCGATCTTCAAAAACACAAACAACTAATTTTAGAAGAAAGTAAATTATACAAAACTGTTGAGATACAATTCACGAATATCAAAAGCAAATTTTGAGAATATAAAACGTACAGTACTTGAATATCATTTATTAGGAGGCAGAATTTCTCATAGGTTTTTCTCTACTGTCTCTCTTTAGCCCTTGCTGTAAAACACTGTCCGATTTACGGTTTATCCGAATTTCCACTTCATTGTCATTGGATTTCTGAAAGTGATTGTCTATATGCACTTCCGGTACATGATCAGAGATTCCCTTTCCATTATATGTTATGTTGGTCACAGATTCCATTGGCCATAGCAGATCAACGTCTGTTTTGTTTCCCTCGTGTATATTGTCTTTGCATTTTACAGCAACGCCATTCACGTTGCTTCTAGGAACGTTTTTCACGTCATTAGAGCATTCATCCCCTTCACGTTTTGCTTGAAGCAAAGAGTCATACGGGTAAACATAATTCTTCTCCCGTGAGCTACCACTGTTGTCCCTTCCGACTAGCATCATGTCGTGAGGGTGCGAGTAACTGCGCTGCATAGTTACTGGCGCCTTCAGGTACCCGACGTCCGTGGGCGCAATGTCCGCGGTGGTTAACGGCTGGTACTCGTTATTCCCGGACGCCCGCCCGACCTCCTGATACGCGTTGTCCATCTTGCGTTCATTGATCTCGTCGTACACGTGGCCGACCGTGTCCGTGTTTGAGGTGTTGGCGGCGTGGTAGGTGACGCTGTAGCCCGTGGACGTGTCAGGTCGGGAGGCAGACGCCGCGTTGCCAAAGCAACACAGTCGTCTTGACTTCCGCTTTGATCTTATGATGAAAAAGTATGACAATTTTAAAACGACAATTTATTGACTATTTTAATACAGTTATGATTGACGATTTTTTTGTAAATACATTTTACACTTTAACACGTAAATAAGATACTCAAATATTAAAAAAACACATCCCTTACATATTTATCAGTTTTAGATAAAAAATGACCAATAGATGTTACAAATAAGTCAACTTGATTGTGATTGGAAACTGTTATTCATTTAAACTAAGTTGGACTCTTTTGTATCTATGGTTACCTGTGCACCCAGCAGATGACGATGCCAATGATGATGAGTGCCACCAACAGCGCGGAGCAGATGATGATGACGAGGTGGATCATCTCTGGAACATTAACAACAACAATACCATCATCCTCATCATTAACACGTACCATGCAATAATTTGTCATTTGTATAATAATGTAACACGAAAAACAGGCTGAGCATATTTATCTTTCTGGTACTAGTTATGATGGTTCTTACTGTGGTTTGATGTTATTTTTACATTTGTTACATATTCAATTAAACAAGAGTTACACGAAAATATATGAAAATAAGTGCCGAGAAAAAACAAATAAATAAATAAGGAAATAAAACACAAACAATCTTTAAATAAGGGAATAAAACACAAACAATCATATATTATATAATATTATATATTAAGTTATTATGAAATAGCTTCACAATAGAGTACTATGTTAAAAAGTAACCATGGGAAATTACGATATTATTTGAAGATCCGCCCATGATAGTGTATAGTATTCTAACCCATGGAGGTTATAATGAAGCCCTTTATATTGTCAAAGATGGTACTGACCGCATTAGCCTAACCCAGAAGTCCTTAGCCTAGTAAACCGTTGTCCCTGTCAAGGCTAGGCTCTATATTCAACCTAACCCAGAAGTCCTAAAACTACTAAACTATTCTCAATGTCAATCGGAGGCCCTTTATCCAGCCTAACATAGAAGTCCTTAGCCTATTAAACTGTTTTCTCACTGTCAAGGCGTAGCCCATTATCCAGCCTAACATAGAAGTCCTTAGCCTATTAAACTGTTTTCTCACTGTCAAGGCGTGGCCCTTTATCCAGCCTAACATAGAAGTCCTTAGCCTATTAAACTGTTTTCTCACTGTCAAGGCGTGGCCCTTTATCCAGCCTAACATATTAGTCCTTAGCCTATTAAACTGTTTGCTCACTGTCAAGGCGTGGCCCTTTATCCAGCCTAACCTAGAAGTCCTTAGCCTATTAAACTGTTTTCTCACTGTCAAGGCGTGGCCCTTTATCCAGCCTAACATAGAAGTCCTTAGCCTATGAAACTGTTTTCTCACTGTCTAGGCGTGGCCCTTTATCCAGCCTAACATAGAAGTCCTTAGCCTATTAAACTGTTTTCTCACTGTCAAGGCGTGGCCCTTTATCCAGCCTAACCCAGAAGTCCTAAGCCTAGTAAACTGTTCTCGCTCTGAAGGCGAGGCCTTATATCCATGTGCGTCCACAAATTTGTATTTAAGTTTCAAAATTAATAAATTAGGCGCAGATAAACGAATTATAACCACATTTCTTAAATTCATTTATTTCCTTTTTAGATGTAAATTTTTGTGTGTCCTGGATCGATCTTATTTTACTTTCCGAAGTTTAGAAATAACAAGAAGTTCTCAGTAGAAAATAACTGAGCGAGATTGAAGAGTAAAAGTTCAGGATTTCATTAACCGTTCATAGACTGGTGGTGTTGATTTGAAAGGTTGTAGTAATCTAGTTTGAAATATGATTAAAAACACCACAAGCAAAAACACAAAAACAACAAAAAGAATAAAAATAAAACACATAAAGCAAACCACTAGATGAGTAGCAAGAACGGCGTGCCGAGGGTCAGTCTAGACTCATTCTATATAGCACGGAGGACGAGACGGTGTCAGACACAATCCCCAGGAAGAGACGGGTGGGGAGTGCAATGTAAGAGACACTATTACCGTCCATGGGACTGTACTCCTGCTTTGTGCCGGGACCCAGTGGGCCCAGTGTTATATTCAAAACCGGAGTACCTGGCTGGCTGCTGTCCTCTGCACTTCCGGTTGAGGTGGATCCTCTAGGGATAAATAGCAACGGTGAGCAAATATGCAAAGTCCGTTATTTCATGTTCAAAATTGCAATACATAACACAACTAAAATCATTTTAGAAATAATTTGGTTGTGCAAACGAAATAATGGCATTTTAGTATGTTTCCTAACATGCAAACCCTTAGTGCTATATCAACATATGCATGTGGAAAAATTAGATTTTAATCGGTTAACTTGAATTGCTTACTAAGCAAGTTTCCATTTTCGAACCGGGTGTATTTATCAATTTGGCATTTCAAACACTACAATAGTCCAAGTCATCGCTTTTCTATGTCAATAAAGATAAACAAAACGGTATACCCAGAACCCCCATCAGGTGAGTTTGCAGAGTCTGAAAAACAGGAAATATTGTGTTCAATTTAAGTAATCAATTTGATAAAAAATACCATCATGATAATGATCATCATCATTATCACCATATTTTAAATAATAATCTTCCTCAAAACCGTCAACTTCATCATCACAAACACAACCATCGGCATCATCATTATCATTATCGTTACAATTATCACAATCATCATCACCAGCATCGTCGCCATCGTGTGACCATCATCAACAACATCATTATCTCCACCTTCATCAGCACCATGATCGTCAGCAGCAGTGCTGCAGCAGCAGTAGCAGTAATAGATCTAATATTTGATTTTTATTATTGGACATCATCATCATCAATTTCATGCTATTGTTCTATTAGGTAAAACACAACAAAGTTTATACGTTTGATGACATACAAACACAAACTTAGTATACATTTAATAACCGACATAATTTACCAACGACACAGGAGAAAAGCTGGCGAGTGTCGCATGCGACCAGAGTACTGGATCCGTTTCCGGTCATCGACAAACACCACTTAGGATTGAGGGCCGACATCGACGTGACGTCTGAAAACGGTTTATATACTTTACCACAACTAATTTAGCTCGAAGTATACACATGCAATTATTTGCATACATAACAACTACGAAACGGATCAAAGTTAATACAACGTACATGTATTGACCTTTAATTTTAAGAACGAAACAATAGATGTTTGTAAACATGTATGCCCTCTGACTTTGCAGCCAAGTTATGAATAAGAGCATTTGTTAAGACATTTTTTAAATATGCAAGCCCAAGCGAGGTCTCGATATATGTTATCTATGTATGAAACATTAAAACATCTCTATGTGTTCTCAAGTTATTAAGCGGAAACCGTTTTTCTATTTTTAGTAATGGTGACCTTGACCTTGACCCCACCCACCCCATATAATATCCCAAGAGAGGTCTCAATATAAGGTATCTATGTATGAAGTTTCATTAAAATATCTCCATGCGTTCTCAAGTTATTCTGCGGAAACCGTTTATATATTTTTAGCAACGGTGACCATGACCCAACCCACCCCATATGCAATCCCAAGCGAGGTTTCGATATAAGGTATATATGTATGAGGTTTCATAAAAATATCTCGATGCGTTCTCAAGTTATTGTGCTGAACCGTTTTTTTATTTTTAGAAAAGGTGACCTTGACCTTGACCCCACGCACCCCATATGCAATCCCAAGCGAGGTCTGAATATAAGGTATCTATTTACGAACTTACATTAAAATATCTCGATGCGTTCTCAAGTTATTGAGCGGAGACCATTTTTCTATTTTTAGTAATGATTGACCTTGACCCCACCAAACCCATATTCAATCCAAAGCGAGGTCTCAATATAAGGTATCTATGTATGTAGTTTCATTAAAATATATCGATGCGTTCTAAAGTTATTGAGCGGAAACCGTTTTTCTATTTTTTGTAACGGTGACCTTGATCCCACCCACCCCATATGCAATCCCAAGCGAGGTCTCGATGTAAGGTATCTATGTATAAAGTTTCATTAAAACATCTCAATGCGTTCTCAAGTTATTGAGCGGAAACCGTTTTTCTATTTTTAGTAACGGTGACCTTGACCATGACCCTACCCACCCCATATGCAATCCCAAGGTCTCAATATAAGGTATCTATGCATGAAGTTTCATTAAAATATCTCGATGCGTGAGTTATTGAGCGGAAACCGTTTTTCTATTTTTAGTAACGGTGACCTTGACCTTGACCACACCCATGCCATATGCAATCCCAAGCGAGGTCTCAATGTAAAGTATCTATGAAAAAAGTTTCATTAAAATACCTCAATGCGTTTTAAAGTTATTGAGGGGAAACCGGTTTTCTATTTTTAAGAATGTTGACCTTGACCTTCGACCTGTTGACCTCAAAATGTATAGGGTTCTTCCTTTTCTCCCAAGTAACCAGCGTACCAACTTTCATGATCGTCGGTCAAAGCGTTCTAAAGATATCGTGCGGAAACAAAATGGTCTACCGTTTTTCTATTTTAAGTAACGGTGACCTTGACCCCAACCCACCCCATATGCAATCCCAAGCGAGGTCTCGATGAAAGGTATCTATGTATACAGTTTCATTAAACTATATCAATGTATTCTCAAGTTATTGTGGGGAAACCGTTTTTCTATTTTTAGCAACGGTGACCTTGACCTTTGACCTGTTGACCTCAAAATGTATAGGGTTCTTCCTCTCCTCCCAAGTAACCAGCGTACCAATTTTCATGATCGTAGGTCAAAGCGTTCTCAAGATATCGCGCAAAAACGAAATGGTCTACGGACAGATCTACAGACCGACCTACCGACCGTTGCAAAGCAAGATACCCCCACTTCTTCGAAGGGGGGCATAATTATAATTTAGAATCTCTTAAAATAATGCACATACTCAGTTCTGGATCAATATCAGTGCGCATGCGCGTCAGGTCTACCCACAATCCCTCGTAGTTTCCGTAAAATCGTTTCTTGTCTAACACACTGTTTCCCACGAGCTTCAGATCGCCTGATTTCTTTCCGCACAGCGTGCGGGCTGCCTCGACAGAACCCATGTCGCCAGCGGACTGCATAAACAGTAGGTCCATATCGCCCTTGTCGACTGTAATAGTATACAGATATTTCATTTACATTTGGGAACAGTCAATTTGATTTTCTGAAGTAGAGGGGGGCAACTTTTACACTGTTGCCCCGGTGCCGTTAGGCCGAGGGAAACAGTTCAAAATGTGCCCCCTCTACTTCAGGAAAACAATTTGACTGTTCCCAAATAACAATGAATTATCTGTTTTATTACCTACTTCTAATAAAACAACAACAACAATTACTTGTTTTGTTTTTAATGAAAACCAATATAACGATAGTTGTGACTCACAACTACAAAATAGAACGATCTTTAATCTGGGTCCTGCCTGTAACAGTCAGTAGCACTCAGTTTTAACATAGGAGTTACATTGCGCAACGTTCTGCGCAGGTTCTTACCCTTTGAATAATGATGAGGGCAACATAACGAAATAAAATTATGAAACATCACAAAATGTTGCCTGTTGGGAGGAGTTTGTTTTATTAAATTGGTAAGATGTTAAAAACGCTTAAAATGATAATTTATACAGTTAGGTAATAATGTACATTATTGTTTATAAGTAGAACCTAATAATTTCTTGTTTTATTTTCATTTATGTATCATATTTCAACACGAGTGAAATGATGTGTTCACATTCTATGATAGTGAGTATATGATTTAAACCGACAACGGAATATATAATAATTATTAATTACAAGGTATAAGTGCAGAATGTAGAGAAAACAGAACGGTAAGAATCGGAATACGTATAATGCTATCGGTATACGTATAAAGCTCCAATGACAAGAATATCGGTAGAACCGATGGATGCTCACCGATATCGCTTTGACCTCTAATCGTGGCCTCGACCTTTAATCTACGGACCTGATTCATAATCCGACACAGCATGTTGTTGAGGCAAACATTTGTGTGAAGTAATTTTCAAATCCATTCATCCATGGCCTAGTTATAAGTCAGGACTAGCTAACAGCTTATTTCGACTTTTGACCATTCAGTATGACATTGACCTTTGTCTACAGTCCTGGTTCACAGTGTGACATGCCGTCTCATTATCAATATGGCAAACATTTGTGCCAAGTGTGAAAATCCTTCAATCGATGGCCAAGTTATAGTCCGGACAAGCAAAAAGCCAATTTCGACCTTTGAACTCTAAGTGTGTCCTTGACCTTTGACCTACCGAACTGGTTCATGCGCGCTTCATGTCGTCCCATTGATGTTAACGTTTGTGTCAAGTAGTTTTAAAATTCATGACAATTTATAGTACGGTCCAGCAAAGTGCAAATTTTGACATTTGACCTTGACCTTTGACCTAGGGACCTGATTCATAAGCGCTTTCCACCATCTTATTGCAGCAAACATGTGTGGCATATTAATTGTAAAATCCCTCCATCCATGGCACATTTAGTCAAAAACGCCAATTTATAATCAAAGGGCAATTACTCCACAAAAAAATCATCAGACCAGTAGGATATGACAAAATGCCTAGGTCCTCTTAATAGGGATGCTGCATATAAAAATTTATAACGGAACTATTCTATAAAAATGCAATATTTGTATATGAAATTTACCGAACAGACAGTAAGACAGACGGACATCGTGTATGATAGATACAATCTTCGGTGAAGTGCATATGACTCCCGAACAAAGTAAATGGCAGTTGAATTAGAATTCGGACGGACGTACAGAGCGGCGACTATAGGCCTATACCCCCCCTTTCGGGGAGCATAAAGGGGCCGTGATTTGTTTACTATAAAGTCATAGCATAAATAAAACGCGACTAACACTGTTGGCAGATGTGGCCCTTATCCTCCTCACATATGTTGGTAGTCAACCGCGAGGGACCCATAGTTGAACGGGTTAACACCGCGCACTGGGTCAACGCGTCAGGGTGGGGCTCGCTGTACCGGAAGAATATTTCGTCTGTCGCTGAAACAAAATGAGAATATAGCAAATTGGGCTTATACTAGGTATTATAACAGTTATAATATACCAATTCTATTTTCAAAGGTGTCTTAAATGTGTCACCTAGAGTATTAACGCATTAAATAAATATTATGTTTTTTTCAAAAAATGTGGAGTGTCCAAATACTTACGGTGTATAGTCAATCGGAACCGGGGCGATTTGGGATTGGTAAATAATCAGAACCCACGTATTAAAGTTACTTGTACTCTTCCTTAATGAAACACATACTTATTACTAAAAACTAATGCTTAGAATTCGGATGTGCATCTTCACATTAAAAACAACAATGTTTACAGCTGCCGGTCGAATACATATAAATTCGAGCAAACGGCTTCGATGGTAGAAATTATGGTCACAAGCCAACTGATCACACCCCATGTCTTATTAATAAACATTCGTCTCACCAGTTGTAAAGATGTTCCAGTACTTTCCATCCCCGCTCCCGCAGTACCATTTATTCCCGTCCCCCGGGCACAGGGCCGAACACAGATAGGGTCGCACCTCGGACACTGCAGCGTCGGACTTCAGGCATGCGCATTGAGTTCCCTGGAAAAAGAGGCGCACATAATAGACAGCTATGATGACGATTAAATCTTCATTGAAATGCAAATGTTCTTCGGGTATCTCTAATCTAAAGTCACCTAAGCCATCTTAAAAACCAACGTTCACAGTTAGATGCAGTACGTATATTCAAAAGGATGTTATGCTTTCTAACGACCCTAGGCTCCATATCTTCTGAAACCTACACAAAACTTTCCAAGGATGGTGACAATGGGGGAAACATACCGGAAACACACAGAGAACTAACCCGACTTCTAGAAAGAGTAGATCGTGAATCGAGTTCTTATTTAATTCCAATCAGTTAACTGTCATTGCCCGGGTCCGGCTAGCTCAGTTGGTAGATCGCTAGACTGTCAATCCGGGGATAGTGAGTTCGAACCCCAGCCCGGCCACATAACTTGTGTGGGGATTGGTCATGCAATTATTTCTACGGCCATTCTCACCCTACCTCTGATTCAAGCAGGGCAGTTGTCAGTTACTGGCATAGGTATGCGCACTTAGTACTGGTAAACCGCTTAGATCGGCTCAGCTTGCCCAGGAAAAGTGTGAGTCGGTTAACTGACCGCCGTGATATGACTGAAATACTGTTAAAAACGGCGAAAAACCACAACAAAACAAACAAACATAGCTGTCATTCGTTTTTTACGCTGGAGCCTTCTTAACTGGTCAAGTGTTGCACAGTTAAAACGAAAGACGATGAATGAGGCGGCGAAGAGATCTTTCAACCGCAAAGACCATTAGTCCCTTTTTGAGACAATATAATAGCGTTATGGATATTCTGAGTCGCCATTTAAAATGTTTCTGCATATGTCATTTATGGAACAGACTGATAACAAGAAAGTAAAAGAAACGTCTACATTTAATTATGAGTACAGATGCAGTCACCAGGAAATAACTTCATATGGCCATGTTTGCTGTACAGCAGTTTCCGCTAGAACCCACACACGTTTTATTTCAGGAAATAGAAGAGAATTCTACGTAAGAAATAAGGACAATGTAGAGACGGAAACAACTTAGCGAGTAAGGCCAACTTCCACTTTCAGACAACGCCCATTGGTCTCATGCTTTCGTAACACTATGAATTCCAATCAATACTAGCATAATGCTTATTTTACTTCCTTTCTTTCAGGTGGTGACTGTAGGAAGTAAAACTTTGCAATGCCACACATTTATTCTTTTAACCATGTTAGGGAAGTTAAACGGATAGAGGGAAAATCATTACATGTATTATATTGGTTTGCTGCATGCAAATGTTTTTTTTTATTTACAAGAGCTATTATTTAGTACAATGTACACGTAATTTAAGTCCTATAAAACATACACTTTGAGTATTACACATGCTGTTGTATAACCTACCGCCAGCAGAAATGCGTTGCTAAGTAGACCACAATGTTGAACGCACATTTTTGGCGAGTTCGTTGCTAATATGATCTGGCGAAGAATCGCCGTCGTGTCCTGAAGACGCACACAGCCTGCCATTGATAGGAATGTTTAAGAAATAGTATCATTTTAAACGAAGTTTTCTTGTCGAATAAGAAATATAATCAGTAAAGATACATAGGAATTTAATCAAAAGAGATTTTTAACTCCTTACTCCGGGTTATTCGGTGAACTACATGACATAACAATATGTTATTGAATTGGTAAATTGCTTCTTTGTCTAGATAAAGAACACATCGTGGTCAAATATTTATCACCTACTAGTATATTTTAAAGCTAAAAAATATAAAAAGAAACTTGATGATGTACTTATTTCAGTTATTTAAAAATGTTTAAGAAACATGTACGTAGTAGTAACGGTTTCGAATTATTAATAACAATAACATATTTCAACAAGAAATGTTTAAACACCGTTGTAACTACTATTTGACGGATATGGCAAATCATCAACATTGTATGTCAGCCATTTAAGAAGTATCTTACTAATACACCAGTAAGTAACTAAGTATATCATCAAATACGAAGGTGTCGACACCGATTGTTGTCAAATTTTCGTCTCACCATTTGACCATATCCAAGGAGTAAAGAACGTCCCCATCCACAGGGCAGGCTTCAGTTTGAGCCCCGTGTGTGCTACCATGCCATTCAGGGCGTCTTGACGCTTGAACACCTGCTCGGGGGTGGTGAGGTGGCCTCCAAGGGTCTCGCATGTCCCCTCCCCCTCCATCCAGGAGACGCCACAGTGACTAATGAACACGTCCCCAACTATCTCTGAAATAGTTGCCCTCGTTATTGTATACATGGTTTGCTTTTATATTGATTTAAAACTAAATTAATGCGTTTATAAATTAAAGGATCTAGCATTAAGAAAGCTTTGTCTCAAAAAGGGTCCTGGACCCTTTCGAGTCCGTTTCCTGGAACCAGTACCAGCACCAGTGACTCGGGTGATCACTTGAATGCTCTCTGCGTAGGGATCGAACTAAAAAATATGCCACTCGCAAGGTGGATACCAGATCATCCACACCATATACGTTTAGCAATTGCGAACTTCATATATATATATATATATATATATATATATCAGGCCATTCGAATACCTGTCAGTCGGATACTTAAAGGGA
This sequence comes from Congeria kusceri, assembly GCA_027627225.1. Taxonomy (NCBI): domain Eukaryota; kingdom Metazoa; phylum Mollusca; class Bivalvia; order Myida; family Dreissenidae; genus Congeria; species Congeria kusceri. The sequence goes on from CM051030.1 coordinate 48,696,038, forward strand.
CTTGTTCACAGATAAGCAAATTGACAATTTTAAATTTTTTGGTCATAAATCCAAAATGAAAAATACATAACATATTGAAGAGCGAAATAACACTACTGACAAAGACATATATTGAAAATATAATGTCGTTTATGAAAAAATCATCAACTGAAATGGATACAATTAAAAAGCGTTTGTAACACTTTTCATCGGTATTTGGAAAACACGCGTATCATTTAGGCGTACAAAATATGTTTGTTTCAGGTTACCTGACCTACCCTAAAAAATGCCCCGACCCTAGAACATTTTATTGGGTTTGTCAGATATTTTTTATTTACCTTATTTCCATAAATGTTTTTTTTTTTTTACAAATAGGTGTTTTGTTTTGATAACGTCCACTTATAAACAACGTTTAAAGATATTACAGATATGTTTGGAATATTTATTCAGTTTTAGAATCTTCATGTTGACCATTTACGAAATAAAAAAATACAAAATAAATCCCTACCCTAAGTTTTGGGGTCATGTAACCTGAAACAAACCAATTTTATACGCCTTACATAGCGTTGAAACAAACCAATTTTATACGCCTTACATAGCGTTGAAACAAACCAATTTTATACGCCTTACATAGCGTTGAAACAAACCAATTTTATACGCCTTACATAGCGTTGAAACAAACCAATTTTATACGCCTTACATAGCGTTGAAACAAACCAATTGTATACGCCTTACATAGCGTTGAAACAAACCAATTTTATACGCCTTACATAGCGTTGAAACAAACCAATTTTATACGCCTTACATAGCGTTGAAACAAACCAATTTTATACGCCTTACATAGCGTTGAAACAAACCAATTTTATACGCCTTACATAGCGTTGAAACAAACCAATTTTATACGCCTTACATAGCGTTGAAACAAACCAATTTTATACGCCTTACATAGCGTTGAAACAAACCAATTTTATACGCCTTACATAGCGTTGAAACAAACCAATTTTATACGCCTTACATAGCGTTGAAACAAACCAATTTTATACGCCTTACATAGCGTTGAAACAAACCAATTTTATACGCCTTACATAGCGTTGAAACAAACCAATTTTATACGCCTTACATAGCGTTGAAACAAACCAATTTTATACGCTTTACATAGCGTTGAAACAAACCAATTTTATACGCCTTACATAGCGTTGAAACAAACCAATTTTATACGCCTTACATAGCGTTGAAAATGCACTACAATGATTGGCAGTCAGAATAGCCGAGTGGCTAGAGCTACAGATTTTATCCCGGCGGACGACGTTCGAGTCCCGGCGAAGGCATTTTTTTATTTATTGTTCTTTCTTTATACAAATATTTGTTTCGATAAATCCAACGTCGTTTGCAGTTTATACATTAAATGACATTTTAAAAAATACGAAAATACGTGAACATATGAAACGAATATACACATAGAACGTTCACGCATTCTTAACGTTCTAAGATGATTTTAAAACCATTTACTTTAATTGGCGCTATTTGACGTTTTGTATATGTAGGTAAAGATCTGGGTTGGTAAACAGAGAACCATATCTTGCTGCAAATATTCAAAGACAAATGAAGAGACCATGCATAAAACCTTCATACAAACCTTCATAAGAAGCACTCAGCTCACCAAAAGCCCCCCCACCCCCCCCCTGTATAAAAATCAGACAGTCCCTCTTTAAACAAGGCTTTGATGGTATTGCAAGCAATTGTGTAATAACGTCAAATCGCCCTTAATCTGTAGATGTACGAAGTTTCATATTCAAATCCCTTTTGTCACTGCAGTATTAAGTTTGTTTGTTTTGCTATTTTAGTAACATTGACCAGACATTCGAGTTACGTTTAAAGTTATTGCAATACTAAACTGACAGAGGGCAATCATATAGTCCATACAGTGTACCAAGTTTCATGATCATATGTTATGTTCTTTTCGAATTATTACAGTATTAAGTTTATTTCTATTTTAAGTAACAGTCACGTGACCTTTGACCTCTGTTGAAAAATAAAGGGTCGTGTACAATCCTCACCTTGCTCTTTCTATGTATACAAAGTTTCATCAAAGTATCTTCAGTACTTTTTGAGTTATCGCAGGATCCAGGTTTTGGGGACGGGACAGACAGACAGAGTGAGACCGACGGACGAACAGACAGACAGACGCACACAGACGGAGGGCAAACCATAGTCCAATCTGTGTACCAAGTTTCATGAAGTTTCACGAGCATGTCTTATGCACTTTTTAAAATACTACAGTATTAAGTCTATTTCTATTTGTAGTAACAGTCGCGTGACCTTTGAGCTCTGGTGAAAAAGAAGGTCGTGCATAATTCTCACATTGCTGTTGCTACGTATACAAAGTTTCATCAAAGTGTCTTCAGTACTTTCCGAGTTGTCACAGGATCCAGGTTTTGGGGACGGACGGACAGACAGACATACGGACGAACAGACAGAACGACACACAGACAGATGGCAAACATACAGTTCAATATCAGTACCAAGTTTCATGGTCATATCTTATGTCCATTTCGAATTATTACAGTATTTAGTTTATTTCTATTTTTTAGTAACAGTCACGTGACCTTTGACTTCTGGTGAAAAAAAAGGTCGTGCATAATCCTCATATTGCCACATTGCTGTTTATAAGTATACCCAGTTTCATCAAAATAAGTTCAGTACTTTTTGAGTTATTGCAGGAACCAGGTTTTGGGGACGGACAGACAGACGGAGGGACAAACATACGGACGAACAGATAGAGAGACACATAGACGGATTGCAAACCTATAGTTCAATCTTTGTACCAAGTTTCATGGTCATATCTTATGTACTTTTCGACTTATAACAGTATTTCGTTTATTTTTTTATTTTTAGTAACAGTCACGTTACCTTTGACCTCTGGTGAAAAATAAAAGGTCCTGCAAAATCCTCACATTGCCGTTTATATGTATACAAAGTTTCATCGAAATATCTTCAGTACTTTTTGAGTTTAAGTCTAATATCGCAGGGTCCAGTTTGTTTTAGTTTATTTCCATTTTTAGTAAGTCACGTGACCTTTGACCTCTGGTAAAAAATAAATGGTCGTGCATAATACTCACATTGCCGTTTATATGTATACCAAGTTTCATTGAAGTTTCTTCAGTACTTTTTGAGTTATCGCAGGAACAATATTTTGCGGACGGACGGACTGACGGACGGACAGACGGACGGCAAATCTATAGTCCCCTCCGGTGAAACACCGTTATGGGACTAACAAAGGCGCGTTATATCATTCACGTATCATGAATTGTATTTTCGCAATCTACGCTGTAAGCATTAAAATACAAGAATATAATTATGGTTCTCATACATTCTCATAAAGGATTAACAACTATCTGATGATTTAAATAATCAAAATACCGTAACGTATGTTAAAAACAATTACAGAACACTGTGCATACATGTATGTGCATTGCAGAATTCTATTCCAACATTTCAACATTATCGGGCTTCTTGCCAGCCTTAACAACATAAACATGCAATTCAGAAAAACAAACAATTTAACTATTGTCAAAAGGGCATTTTATGGAAACATTTCATTTACTAAATATCGTCTTCGACTCCGAAATGATCCTGTGTTAAAAATTCACAAAGTTGGACTTCGTGTTGTGAGATTTACGACGCGTTGTCGTGCAAGTTGGTCTCATGTTCGTGAACATAATACGTGAGAAAAACAAACGCTGAGAACGAAAATCAAGTGATACAGAACAGGACCGGCGTCCACGCAATCTATGACAGTATATTGGGCTAGATTTCATGGAGGCCGTAACTAAGAAATGTCGTCTTTTATTGCATGATTAATGTATCATAGAATTAGGCATAGACACGGTCGAATGAAGTATGATTTATAGGTTGCCAATGATTAACCTGTAAATATTTCGTATGCGCCTGTCTCTGCTGAGTATAGTTATCCAATAGTCAACCGACACATTGACAGAAACGTTTTTGAACTACTATTGTAGGTATCCAGACATCGGTTCCTACGGACATTTGTTCCAACGTTATTCTTGACTTAGGCGGACATTGGTTCCTACATGATTGTGACACCCCGGACACTCATTCCTACATGATTGTGACACCCCGGACACTCGTTCCTGTATGATTGTGACATCCCGGACATTGGTTCCTACATGATTGTGACACCCCGGACACTCGTTCCTACATGATTGTGACATCCCAGACACTCGTTCCTACATGATTGTGACACATCGGACACTCGTTCCTACATGGCTGTGACACCCCGGACACTCGGATCTACATTATGTCCGGATTCACTATTGTAGTGTGGTATGCGTGACCTTAAAGTATCTGAAACTTGAATTCATGTAACGATAAAATGTAGAAATGGAAAGCAAAAAGCAACATTGAACACGTCTACCAAGATGTCTTATGTTTAACGAAATTCATCCTGCTTACCAACATACATGCAAGTTTTAATCAAAAGGTACAAAAGTAGCATGTCATGCATGGATTAAAATACGAAAAGTAAGCATTCACTCATTACATGATCAATTTTGAGTGTTACAATTTAGATATAATTATCAGAAGCATGAACGAGTGAACTGAGTAAAAGATAACTTGAATACAATTTACTATAATTTCCAAAATTTATATAAATAATTCCATATGCATTTCTCGGCATAAAGCGGGATGCCCCAAAGGAGATGTAGCAAGTGCCAGGCGTTATCAAGCGGCCACCTGTAGGCGTCGGCGTTGAACGATTGTAACCATGCAATAACCGTAAGATGATGTATGATAGGAACTGTTCACTCTTTAGTGCAGACATACTTACCTGTTGGGGTAATACAATCGAGAGTTTGTAAGCAGATCAAAGCACAAAGTTTGAATAGTTTGGCGTTTTTCTATTCTTCTATTGCAGAGATGTAGATCTAATAAAATCTTTGTATTAATTGTTTTAAACTAATGTTTGTATTGCTACGCAAATTTTGCTTCAATGTTTAGTATTCATTTGCAAAAGAGTTAATGAAATATCAAAATTTTCATCAGCACTAAAATTAAACGCATGTTATAAGTTATTATTGCATGATAATTACGCATCTTGCATTATCGTAACATAAGAATGAGCACCACACAATTTAGACGTAACAAAAACGGTGAGCATTAAGCCAAATTTTTCCCGCGATTTTTACAGTATTTTTCTAATTAAATGTTGAAATAAATAAGCGTTTCAAGCAGCGTGGTATTAAAATGTACCGGGATGACGCAATGTTTTCCATATAGAATAACATCAAGGTCTCGTGATGTAACGGTATTGTGTCTTTGGCATTACAAATGCAAAGCCGCAAATGGCCAAAATAGGTGTTTGGATTTCACAGAAGCCCTACGCACACCAGGCTCCATGTTCACAAAAGAAGTTCAGCCTGATTTTTAGGTTCAAGATGAATTTAGCCAGATATTTCAGGATTAGACTCAAAACATGGCGTTCACTAAATATCTGGATCAATTTTAACAATTGGACAAATATATATTTTACATAATAATGAACTACACTCAGTGCAGATTTTATATCTGAGATGAATAGTTTAATTAAAACTTAACACAAATCTAGAAGAAAAGGCATTTCGAAAATAAAATAGCTTTGAGATCCTGTTCATTTGCGCTAGAAGATCAAGATCAGCTACGATTGATCTTGACCCTTTAGTTAATCCTTTGTGAAAATGGGGCTTGGCCACCACGAGAAGAAACGGCTTCCCATAAATTAAGATCCGATGAAACATCCCCTGATTTCTGTGTCCTTACCTCCAAACAACTCCGAGTCGGAGCAGCAAACCCCCGCAAACACATTGACGCCGTTAACATGGCATGAAACATGTGCGGGCTCCTCTTTGGGGCATTGATCAATACTGGTCTCATTACCACGGCAACGGAGATTGTCGATGACGAAATACGTAGATACCCTCTTGTTGGTTTGACTTTCGTCTCTTGCATACCTGATAAAGTAAACAAATATGTTTCCTTTATTTTCTTCAAAATACCCTTGTGGCGTGTCGTGGGAAAACTGGGCTTAATGCATTTGCGCAAAGTGTCGCACAGACTACTCCAGGACGACACTTTCCGCCTACAGTGGATTTATGTTTAGAAGAGTCTTCATTGAAACAGAAAATACCATACAAGCGGAAAGTGTCTTCCTGGATTAGCCTGTGCGGACTACACCGGCTGATCCGGGACAACACTTTACGCACATGCATTAAGTCCGGATTTCCTACGACACGCCTCATTTATGCCTGTGCATGTATTCTTGTCTGTTGCTGGTGCGCAGATAGCGAACAACATTAATCATGTGTTTAATGCTGGAATTCAAGAATCGTGTTTTTTTCCGCTGATTTTCATTGGGCTACATGCGCGGATAAACTATTTTAGATTGTATTTCGCGATGTCTTTATTGAAGTAACTGACTGTACTGGTTCATATGGAAATTTGGGCCAACATGTACTTGTCCACAAAAAAGCAAAATCATTCATCAGAAAAACTAGCATACATACAAACACTGCGTGTTCAGTTTACAGTTGTATCGTGTTTGGTCAAAATAAACTATCACGGCTTGTGTAGGAACCACTTGTATTATACAAATGTAAATGTCTTAACAACATCGATGATCCGGTGTTGATATTAGGCCCAATGTATTGTTTATACATAGTATAGTCACACTTTTAAACCGGGCAATGACTGGTCAGAACATGTATTATAATATCCATATAGGTCATTAATCCAAAATATTACAAAAAGCAAATTGTTGGCGTTCACGACATAACACCAATGTACCTACGCAATACCGTCTTGAAATAGGATTTAAAAGACAAAGCCATTTAGGCTAAAAACAATTAATGACTTGTTTCTCAGGCAGCGCCGCAACGTGTTTTTATGGCCCGCCACGAATCTGATTTAATGCCAAATGTTTTTTGGGCGATCGCGGGTGGGTTTTAAAGGACCAGTTCAGAAATATGTTAATAAAAATAAAACTTTGCAGAAAATGTTTCTAATGGGCATGTTATCGAACAAAAAAAAAAAAAATACGCATTGAAATCTGTGAATTATTAATATTTTGGTAACTTGCT